>OZ025250.1:55082761-55473924 GCA_964019135.1 Arenicola marina
CTGGCAAATTAGCAAGAACAACACCGGGTCCCTGGGTTGCGTTAGGTAAGAGTTTGCTCAGCAGCCGGTGGGGCTTGGGGGGTGGGGGTGGGGGGGACGAATAGAGGAGGGGGAGAGAGGGGAGGAGAGGGGTAGGAATATGATATGAGGTGTATTGGAGGGGGGGGGGGGTCTCTTCCCCTGATGACCGTTTAAGCGTCCCTCGCGTGTGAGTTTAGGTGAGTCTGGTAAAGGAGATATAAAGGGCAAGCCTCCCTTGGGAGCGAGCCGGCTCTCTATCCACCCACAGAGGCATGCATTTCAAGGTCTTCTTCCTTCACATGTTGGTGGAGATCGCAGAGATAAGTCTCTGCCGGTGTCTGTGGTCTCAGCAGTTCTCTGGCCATATCGCCATCTGGTTCGCTGTCCTGCAGTCTAGGCGGTGACCACAGTGGCGGGGGAGGAAGAGGAGGCGGAGGGGGAGGGGGAGGAGGAGGGGGGAGGAGGGAAGGGTGAGGGGGAGGACGAGGGGGAGGGGACGAAAGAGAGGAAGAGGAGGAGGAGGGAGCGATGAGTGGAGGAGGGGAGGAGGATGAGGTAATGTTTCAATAAGCGAGCATCGTTTTGCTTTGGCATAAATAAAACGATTACACATATTAAAAAAAAATCATCGTCCATTGGCGTTTGGGGTTTGGTGGCGGTGGTGATGCTGGTGGCGGTGGCGGTGGCGGTGGTGATGCTGGTGGCGGTGGCGATGGCGGTGGCGGTGGCGGTGGTGATGCTGGTGGCGGTGGCGGTGGTGGTGGTGGCGGTGGTGGTGGTGGCGGTGGTGATGCTGGTGGCGGTGGCGGTGGCGGTGGTGATGCTGGTGGCGGTGGCGGTGGCGGTGGGTGATGCTTGCGGTGGTGGCGGTGGCGGTGGCGGTGGCGGTGGTGATGCTGGTGGCGGTGGCGGTGGTGATGCTGGTGGCGGTGGCGGTGGCGATGGCGGCGGTGATGCTGGTGGCGGTGGCGGTGGCGGTGGTGATGCTGGTGGCGGTGGCGGTGGCGGTGGTGATGCTGGTGGCGGTGGCGGTGGTGATGCTGGTGGCGGTGGCGGCGGTGGCGGTGGTGATGCTGGTGGCGGTGGCGGTGGCGGTGGTGATGCTTGCGGTGGTGGCGGTGGCGGTGGCGGTGGCGGTGGCGGTGGCGGTGGCGGTGGCGGTGGTGATGCTGGTGGCGGTGGCGGTGGCGGTGGTGATGCTGGTGGCGGTGGCGGTGGTGATGCTGGTGGCGGTGGCGGTGGCGGTGGCGGTGGTGATGCTGGTGGCAGCGGCGGTGGCGGTGGCGGTGGTGATGCTGGTGGCGGTGGCGGTGGCGGTGGTGATGCTGGTGGCGGTGGCGGTGGTGATACTGGTGGCGGTGGCGGTGGTGATGCTGGTGGCGGTGGCGGTGACGGTGGCGGCGGTGATGCTGGTGGCGGTGGCGGTGGCGGTGGCGGTGGCGGTGGTGATGCTGGTGCGGCGGCGGGGGGGCGGTGGGGGGGGGGCTGGCGGTGGTGATGCTGGTGGCGGTGGCGGTGGCGGTGGTGATGCTGGTGGCGGTGGCGGTGGCGGTGGTGATGCTGGTGGCGGTGGCGGTGGCGGTGGTGATGCTGGTGGCGGTGGCGGTGGCGGTGGTGATGCTGGTGGCGGTGGCGGTGCGGTGGTGATGCTTGCGGTGGTGGCGGAGGCGGTGGCGGTGGCGGTGGCGGTGGCGGTGGCGTGGCGGTGGCGGTGGCGGTGGCGGTGGTGATGCTGGTGGCGGTGGCGGTGGCGGTGGTGATGCTTGCGGTGGTGGCGGTGGCGGTGGTGATGCTGGTGGCGGTGGCGGTGGCGGTGGTGATGCTTGCGGTGGTGGCGGTGGCGGTGGCGGTGGGGTTGGAAGTAGAGGTGGGCGGTGGAGGTTGAGGTGGAGGTGGGGGGGGGGGGGGTGAGGGTGGAGGTGGAGGTGAAGGAGGAGGGGAAAGTGTGAATTAAACATATGTGCAATCTAATTCAACATATGTGAAATTGAATTCAACATATGTGCCAATTATTTGGACATATGTGCAAATTATTTGGACATATGTACAATTGAATTAAACATATGTACAAGTGAATTAAACATATGTGCAATTGAATTGCACATATGTCCAAATCAGAAGCATTTGACACATGTTCTTTATTTATTTAATAGAGTATTTGCACATATGTTCACATATTCGCATATATGTCCAAATATTTGCACATATAATTAATTTAATTGCACATATCTTTAATTCAATTGCACATATGTTTAATTCAATTGCGCACATGTGCAAATATTTGGACATAAGAGCAAATATGTGAACATATGTGCAAATACTCTATTAAATAAATAAAGAACATATGTCTAAATTCCACTTTGGCTTGCCATAGAGTCGCGGGGTGAACTTGGTGTTGACACATTGACATAGACACGTTAAGCGTCCAGTCCTTGCCACGGTCCTACCTGGGTCACCTGATGAACTTTGGAAGTTTGGTTGGAAGATAAAATATAAAAAAACGAAGGCAGTGTAGGTGGAAAGAAAGCCAAAATAGAAAGATAAAGTATGTGCGGATCTAGAATTCTGTTGAATCACAAGTTTTGTTTTCCTCGGGATGCGATTTGACGTTGATCGGACAAAAGTACCCGAAATTGAAAACATGTTGAAAATTTATGGGTGACATAATCTGTCGTTAAGAGGCAGGGACTCAGTTTTGAAACCTTTAGCTATACCGAAGTCTATGCACGTTTTGTCTGTTCTGCCACTACCCGATAAATTATTTGTTAATCGCCTTAAGGGTATTGTGGGGTCATTTTTACGAAAGAAGAAAAAGAGTACGGTATCCACATACCATCCTTTTTAAAAAACAAAGTTACGGATTACTTGGATAAACCGGCTGGTTGTCCCAGAATGTGTCAGGCAGAACCTCTTGACTGAAAATATTTACAAAGACGAAACCTCGTCTGTGGGGAGGACTGTGGGGAGAACTGTAAGGCCAGGACTCTGTTGGGGGGACTGTGTGGGGAGGACTATGTGGAGAGGACTGTGTGGGAAAAACAGTATGTTGATGATTATGCGGGGAGGAATGTATGGGAAGGACTGTGTGGAGAAGACTGTGTGTTTAGGAATATGTGAAGAGGACTGTGTGGGAAAAAATATGTGGAGAGGATTATATGTGAAGAGCTGGGAGGGCCATTAAGTTGGGAGGACTGTGGAGAGGACTGTGTGTTGAAGACTGTGCGGAAATGACTGTGTACGGAGGACTATGTGGGGATGATTCTTTGGGGAGGACTATGTAGGGAGGCCTGTGCGGGAAGGACTATGGGGGAAGAACTGTGGGGGAAGGACTATGTGGAGGGAACCGTGTGGGGAGGAATATGTGAGTAGGACTTTGTTGAGAGGACTGTGTACGGAGGACTACGTATGGAGGACTATGTTGGGAGGAATATGTGGGGATGACTGTGCGTAGGATTATGAGGGGAGCAATGTGTGGGATGGGCTATGTGCAGAGGACTTTGTGGGGAGGGTTGTGTGAGGAGAACTGCGTGGGGAAGACTACGTGGGAAGGACTGTGTGGGGAGGAATATGTGGGGAGGAATGTGTGGGAAGGACTATGTGCAGAGGACTTTGTGGAGAGGACTGCATGGGGAGAACTGTATGGGAAAGACTATGTGTGAAGGACTATGTGGAGAGGACTGTGGAGGGTGGACTATGTGGGGAGGACTATGTTGGGAGGACTATGTGGAGAGGACTATATTGGGAGAACTGTCGGAAGGACTATGTGTGGAGGACTATGTGGAGAGGACTGTGGGAGGAGGACTATGTGAAAAGGACTATGTGGAGGAGTATATGCAGCCAGGAATGTGTGGAAAGGTCTATGTGAGGAAGACTCTGTGGGGAGGACTATGTGGAGAGAACTCTGTAGGAAGGACTATGTGGAGAGGGTTATATGTGACGAACTGCGAGGAAGATTACGTGGGGACAACTGTGGAGAGGACTGTATAGGGAGCACTATGTGGAGAGGACTATGTGGGGAGAACTATATGAGGAAGACTATGCAGGGAGGACTGTGTACGGAGGACTATGTGGATAGGACTCCGTGGGGAGACTATGGGGAGAATTTTATTTGGAGAGGACTACTGTGTTAGGAGGACTATGTGTGAAGGCCTATGTGGGGCGCACTTTTGCGGAAGACTGTGCGGAGATGACTGTGTACGGAGGACTATGTGGATAGGACTCCGTGGGGAGGACTATGTAGGTAGCACTGTGTGGGAAGGATTATGTGGGGATGACTATGTGGAGAGGACTTTGTACGGAGGACTGTGCGGAGGACTATGTGGGGAGGAATATGTGGGGAGGACTGTGCGGAGGACTATATGGGAAGCAATGTGTGGGAAGGACTATGTGGAGAGGACTGTGTGGAAATGACTATGCGGAGAGGACTGTGGGGGGAGGACTATGTGAGGAGGACTGTGTGGGGAGGACTATGTGGGGAGGAATATGTGGGGAGCACTGTGTGGGAAGGACTACGTGGGGAGAAATGTGTGATAAGGGCTATGTAAAGACTAGGCGGGGGAGACTCTGTGGGGAGGATAATGTGGGAAGGACTATGTGGGGAGGACTGTGGGGGGACGACCTTATGGACAGGATGGTGCGGGAAGGACTGTGGAGAGGCCTATGTGGGGAGTACTATGTGGGGGAGAACTGCATGCGTAGGACTCCATGTGAAGCACTATGTGGGGAGGAATATGTCGTTAGGACTGTGTGGGGGCTACTCTGTGGTGAGTAATGTGTGGGAAGGACGATGTGGAGAGTATTTTGTTGTGAGGACTATGTGGGGAGAACTGTGTGGGAAGCACTATGTGGGCAGGACTATTTGGAGCGGACTATGTTGGGGGGACTGTGTGGGGAAGGCTATGTGGGGAAGATCATGTGGGTAAGAATATGTGCGGAGGACCATGTGGGCAGAACTATATGAGGAGGATTATGTCGGGAGGACTGTGGGTAAGACTTTGTCGCGAGGACTCTGTGGGGAGGACCGTATAGAGGACTGTGTGGGGAGGACGTTATTGGGAGGAATATGTGGGGAGGACTATATAGAGCGGACTGTGCGGGGAGGACTCTGTGGTGAGGACTACGTGGTTAGGACTCTGTGGGGAGGACTATATGGGGAGGATTATGTGTTGAGGACTGTGGGGAGGATTATGTGGGGAGGACTATGTGGGAAAGACTATGTTGGGAGGACTATGTGGAGAGGACTATGTGGGGAAGTCTGCGGGGAGCAATGTGTGAGAAGGACTATGTGTAGAGGACTGTGTGGAAATGACTATGTGGAGAGGATTATATGGTGAGGACTAACTGGGGATCACCCTGTGGATAGGACTATGTGGACAGGACTGTGTGGAAAGGACTATGTGGGGAGGACTGTATGGGGATGACTATGTGGGGAGGACTATGTGGAGAGGATTATGTGGAGAGGACCATGTGGGGAGGTCTATGTGGAGGGGGCTATGTGGAGGGGACTATGTTTTGGGAAGGAAAGGGTGTATCTCAAGGTAATTGACTCCTGGGGCCCCGATGTTGTAAATGTTATGTTTTTGGCGCATTTGGGTACGTCAATGGGTCGTAACTTAAGCACTTTTGCAACTTGCATGGGTCTACCTTATTCCTACTGGATTTTGCTAAAGTCGTGCAACTTTCTTAGTTGGTATGTGGATGGGTCCTAATTGTACACAATTTATTGTACTTGGATGGGTACTGGCGGAATGCGCCGCTAACCATTAAGGGACCGGGCGCAGGTTATGCCATAGAGGCTATATGCATCAACCTCTTTTCGAAAAGCACTCAACAAGAACACTCATCAAAACGTTCTTTTTCTTATAATGAGAATAGTGGCACAATTGCCCCAAACTTGACTGCTACCGTTAGAAGCATGCGACAAGTAGTCTTTTCGTACGCAACATAATAATGATCGTAGTCTTTTTTTCAAAAGTTTATCATTCTCAGGTCGCAGAGCTTGAAAGATGTCGGCTCCCAGAGGTACCTCTGTAGCATTGGTGTATCTAGTTGGCCCCGCCCCCCCCCGCTCCACCCCCGCCTCCCAACCCAGGCGGATGCATATCAATATCGCTTCGTACTCTGTACTGTATTTGGTACGATTTTTCCACGTCTTGTCATCTTAGTTGGAGACGGGCCAAAACGTTTTTAAAAGCGGAGCGTTCCATAAATGTTGTGCTCCTTGTCAAGTAGCAATAATAAAGTTTTTCACCATTACATATTTGACCCACAACCCGCCCGCTTGAAAAAATGGGCTACGTGACGAGATGAGAGAGGGCGTCAGCTGGGTTAAAGTGCACCTGAAAGAGGACCAAGTAAAATATTTTATCTTATCTTCATCTGATCTAATGTGATAAATTAAGTGGGTGCTCGTCCCCATTGTGGAGCGAAAATGGAACGGACCACTCCGTATATATATTATCATCATGTCACGCCAGTCACGGATCAGTCATCAATGAAGGGCGATTATATTTGGCCAAATTTTAGACGTCTCAAGAGCTTTAGATGCGGTTAAAATGCGATAAAATGGCGCATATGCAATTCATCTTATTGCTGTAGTGGTAAAAAGTTACATATGAACATTAGCATATCTTGAGAATTAAAACGAAAAATTATTGAGCCCATATACAGTTTACTGTTTAAATGTATGTTGCGGGTTTTCTCAACGTTACGTTCGCACGTTTGCTCACGCTGTCACAGACGGGGAGTTTTGCTCAGGG
Organism: Arenicola marina; assembly: GCA_964019135.1. Taxonomy (NCBI): domain Eukaryota; kingdom Metazoa; phylum Annelida; class Polychaeta; family Arenicolidae; genus Arenicola; species Arenicola marina. Next base: position 55,089,541 of record OZ025250.1, read on the forward strand.
ACAAAAGCTTTTGGGACTCACGATGCAGGCCTAGTCACAGGCTAAACAGATTTGCTGTCCTGAATACCAGACTGCATTTTCCAGCCCTTGTAAATAACTATTCATCTATGTATAGTAGCTACTACAAATCTTCCCAGACACACCAGCGGGGGCGTGCTCCGGGGGGGGGGGGGGTACTTAATGCCTTGCTGTGGGAATGTGGCCCCCGGCCCCCGCCCCCTCCCCCCTTCCAAACCCCCCGGTCGTAAGTTTTCAAATATCCGCTCTATAGGGGTATCTTTTTCATCATAAACGTCCGCTCTATAGGGGTATCTTCTCAGGCATGAAGGGGTATCCGCGGAATCCCCCCCACCACATTTGTATAACAGTGCCCCCCCCCCCTCCGCTCGGTGGTGCGTGCGTACCGAAATATCACCAGCCAGACGCGCAGTAAGAGGCGAAGATCATTTAGCTCAGCACAGAGCGATGGCGAAGTCAGCCTCCTGGTCGCGGTGCCTGGGACTTGTGATCGGTAAGTTGTGCCTGAAAATATTGAGCCCGTTATCACGGTTCTTCTTTGCTTTTCTTTCTACTGTTGTCACTGAGCTTGCAAATTTGCCTCTGTTGTCAACTATATTTCGGACTGAACCCCTTACAAAATAGAAACGCGTTAAGTTAGTTTGAACTGTTACATTTACATTAAACAGTTGGTGCCACGCCAAAACACGCTTAGCTGATATTATTCTTTTGCGTTTACTCGTTAACATTTCTGAGTTATAATTCCCGAAATAAGGAGAGGGAATAAGGTTTCCATGTATTTTTAGCTCGGGGTGTATTTTTGCAATTAAAAAAATAAAAACAACACAAAAGCGAAATAATCTGTTCTCCTTACAGTTTCAAATTAGGCTTTCACCATTTGGATCTTTGCTTTTGCTACGTACAGCAAAAGATATACGAGAAATATCACTTCGCAAAAAGGTATATTAGTATATTTAGTAGTGTCTCTAACGGGGACTGCAAACATAGAGTTGCGAATGCGTGATATCTTGCCACTTAAGAATGCAGATGCATGCATGGTTAATGGCGCGGATTCAGAAGGGATGGGTAGTGGCATGTGCAAGTTGATTTGCCACCCCAGTTCCAGAAACTCGATTTTAAAAATTATTATAGCAAGAGGTTGCATAGTTGCATTATACCTATATTGCTGTGAAGTCTTGTTCGCCAAGACTTCCGGTTTACTTATTTTGGGGACAAACAAACAAAGCACGTGTTCGAAACAAGTATAGAGTCTCTGCGCAAACTGGTATCCTGACTTTCTGTGACGTAGACATGACGGATATGTTACGCAAAGACAGAGATGGGGAACCTAACTACCTGCGCAAGAGCCAGGCGCCGAGGGGTGGGTTCATTGCGGAAGGCCTAGCGATACGAATAAGAATATTTAAGAAATATAACTGCACAAAACGGACAGACGGCATATTTTTAATTCCTTTTCGCAATCGCAATGACGAATTTGTGTTACGATGGGACAACACGGCTGAAAAACTAGCGTTTTTTCGCATTTTTGAAAACGAGGCATTATGACGTCACACGGATTCTGCCCGGTGGCAATGTTGGTGCAACGTTTCAAACAGGAAACTTACAAAGAATGAAGAATCTTTGTCTTTTCGTAATCAATATCCAAATAGTCTTGTTTTACCTTTACCATGTGTTTTAATGACGCATCAGTGTGTTCTTTAGCAGACTGGTTAAATCGACCACCTGCCCTCACCATGTTTGTTACTTCATAGGCACGTAAAACTCTGTGACGTCACTGGATGTTCGAGGCACTTGCGAAAGTCCGGATGTACGGCTCCATTTAGTACGCTATTTTAGCTTTCCAGTGTTTTGTTAAACGGATTTTTCCTTGCATATTCCAAAAGTTCTGCAGTTCATCGCCTCCAAATAATTCAACGTATACCTCCCATAGCCATGTTTAATGAAATGAGACTCGTAGTCTTTAGAATAAACCTGAACAGAAATTGACTCATAGCTGCCTGTACTTTAACAGCACGTGTGTTTGCTTTGGGGCCAACACTGAAGTCTCGCGGCTCGATGGCGAGAACTGTATAACCCTATATGTATCCTATGTCGATGATCCACCGTCGTTGTGCTATCTGGGTAATAGCACCTACAATAACTAGTAGGAAAGGAGAGCACCTACAATAACTAGTAGGAAAGGAGAGCACCTCGCAATAACTAATATCATCTCACAGAGTCACACTGCAAATAGGCACCCAGAAACACATCTTAGGGAGCACACCCACTTGCTACTGCGGCAAGCACAAGTGTAATCCCTGGAGTCTGCAGCAGCTCGCGAGTCCCCTGATGCACCCCTATTTATACTGGCTTAGGCTCAAACGTCCCCTAAGCCCAATCAGCCAATGAGCGACAATCAAGTTAACTGCATCTCTAAGCTTGAACCTGCTAAATAACCTAATCATCTATTCTTCTTTATCTCACACTTTCTTAATTTTTCTCTAGGTGTCTGCGTCCTACTCCATGGTTTAGATGCCCAGCAACCGGGAAGTACCCTGACGTCACGATGGTGTCATGACGACGTTTGTTACCACTTGTACCAGTTCAACGAGACTACTGGCGGCACCTGGGGGTCGGCCAACGAACAGTGTCAGGTCCACGGTCTGCACCTCACCGCGATACCCAACCAGGAGATACAAAACGCACTCTATGCAGCACCACCATTGGAGCGCAACGGAGTTGGGAGCGCATGGCTGGCCGGGAGACGTTCTGACGACAACAACGCGGTTTGGTTGAACAATAAAGTCAATGACGGTAAGCTGTGAAACTGAGCTGTCGGCTGATAGGTCTAGTTTCCCACAGACGACACGTATGTGTCCTCCGGTATTACGTGATTAGCACTCAGGGATAAGGGGTCAGGCATTGTGAATTATGGGTCAGGGATTTGGGATTAGGAGTCAGGGATTGGGATCAGAGTTAGGAGTAAGAGCCTATGGATGCGGTCCACGGCTTAATAATGGCGGTTCGGTCTAAGTCCCACAACATGGCGCCACGTAGCGGGTGGAACGGCAATAAGGGACCCATAAGACCAGAATGATGCATAAGGCCCCACGCGTGCATAATTTATGTTGATGCATTTCACCATAATTATATAGGTGTGCTAATCTAAATATATAAAAAAAAGGATAAAAAAGTCTTTAGCTGAAGAACGACATATAGCGCATGCGCTTATGTTTTGAACATGCATGATTGCAGTTTCCATGAATCGTTCTTTCTGCGATTTTAGAGATACCGCAAGCGTTCACATATGCATATGGATGTGGAGGGCTAAGAAAGCTGGCCGTTAGCATCCAGCAATGTAAACAGGGGTTCATGTGTATTTGCGAGAGGAATAACGGTGGGTATGCCACTATTCTGCGTGTCCTAGTACATTATCATATATTTCTGTTAATATATTAATAGTAACATATTCTACTAATATATTTCGGGCATTCTGGTGAGCTCACCAGATATTTAGACAAATTTGCCCAAAGAAGAAACATTTGCGCAAATGTAGACACTATTCAATAATCTAATTTCGTCAAACATTTTCCCATATCTTGACTGTTGACCCGAGCGGTCGATGCGGCTCAAATAAAATCCGTTGTAATCCGATCAGAGCACTATTTGGATCGGTACCGTCATACATGTCTCAGCAGGTTTTTATTTACCTGTTGCAAACCCTTTTTAGAAAGCGATTGCACTTTCGACACGGTCGCCTACCGAGACAAGTGTGTGTGGATCATCAGCGACAAGATGTCGTGGTACAACTGTCGCATGAAGTGTAACGAGGCTGGCGGTGACCTGGCGTCCCTGCTGGGAGGTATCCCGGAATTGGCCAGGGAACTGTCTTCCACAACAGGAATATCTCTGAGTGGTAACTTTTGGATCGGCCTACAAAGACGACCCTGGAATTGGATATCGGGTGAGTGACCGGGGTAGAAGTATGGGGATGTCTATGTTTTCAAATTGTGTCGTCATCGTACATCCTCAATTTATTAAACATTCTTCATGCTCAAGCAGTCCAATAACTTGGGCTAATCTATACCAATTAGCACTCAATCTATTCTGCATCCTATCCTTCTGCCACTGACAACGAAAGGTTATTCGGTTATGCTCAGATTTATGTTGTAGCATCCTGTAGTAAACGGAGCTCTGTCTTGATGTCGGGTTGTGTGAGTTTAAATGGAGCTGGTTGGTTTCGAATGGCTGACTTGTCGGCTACGAGCCCCGCCCACGCTTAGTAGTGTCCTTCTTTGTTAATCGTGAGTAGAAAATTGACAATCATAACGGATGGTAGTAACAAATGATAAGTACTTATCTCTGAAACCGGAAAAAAAGTGACAGTGACGTCAATGAATGATCGATTGGCAGCCTGGATCGGTGTATGACAGAGAGACGTGACGGACGTTGGGAAGAAAACAAGATTGTGATGTGTCTTTGTGCGTGCCACGTAAATACTATAATCCGGTCGGTTTCGATTCCCTTTCGCATATTGTGGTGAATCCAGCTAGGGCTGGCTGGGAGGGGGGGGGGGTGGGATGCAGCCGGCATAGGCGGCGCAGGATCCAGACAGCGCGTGGGCTTAGTGCAGTACAGTGGTGAGAGCGGGCGGGGAGACAGCTAAGGCTACTGGGCTGGGCAGCCACCGAGGTAGCGCCCCACCCCGTCGTCCCACGGGGCTTCCAGGCGAGGGACGGTCCCGCTCTTCTCGCCGGGGGCCTGCGTGTGCCCGCGTGATGACACACCCCACCCTCTCCCTCATACCCGCCTGGCTTGGCCAGGACGGACCTCTAGTTTGAGGTCTGGACCTCTAGTTTGAGTTCAGGCTTCCAGTGGCTGGGGTAGGTGGGACAGACTCCACCCCCTCCCTCATAACCGCCTGGCTTGGCCAGGACGGACCCACAACTGTGGGTCCCGCGCGTTGTAATCTGCGCGACTACCGCCGCCCCGTCCCCCTACCCGCCGGATTTGGCGAGGACCCTGATCTCTAGGTAAAGACGAGGGCCGGACCTTCGACTGTGGGTCCAACTGTAGGTCCAGACCTCTAGTTTTGGGTGGGGCTATCCCGTATTTAAGGGGCCGGAATCTGGTAGAGAAGGAGAGGAAGGAAAGGACTGACCGGGACTTGTCGGAATTGACTTAGACTTGATGTACATGAAATGTGCATGCCGAATAAATACAAGAAAGGAGACTAATGCTGTGGTTTCAATTGAATCAAGTAAATGGATGAAGATAACCGTGAACCCTCGACAGGGTTCTCCACAATATTAATAGCGACTTCATGACCACCTCTGGTTTTATAATTTCTATCCATTTTGTTTATATGTATAAGGAGGCATATATATTGATGTATGTTACTGTTTGAGGCGGTGTATGCGGGCCAATTTCTGAAGGACAAAAGAATGATCTCTCTATTGAATTTTATGGGACTCAATTTCTGTCGAGATGTCAGAAATTTGTATTTATGTGATTCATTGCATTTACAATACTGTTAAATATGGTAACATGAGGTGACAATCTCAAATTAGAAGGCTTTTTTATACACATATTGAAACAATCAATATGAACGAGTTTTCGGCTTTCGTCTTCGTCGTGACACTTAAGTCGTCATTTTGTTTTTGTTGCTTGCCCCCAGGGACTGGACAAGCGAGCAGTACTCGTGAGCCGATGGTGTATTACAACTTTATAGGTACCGGCTACCATAACTGTCTGCTTATCGACATGGCTACTAGCCGCCAATGGAGCTCTGCGCAATGCTACGCTAAAGTTCCATTATTTGTCTGCGACGACGGTAAGTAGCCACCAGTAATAGTACTAGTATGTGTATATGGTTACTTTATATTTCTTAATTTTTTTGTGCCAGGGCGGGGGAGGGGTTGTGTTTCCGCGTAATCACGTACAAGCTTATGAGCTTAATTTGGCTTAAGCTTTTGTCATTGTTTATATCTGTAATGTTTTGTTAATAGTAGTACTAGTATCCACCAATATTATTTGTGGTATCCAAAAAGGACAAATAATACAATTATTGATTTTATTATATGATATATTGACATTGTTATTTATATGTACGAAATCAATAAAACTTTGATCCATTAGCAGTACTGTTACTGGTGATACAGTAGTACAAGGATACTTTCATATGTTAGGATTAAAACGTTGCTTGTCTTTTGCTTGTACTTTGTTTGAGATATGGTAGGCAAATGTCACGTGATTCAGTATATAAAACGCATTTCGTCTCAGAAAAACAACTTGAGTTTGACTCAGTTTGTAACGTATATCCTATGGTTACTGTAATCGTTTAGAATCATTATCGAGAAGGCGAGAGCAAGCCAAGACAAGTGGCACTCCAGGGGTCACCCCCGTTATTGCCAGTAGATCCGCCTGAGGTCAGAGATAATTTTAAAGATTTAACCTTTCTTTCAAATTGATATTTGACGATATACATACTGTCTAATGGCACGGCTGAAATGTCATATGCGCTTTGCAAAGAAATAAGCTGATATCTAGAAGAAACAGAGCACATGAAATATGTTAATTATGTACTGGTTTACAGTTTTGTCACCGTCCACAGTCGCACATTGTATGTGCTTTTCATTATGCATCCGGTTCCACCTCCTCACATCTGCAAACGATTGTTTTTATATTAAAGAACAACTCTTATTTTATTCCTTTCATGGATCATGTGACTTGTGTATGGCTGCTATATTCATGCATCAAATATTAAGCCTGTAAGATTAAATAATAGTTGTTTTACTTCCATATTCTCCTGCAAGGAATGAGTGCAGAACCAGTTTCACGGATTTGTTTGCCATGGGATGATTAGTGATTCTTAGATTTATCGTTATATAAGTATGACTGAACCCACACTTCTGCGTCCATTACAGGTCCTTTGGTTGGCGAAAGTGACTTTACTAATGCAAACGGTGAGACATACAATGCTAAATTCATGTAGAAGTCACAGCCGAAAAGTCCCATTTTAAGTTGACCAATTCTCGCAGATCTTCGGTATACGAATGAGATTGGTTTCATTCCCTTGGGGTTCATAAACTTTCCTGTATATTTACATATTTCTGTCGGCGATTTCATCAAGATAATGAATTAATAACTGTTTTCTGTTTTAATCAATAATCCTGCCATGGCTATGACATGTTGCACAATACGCAATGTAGTTATTTGAGGAAATGAATTAGTGATTAAAGTTTTAAATGACCAACGATTATGTGTGTATGTAAATAATGTAACTTCTACTTCTACAATGTCATTGACCCGTCACCTAGAATCTGTGTGATTACGACAGGAGAGTCCCCAGCAGGCGGTGCGTCCGGCTTAACAGCAGGGGCTCTGGCTGGGATACTTGTCGTTGTCTTTGGCCTTGTGGTAGCAATCACAGTGCTGGCGGTCATTCTCTGGCGAAGACATCGTCGAGGTAAGCCAATTATAAATAACGTATATTATAATGTGAATTCATATGCATAAACACTGCACAGCGTTTGAATCGGTGGGGACCCCCTTGATGGCTCAATGGGTTAGAGCGCTCGCCTTGAGTGTTCTTGCACCTGAGAACCTAACGCCACGTGGATCAGTGGTTCGCGCCCCGCTGTGACCATGTCTGTGTGGTCGCACACGATCCCGCATTGTTCTCCGTAACATAGAACATGCCCAAGGATGTTCTATTAAGTTCATGTGTTGGTCATTTTGCGTGTTCGGCCGTCCATACTACACTAAGCTGAAAATGTATGTAATGGTTATATCCACATGGAAGCTCCAAAGACCGTATGTTAAGCCGTGTCATCAGCGATGACCTTGTTATTGTGTTGGTTCATAATCCATTTCGTTAACAATGTTAACAGTGCGTTTTGATTCAAATTTTCTTGTATTTTTGGTGTTCTAGTGACAAGCAGTCCAGAAACGAACAGTCCAACAGGGTAAAGAGCTTCGGCAAACGATTTCAGATGCAAACGATTTCAGATGCAATCTTTAACCGACCATATTGAGCGAAATTGTGTTTACCATATGATGGCATTTATATATATATGGAATAGTTAAAATAACCCATATCCAATTAAGGCACAATGATAACATGCTGTCTAGTTACAACACATCCTGGAATAAGATTACAGAGGGGTATAAATGTAATACCAATCGCGGTTGGCAGAATATCGTTGATTAAAACCAAGCAATCTGTTAGAGGCGAATCCTGGCTACCGACAAGAGCAATATTTTTGATTAATATAAAACCACCTTGATATCAAATCCACGACATGCATGATACAACTACTCTGCTATATCACTAGATGCGCACTGACGGTATGTGCGTATATTTGGTTGAAACAGTCGAATAAACATTTGTTTATTGTCAGTGTATTTCTACGACAGGTTAGCTGTTATTGGAACCCCGACAGCCTCGCTTGGTGCCACCGGGAGGGCCGAGAAGGAAGAGAACTACTACTGCGAGCCGACTGGTGAGGGAACGATCGTTAAACCTGTTTTCATCATCGCATAAATCACCCACATAAGTATATATGAACTTATAGGTATTGGAGATGAGTCCTCCGGGATCAGTTAGTCATAGGATTTGTGAGCTAATCCTTGGTTGTAGGATTCAATTTATCGGTCGCTAAGTTGCGTGGCTTGGCACGCCTTGCAGCAATGAGATTAAAGCAATGATATTACATATTGTGTCAATGATCTACTTCATATCCATTGTGTCAATGATTTACTTCATATCCAATGCAACAATGGTCTACTTCATATCAATTGGTCAGTGATCTGCTTCATATCTATTGTAACAATGATCTACTTCATAGCTGTTGTGTCAATGATCTACATCGTATCCATTGTGTTGCTTTCAGACTTCGAAAAGCCATCTGTTAAGTAAGTTTCATCTTATATAACTCTAGTTCCATCATGTAGCCTAGATGTTCATGGGAACAGAACGACACAATTGAGGCATATTACATATGATTAAAACTGATATATTTCACAAGGGTAACCTATTATCTGTCGCTATTTATTGGACACAAGTTGCATGGTTAACATATAAGGATATTGCGGTACTTGGTTCATGATTGATATCCGTTATCTATTCGTGGGTTACCTTTTTCCCAGTCCAGTTGACACGTATCCGCAAAAGGAGGTGTAACGGCAGAAATGATAGTTCATCACGACCGGAAGTGGACAAATCAATTTCCAATGACGCCGAAACCTTTAATGCAAGCCTAGTGCGGTCCCCGGCCACTACCGCGTGAATTTGTGGAGGACCCCTTCCTATTCATTAGCTTTAGTTCCTATTCAAAGCGGACTTTCTCATTCTTCTGGGTCCGGCAGTGGCACGCAATACGATATATAGCAATGTCTGCATTATTTGTAATTGACGCTTGTTGAATGGTTATTATTACATTAAGCTTTCCGGACCCATGTACTCTGTGGCCTGAAATTCTTCCGTTGTATATAATTGTATTGGTTCGTACGTTACTATCTTTGTGTCCCCCTTAAGTGGAGACTAGCCAGTTGATGACAACGGAAGGTCAGATCGAGGTGACGGCAAAGGTTTCCTAAAACATTAAACTTTTGCGCTATGCTCGTTAGTTAGGTTTCACTATGTATACGGCAAATGCGCCACGTGTATGACCTTGTCTAATGTACTTCAACATGAGTATACACTCATCTGGCATCTGGCAAACTTATCTGGCATATGCAACTATATACGTGTCAGCTCATATACAATGGCGACATGTCCGTTTTGCGTCAGCAAGTATAGAGTTCTTTCGGTTGCCTGGTTACCGTCGTCATGGCAAGTTGATAATATTGAGCAGATGGCGTGGTGACATGACAAACGTAACAACGTGTAGGCGTCAGAAATGTAAATAACTCATTTGGTGCATTTCCCGTGAGCAATGGTTTTATACATTAGCGTCAGTTGTCTTATTGTTTTTTCTTTTGTTGTAAATGCTGTGAGATATACTCTCATCTGATGGCCAGTGGCAGTCTCGTGACCCTTTGTAAGATCCTACATTTGACATAACAGGGGTCTGGAAGGGGTCAATGTCGACAAGCAACACAGGCATATTTGATCAAATCGACATTCGATATCGGGTAACGTATTTGCAACTAACACAACAAATAACTAATGTTTACAGTACAATAGAGTTAGTTTCTTTTATTTTTTTGTGTTTCGTTCGCCTGGGAGGTGGTTCGCGTATAATCTTATGGCATCGCGGGTTGCTATTGATGTAGACAGCTTGGTTTGGAATAAATGGATCTAAACTGACGCCAAGTTGTTGTCATGGCTTACGTTGTAGCTAAGTCCCTGATCCCCGCATTCAGATCTTTGACGTGTATCAAAAAGGCGGATTCAGTGATCTGCCTGTGTGGTTATCGCGCAGGGGCGTGTGCCGGAATTCTTAAAAAGGCGGGGAGGGGGGGGGGGGCAAAATAAAATGTTCCACAGAAGCACGAACAAAACGTGTGTCAAAGAATGGTGCGTTACTACTATTTACACACATCATAATCGTTGGTAATAAAGAGCATAAATTACGAAGCTTGTTGCATTATGATATATAAGGAGAGGCCATGGGAAGTCTCACATACACATACATTAGAGCCTGAAAGGGGGAGGGGGCACGTGCCCCCTGTGCCCTCCATCTCCACACCTCCATGTCGTTGTTGGTGAAATCTGGGTTGGGGGTTACATAGTCCACGACCGGAGATAGGGAGATATTACCCCTTTAGTAACTTTAACATCTGACATCTTTCAGGATTTTGCACCTTGATACAATATCGAAAAGGTTATGACAGTTGAATGAACGACGATATGACATTTGAATGAACGACGTTATGACAGCTGAATGAACGACGTTATGACAGTTGAATGAACGACGTTATGACAGTTGAATGAACGACGTTATGACAGTTGAATGAACGACGTTATGACCAGTCGGCAATATTTATTAATCAGCCCCCCCCTCCCCCCACCCTAATCGTTATATCCTGAAACAAACCCCGACCTCAGATAGTTGACAACCGGCAATTGAGACAGATGTATGTGCCCGATGACTACTCGCGGTGTCACGAGGTCTTTCGTCTTTTGTATCAAAATAGCTTGCTCTCATACTCGTGTGCCATATATACATGACAAACATTTGTAACAAAGAGGAAAACTAGAGACTTATTGCACTAAGTTCCCGCGCCACTAATTGGCATTCCGATCCGTTAGGGCCCGAAAGTTTAGGTTTGGGGCTTTCACTCTGGCCCAAACGAGTTTTTACAGTCGGTGTTCGGTCGACAACCGTAAAGGTGGAAGCGACAGCGTTCTTCGCGATTTTAGAGTTGTTGAAATCGCTGGTTGGGCGACTTCTACGTGCATCGACCTTAGCACTACTTAGTGCAGTCTGACAATGCTTCTTTGTGAGTAAAAAAAGTTTATATGAAACTTGATTTGCTCCATTTTCTATAGTACAGTCAGCCTTAGTCACAGATGTAAACACACGCGTATGTCTCAAATGTGCTTGAAGAATCGATTCGGTGTAAACATATGTATGTATGTTTTTGTAAGTGTAATCTGTGTTAATCTGCATTTAGGTTTGTATTACTATAACCTCATACTACTTAACTATAAACTCATAGTACATGCATTTAACTAAAAACTCATAGTATATGTATCTAACTATAAATTCATAGTACATGTGTCTAAAAATAGACTCATAGTACATGTATTTAACTATCGACTCATAGCATAATACAAGATTAAACATTGATATGTTCATAATTCATGCAGTCTTTGCCGTTCGACCAAACCGTCTGAACGTGTTGTATTTGGAAAGTAATCATAGATAGAAACGCAGCAATAGAAACGTGCTTGCGTGATCAGTACGCAGCGTGATGTTACACAACCATAGATAGCACAAGCAGACATTCGATTGGTGAATACACATTACGTCATACGACAGGAAAACCCCCGCACAACACATCGGGCACATGTAACAGCGCGGCGGTCGTGCCTGTTGGCGCTGTTGGCTGCTAGAATGACACTTTTCAGACATATAATCCTACACTCATTAAACGAGTGATTTATTAGTATCTAGGTGTGGCTTTTGCCATTTTTTTTTGTCTGACGCAGGTGAAGGCGAGCAACCACTCGAACGTACCCATTGATAAAGTAACATCGACGTAGATTACAGCGCTTTCTAGCTTTTTTTTAATGGGCTTGCTAAATCTGGCGTTCTAGCAATCTGGGCTTGGTAATTCTGGCGTTTTTGCGATCGGCCCTTTCTAAGTTTTGCGTTCTTGCGATCTGGCTTGACTAAATCTGGCATTCTGGCGAACTGGCATTGCTAAATCTGGCATTCTGGCGATCTGGCCTAATTAAATCTTTCATTGTCGCGATCTGGCCTCACGTATTCGCGTCATCTCGCCTCCCGCTTGGGGCGTTCTCACGATCTCGTCTCGCGGAATCGCGCTTTAACGGGGGCGCAAGCATGCGAGATTGTGTGTTACACATAAGTGCCACCCGACCGTGGCCACTCTCGGTTTTTTGTCTATATACACGTGTTACTGTTTTCGTATTTTCTTTAGGTGATAATACTTTCACACCTTATTTTAGGTCATTTATTTATTTAAATATGGGCAGCAAGGGACAACATTTGGGATGACATGCATTATGATGACGCACGCCCTGTTTTATGTAGCTCTCCCATATACCTCTTTAAGTATCACACCAATATATCTAAGAATAAAGCAGAAGTGTTTTGCACGATGGCCGCGAGACTCATCATTCACTTAGAATAATTTTCTAGTTTATATTTCCTTGTTCGGCTGATGTCACTCTCTTCTCACAGGGGCTGATTACATAACGGGTTTGTTTTTGCCCAGAGATACCAGGGTAGTTGACAACTAGAAGCATGAAGCTGTACGCCATCTACGAATAAATAATCGACAGACTGGTGCAAAATTTAGTTTTGTGGTTCGGGCTTGTTGGGTTGGGTGCGTGCGGTGCGTATGGTATAGATATGGTGGCTGATTTGGGTCACGGGACATATATATTGGGCCTACCCTCTTGGTGAGTCATTTGCCAAACCAGTTTGCTGTTGTATAGCGACAGACATTTAGCAGGCGTAGAGCGATGGCTAAGGCAGCATCACGGTGGCAGTATGTAATAAGAGCTTTGATGAGTAAGTGTAATCTGTTAATCTGAATTTACGTCTGTTTTACGGCTTTATAATTACCATTAGAGCAATACATTCTGTTTTTTGTATTACTAACCTCTGTTCCATATCACATAAGTATATTATTTCTTGATTTAAATCCTGAAAGCCTGTGGGCTATCCAAAGAAAAGACAAATTTGTTAAACGGAACAGTTGGTGGCCGGCTTTATATCCTTGCGCACCTGTTCGCTGTTCGGTATTCTCTGTCATGTCGACCGCGTCTCGCCAAGACGCCAGCTCGCGATGAAATATTCCGCGCAGTTTTATGTTGAAACTGTTGTTTTACAGATTCAGCGAGATATAAAACATATGCGACATGATTTTGAGATAGCTTTAGTCTTGATTCTAAAATGTAAACAAATCTAAAATGGCGCATGTAAGTAGCCTACTTTAAGTAACGCTATAATATTAGGTGTCAATTTGCCATCTACGGATATTTTCCATGTAGAAAAGCGTGTTTTGGCGCCACGACACTATTAAAATTGTTGCAGGTTTGTGTTTTTTGACATAAGGATAAGTCTTATCAAGCGTATCTTGAAGAGTTGACACCGCCAAGATGATTTTTGTACTTTGACGACAAAAATGTGTTGTATAAGCAGCTTTAAATATGGCGTACTCCGGTGCTAAAAACACAACGGATTTTTCTTAATGCACCCATATGACATCACCCCCCCCCCCTCCTTAAAATTTAAGATGTAAGATGGCGGGTTGAGGCATTAGATTGTTCTTATCATTTGTCTTGTCACTCCCCCCCCCTCACCGCCACAGTCGTGAGATTAGCGCAACCCCGAGGCCCTCCGGACGCCAGCAGTAAGCTCCGTGACAGAATTCAGGATTTTGAAAAGAGGAGGGTATCACGTTAGGCGAGCAAATGGCCACCGATTTGAAATGCGTCTCCAACTGGGGAAGAAACATTCTGAATCTCAGAATCTTGTCGCCGTTTCAAGTTCACCCGTACAATCTATACCGCGGTCAGCTGTTGTCAATTTGGGGGGTTCGTTATCGGTACAATTCCTGGTTCAGCGCAAACACCCTTTGCCTATTTACCGTGATCTGTTATAGCAGTCGAATCCCTCGATATTCGCGATATCACCATTAAGGCGTTTTTTGGGGGCCCAGTTTTAAAATGTCCTAATCTTGGAGATGCAATAGTGCTCTGCCAAATTCTTAGGGATTTGCGATTCAGAGGTGGTGTCCCGCCCCCTACAATGATGCTGCATGAAAGATCATTCTCTCTTGGTATCTCAGGGCAGTCTTAAAATACCAGGAAGAAACCTTTTAGCCAATAAGGAGGCAGTATTTCGGCGGGGGGATTGTCCCTCGCCTCGCGGCACGAGGTTTTTTAGAAAAGTAAATGACGGGGTAAACAAGCCGGCTGGCTGTTTGCGCCGCGTGAGCTATAACTTACATAGTACGTGGCTTTATGTGCTTAATGTTAATACCGTGGCGCTAGAGCAGCGTGATGGGTAAACCATATGCATGCAACTTGTCACTCTCTGCTTTCGACTGACTCCGCTTGGGCTCCAGTATATCTCTGTGATCGCCTACTTCCTCAATGCATTTTCACATTGCTCGCCAGGGCGGCGCTGTGCAAATAGAGAAATTGCGCCACACATTTCTACAAATTAGTGCAGGGGACCAAGCCTAAGCCTAATAACACACCTTATCAGGTGGTGAAAAGAAAGAGTTCAGTCACAATTATAACTTTTTCGAAAGGGTTCAAGATGTGCTTTGCTGTTTTAAGTACACAGAACTCGTTTTTTTAAATGTTTTAGTCTTTGAAAAATATAATGTTGCAAGAAATTACAGCTGATTTGACAGTTTTTTAAGAATCTTGAAATTTTCCCCCGGCCGACAGCAGCGGTAAAAGCGGAGCTTGCGTAGCGCCACAGCGCGGGGAACTTGGCAACGTGTATAGAAGCCTTCCTTATACGCAACGGACTCGGTGCGCATAGATAGGAATGTTACATTCAGCTTCTGTCTTTAAGATACTTAAAGCAATATGTTCTGTAATTTATATATTACCAACTTCTTCTCCATGTCAAATAAGTATAAATCTATCATGAATTTAAATCCTAAAAGCCTGTATGTTATCCTGAGAGAACCAAATTTGTTCACCGGAGCAGAATTTGGTGGCCAGTTTATATCCCTGCGCGCCTGTTTGCTGTTCCGTATTCTGTGTGATTTCGACCGCGGCTCGCTAGGACGTCCGCGCGCGATATACTACTCCGCGCAGTTCCATGTTGTTGTTTTTACAAACATATATGCATCCAAATGTTGAGATGATTTTGGTCTTGATTCTAAGGTGTAAAAAAATCTAAGATGGCGCATGTAAGTAGGCTGCTTCAACCGCAATCGTTTAGCTGAAAATAAAACCGTGCTGTATGAGTAGGCTGCTTCAAGTTACTACTTCGCAAAATATTGTCGGGGAGGGTTCCGTCAGATCGAAGGAAGGCGCCGTCGCTGTTGGAACAACCTAAACACTATACGGGTATAACACTCTCCCGTAAGGAGGCGTTACGGTCGGCAAGTGAATTATTTTTATTTTATTTATTATTTTGCCTGTGCATATTGTCTGCCTTACTTACGTCCTCTGAAGTCCGGCGTCTATGCATCTCGTTTTGCTCCAGGTGTCTGTGTCCTCGTCCACGGCTCAGCGGCCCAGCAACCGGGAAGTACGCTGATGTCACAATGGTGTCATGGCGAGGTTTGCTACCACTTGTACCAGTTCCACGAGACCGCTGGCGACAGCTGGGTGGTTGCCAACCTGCAGTGTGAGGCCCACGGACTGTACTTCACCGCCGTGTGGAACGAGACGGTACAAGACGCGCTGAACGCAACGCTCCCTCTCAACGAGAACGTCACAGGAAACGCATGGCTTGCCGGGAGACGTTCAGATGACACGACACCTGTTTGGTTGAATAATGAGGTATATAACGGTAGGCCGACTTACAATGGAAACTTGTGCACTACAGCACTTGATTTCACCCACTAAAATAATCCAAATGTGTTTACTTGCACATTTCTGACATGGTAACACTGGTTCACGCCGTATCTGAGGTATAATGGTCTTTTTGGATCTATCTACCTATCCATTGATCTATCTATTATATATTAGACCTTTCCACGTGTCATTCCTTCACCAGACAGCCCCACACTATGGCCTTCCCACGCGTCAGTCAATCAGCAGACAGTCCCAAACCATAGCCTTCCTACAGGTCATTCCTTGCTCAGACAGCCCAACACTATGGCCTACTCACGGGTCATACCTTCACCAGACAGCCCCACACCATAGCCTTCTCACGCATGAGCCCCTCACCAGACAATCCTACATTATAACATTCCTACAGGTCATTTCTTGCTCAGACAGCCCAACACTATGGCCTTCCCACGGGTCAAGCCTACACCAGACAGCCTCACACTATAGCCTTCCCACACGCCATTCCTTCCCCGCACAGCCCTAGACTATAGCTTTCGCACGGGTCATACCTTCACCAGACAGCCACAAATGATAGCCTTCTCACGGGTGATACCTTCACCACACAGACCAACACCATGGCCTTCCCACGGGTTGAGCCTTCACCAGACAGCCTCACACTATAGCCTTCCCACGGGTTATTGCTTCCCGGCACAGCACAAAACTATAGCCTTCCCACGCGTCAGTCCCTCACCAGACGGCCCCACTCTATAGCCTTTCCACGGGTCAGTCATTCACCAGACAGCACCACACTATAGCCTTCCCACATGCCATACCCTCAACAGACAGCCCGACTCCATAGCTTCCCCACGCGTCATTCCTTCACCAGACAGCTACACACTATGGCTTCCTACGGTTCATTCCTTCCCTACAGCCCCACACTATAGCCTCCCCACGGATCATATCTTCACCAGACCGCTCTCCACTATATCCTTCAAACCGGGTCATTCCTTCACCACAGGGCCCCATACTATTGCCTTCCCACGGGTAATTCCTTCCCACAATAGCCCACACTATAGCCTTCCCACGCGTCATTCCTTCACCAGACAGCCCTGCACAATGGGCTTCCCACAGGTCATTCCTGCCCCTCACAACCGCACACTATAGCCTTCTCACGGGTCATACCTTCACCAGACAGCCCCATCCTATAGCCTTCCCACGCGTTAGTCCCTAACAAGACAGCCCCATACAATACCCGTCCTTCAAAACCGGCCATTTCTTCACGAGACAGCCACACACTATAGTCTTCCTATGGTTCATTCCTTCAACAGACAGCCGGACACTATAGCCTCCCCACGCATCATTCCTTCACCAGACAGCTACACATTATGGCCTTCCTACTGTTCATTCCTTCACCACACAGCCCCACACTATAGCCTTCCCACGGGTCGTTCTTTCACCAGACAGCCCCACACTATAGCCTACCCACGCGTCATTCCTTCACTAGATAGCCCTACACCATTGCCTTTCCATGGGTCCTACCTTCACCAGACAGCCCCACACAATAGGCTTCCCACGGGTCATTCCTGCCCCACACAACCCCACACTATAGCCTTCCCACGGGTCATACCTTCACCGGACAGCCCCATACTATGACTTTCAAAGCCGGCCATTTCTTCACGAGACAGCCACACACTATAGTCTTCCTACGGTTCATTTCTTCAACAGGCAGCCGGACACTATAGCCTCTCCACGCGTTATTCCTTCACCAGACAGCCCCACACTATAGCCTTCCCACGGGTCGTTCTTGCACCAGGCAGCCTCACACTCTAACCTTCCCACGGGTCATTCCTTCACCAGACATCCACACACTGTAGCCTTTCCAACGGTCATACCTTCACCAGACAGCCCCATCCTATAGCCTTCCCACGCGTTAGTCCCTCAACAGACAGCCCCATACAATACCCTTCCCACGGTTCATTCCTGCACCAGACAGTCCCACTGTCCCAAGTGGTTTATGCGGTACTCAGCTTTGAAGTGAGAATGGTTTACTCCATCGCGGAACTTGACTAACGATCAATAAGAAATGAAGTATTAATATTACATTTATGTGCCCATATTATGTCTGGCCATGTCTTCCACGGTCACGAGGCCGGCAGGACAAGTTTGCTTGATACTGACAGTCATTCATGAAACAGCCACAATCGGATTTATTAATTTTTGTAACTGTTGTGTTATTCAGCTTACGCTGGTGGTTTTACTTATGAATATACGTATTAAATATAGTGGTTGGTCTTCCACCTAAAGGAAAGCTTTAACCCCTCTTGTGTCTGAAGAGAGTGACGGCGAATGGTCATCAAAACCTGCGCAGCGCAGATACCTCACGAAGTAGTATCGACATAAAGCATAAGCATAGCCCTATTAGCAATGACGCGTCTAAACTCTGTCGTCTGAAGAACTGAAGAACTCTGACCTCCCAACCAAGAATTAGAAACAAGTAACTTTATTATTTGTTGCTGTTGTATAAACACTACATAATTAAAGGACGGGGAATGCATCTGGAGCACCTGCCCCCCCCCCCCCCGCACATCGACCCCCACCCACCCCCACCCCTCCCAACTCCCCTCACTTCGTAGCTGATGTATCGCCGTTGAATGTTCAGCGTTTTGACCCACAGCGTTCCCAACAAAGTAATTTTTGACGAGACATCTTGTTTTGTGGTTCTTTTTGTCCTTTTCAGGCTCAGTACCGGCAAATCCGTATACATGTGGGTACATGCATAGACTGAATATTAGCATCGCCCACTGCTTAGGCCGCAGAACTTGTATTTGCGAAAGGCATGACGGTGAGTCAGCCATTATCCACCATGACCATGACATATTCAGTTTTAACGAAATATTAATATACACCGCCGCCAGTTGTCTTTGTTATAGACCCGTTTACAAGTGACGACTGGCCACCCCGATAGCTCAGTGGGTTAGAGCGCTCGCCATGAGTAATTTGGCCACCTGAGAGCCTAACCGCATGGGTAGGTGGTTCGCGCCCTGCTGTGGTCATGTTTGTGTGCGCAGAATAAGTATTACATGTCCTTATTCGCAAGTAGTAGGAGCAGGTTGTTTTCTTCCCTTCCATCCTTGATGTCCACTGTTCAGTGCCACAATTGTCCATTTGCAACGGTCTGGTTCATGTTATGATCAGCGCTGTTTTTCAAAAACAAACGTAAAATATACCAAGTCAATCTGGAATTGATTTTGCCTCCAACACAATATTGTGTATGACGTTCCTGGATGGGCAGTTGTTTACCCTGTATTGCTCATGTATGTCAACATTATCATTGGGAAAGTCGGACGAAACATTTTAAATGATTGTATAAATTAAGGACATATACAGGTATCTGCCCCCCTCTAATTAATCTGACCGAATCATGCAAAAACTATGAATTACGATTCAATTGTGTCTGTCGGTACTTATTGTTTCATTCATTTGAAATCGTGTGTGGCTTCGACACGGTGCCCTACGGAGACAAATGTGTCTGGGCCAATCGTGGTGCGATGACGTGGTACGACTGTCGGTCGAAATGCGGCGAAGGCGGCGGGGACCTAGCGTCACTGGTGGGCGGAATCCTACAGTTGATGGCTTCGCTTCAGGCCGTAACCGGAATACGGAGGAATGGAAACTTCTGTGTGGGCCTGGAAAGACAGCCCTGGAGTTGGATATCGGGTAAGTCAGGATGAGGATGTGGGGTGGGGTGTTCTAACCACAACGATATAGGCAGCTTACATACAACTTAGGTACAGAGCTAAGGTAGCGCCCGGGTACCCAATACATGTGTTATCTGTACACTGTATACATAACAGCGTTGATGGGGTTCTTTAGGCGGGGACGGTTCTATGACCTAGGTGACTCTACAGCTATTGCATATGATCAGCATGATCAACAGTTAAAAGTAAATGATGTACGTGTTAGACTATCGTCAATTGTGCAACTACGTACTGTATGATCGGGACAAAATTGTATGACTATCAGTTCAACGTAATGATTTGAAAAAAAGGAAGAAATAAACAGTTACACCGCAACCGAAATCTATGTCACTTGGCGCGAATATTACAGCTTTTACCCATTATCGTTAAAGTCAAAATTAGTTCAGATTGCTTGATTAGACTTAATACTTTGAAAGTATCAAAAATGATCAGTACACAAATCTCAAGATATCGGTACTTATTTTAATCTTTTAGACACAGAAACACCAGAGAAAGCCAGAACCATTAACCCCGAAGAACCGAACGATGGTAAGACACAAGTTTCAAAATTCGTCCGTTTTTCCATTTAAAATGAATTTATATATATTGCCACAGTTGGGAGACAAATCCCTACAAATACACTAATTTACAACCTTTAGTTGTGTCGCAAACACCTGTCGCAGTGCCATATTGTCAAGCACGGGGTTTTGATTGGTACCTCTGTATGTGGCAAATACGGCCTTCGTGTGTTTTACGTCATTCAATTACCAAGTCATTTGGACGTCGATGCCTGTCTTATCGTTTAATATGATTTATTGTTTTCTATTGTGATGCAGGTGTGAAATTCTGTAAGAGCAGGTTTAACGGGTTGCTATCTGTACCTTCTTATGTCGTAACTTTTGCTCCAAAAGGGGAGCGAGGAAGAGGGAAAAGGACGAATTGTGTGTGAAAAATGATATATTGTGGGTAAAAAAGAAACATAATATAACATAAACATAAATATAAATTAGTGCAAATGGCTGTTGTAGCCTCAGTCTGGGATTTTTTCGGCATATTTGTTCCAGCGTTAGGCATATTGTTTGGTGCGTTTTAATGTGGAGTTGTGATTTATGTTTCAGAGACAAACAGCCAGGAAACCACCACCATGTGGTAAAATGTTGTAAGATTGAGACAATGTAAAGGCATTTACCTAACTGTTGCTGTACCGTTACAATGTGAACGTGTAACGTGAATGTTCGTCAGATTTCGGAGAGCACACCCCACTCAATGCGGCTTATTCCTCACTCCTTCCGTATGGACGACTTCTAGAGTTGAATGACAGAACAGTTTGCTCCTTTGAAACTCAGAAAATGCTTTGGGATTTGAGATCCTACGATCCCCTGGATACCCCAGTGATCAATATCATTATTATATATTATATAATTAGGTAGACATTTAGGAATCCCAAGGAAAAAGACTATGTATGTTTTGTGAGAAAAATGGTGAAAGTGTTATAGAAGGCGAGATAAACTTAAGCTGTTTTTTGGCCTTTGTATAAAGCCCCACTCAAAATTTACATGAAGTCACAGATAAGAAGCACCACTTGCGTCGGGAATGTATCATTTTGATGACGTCAATAGATAACCCCACCCTATGTAACATCATAGTGTTTCTCCTGCGATGAATACAAAATGAAGGAAAACCTGTTTCCAACTGTTACCTTATTTACTCGATGTTTACTCGGATATATAAGTTTACAATAAAAATTACTATTATTATTATTGCATTATTGCGTTTTTGGATGTGTCCGAGATTGCTTCATTGGTAAATCGCGGCCCTGGTCTCTCGTTTCACGCGTTTACCCAGGAAAGTACCTCCACTATGAAGAGTTCCCTCCGCGAGATAACTTCCAGTTATAACGTAAGGCGGCGCCACATAAAGGGTCACAATATACGTCACTTGCTTCGGCAAAATGGCGCGCTGCTCGACATTGATGAAGGCGGGTTGCCTTAATTTTAATCTCCTTACCAGTCGGCCGAAACGAAACGCTAATACTCGCCAATTTAAGTGTAAGATATAAACTTTCGCTGCAGATCGCAATTAGATTAGGTTGGACATCAGCTGTAATATTATCTACAAATTTCAGTTGATTTGCCCTATTATTAGTTATTTGCCAGCAACCTAACTAAGAGTCTCTCTTTTCGCATGGTATCCATCGTTGGATCGTCATCGAACGAGTTTAATGCTCAGCCAGCAGCACAGAATGAAACTTACTATGAGCCGCTTGGTGAGAGAGTATTATTTTCCGATCTCCCGGGCAGGATCAAATGTAACCACTGGAACTAGAGATTTCGTATGAAACTTCAGAATAATTAAAATTAATATTCGTAAGTTAGCGTTAAATGTATCTCTTCGTTTTACCTCCATTCATTTCATCTTACTTCTATACCGTGAGTTTGACCTCTTCATATTTCAACTTTTCGGTTCCAGCCTGTATTTCCCACGGGGGGTTTTCAAACAGAATAGGTGCACTTGGGAATTCTGACTTACCACGAGGAACACTATCACATTTTAATATAGTTTAATCCTTTGACTATCAAATTCTTCTAAACAATCAAAAGGATTTCTCGCGTGTTACTGTGTTTGCAAGACGTTTTATGGAGCACCAACATCCGATCATTGTGGGACATGGGCCATCTGCTTTGTATTCTTTGTCTTAAAAGAAAATATAATGTTCTGCTGAAAACAAACTGTGTGTTTTTCTTCATCAATCTTTGTTCCAGATCGAAACCATCCCACGTTGACGTAAGTTGTTTTTTTACGTGTCAAATACCACGTTAGTCCGAAATAACATAAACTATTCGTATGTCTCCATGTGACGCTTGCTAAGCACCCTTAAAGCATGCAATGAACCAGTGAATCGCACGATAGTCTATGGCGTAGGACACCCAGCTTCAACTCTACCATCAGCTCTCTAGCTACAATATTCTCTCAGCATTATTTACCATAACATTGGAAGCAAATGTGACAAGCTGGTAAATCTTAATATTTTGGTGCTGCAGTTATTTGTTCATTGGCGAGATATTCCCATTCTATTCATAACGATTCATAACGAAATTAATTGCAATCCATAATTGGCGGATTATTTGCCAAAATACGTTAGTTTTGCTTTTGAAATGGTAAACCACCGGGCCAGAATAAGAATCAGTTTCATTTATTGTGCCATTTGGAAGGCACAAGAGGCACATGCCTTCGGCGCCCTCTCTGGATCTTAAGCAGTAACTTTTCTGGAGTGCTATGCCAGACGCGTGGTCCCAGAACATATCCAATGTCAGTGAAAGATAGATACCCCAAGTATGCGAGGAGAGGCCCCCAAAGTTTGAGGCGGGGATACGCCCAAAGTTAGGGGAGGGGAAACACCTAAGTTAGAGGGGGGGGGCACCTAAGCCAAGGGAGGGGAGACACCCCAAGTGAGGGGAGGGCAGGCACCTCAAGTTTGGGGAGGGGAATAAAGACGTTAAAAATGTTGAACAGTTGTCTGCTTCATTTCTGTGAGTGCACCATCATATTCGTTTAATGTTCTGGGAAGGTTCGCACGTAATATTTTAAAAAAACATTCTCCGAATATTGTCCGAATGTTCTCCGAATATTGTCCGAATTTTCTCCGAATATTCCGCCAATCTTACGGGAATATTACCAAAAAACATTCCCTGAAGATTAAGAAAACTTTCCTGAAAAACATTCCCGGAATTTTTTTTGGTAGTATTCCCGTAACATTGGCGGAATATTCGGAGAATATTCGGAGAATAGTATTTTGTTACCTGGGGTGTGTTATAACAAGAGGGAGTTTTGTCATCAAGTTCATCAAAGCTCATGCCGTTCACAGGTGGTATCGCCCGATTGTCATAGCTACAATGTATATGCTAACAAGCAGTAACAGAATGCAAACATGTTTCACACATTTAAGGAGTGTTATCCAGTCCACATGCATTATCGCCTGAATGTGTGTGTTCTACTAATTGCAATCAGCCGGTGACACTAATCCTTCCACCAGCCGACAACCGCTTGACTTAGGGATATGACATGGGGCATTGGGGCCAAAATGATCGATCGCCTTACAGTGTAGGGGTGATCGGGGTATAGAATACTGTTGCAATGCTAAGACATAGGCCGACCATCGGGACTGGAAATAATCGATCCAGCTAGGGAAGCGATCGAGTTGGGTAGGTGAGCGGGCAGGAAGGTTTTACTGTAATGCAAACTTCCGTTCATTATTAAAATAATGCACTGTTTTCTCGTATTTTATTTAAATAACCCACACTTACGTTAATGAATCACGGCTAGGTCTGTTTTCCGGTGCATTCTTCTAGATAATGAACACTTAAGACAAAGTCATTACGTCACACAATTTTATTAAATAAATGGATAACATGAGTTATATCCTCTAAGACAAGCTATATATTATCAAATGGAGACAATGCATCCTTGCATACTTGCATCATGGGTGAATGTATTTCTTAGCAATAGCAGTGCGGAACCAGGAATTGGAAACAACGGCTAGTTGTGGGGTTAATTTTGGGCAGGTTCAAAGCTCGGGATGAAATAAGTAGGCTCGGGTTCCGGTACAAAAGGGGTGGGGGCGGGGGTTCCATACTTGTGTAGTAGGTGTCCACCCCCCCCCCCCCCCACCCCCTTCCCTCCAACAGACACTAGCTTCGCCTCGGCAATGTCGGAGATTATATCAATCTTAAATGCTTGAGTTAGATAACATCTTGCTAATAGAATGTGCCACTCGTACAGTGCCAACATATCGAGTTGTAACAACGTTAAGACAACTGCCTTGTATTGCCTGTTAGCATTAACTATGAATTAACATTATTGTGGTTTTCAACAACCTGACCAAGACTTCACCATCTCCAACGATTAAACGTAGACAGGTACGTGTAAGTGAGAATTTATCAACTAGTAGCCAAAGCTAATGCTGCAACTACAATATATAACTCAGTTGCTCATAACTCTTCATAACAAAACATAAACACCTACCATATCCAGTATAAATCATCTGCCAATGACTAACACAATCCAACTTCTTGAATTTTCTCTCCACAAAAGTGAAAACTTGTGCCTGTTGTAAAACTTCATAAACGTGTGTACACATGTTGTTTACCGGCCCCACCGACAGGGGGCGCCATAGCCCTAAACTGTATCTGACAACAGAAGCGTCTAGAGCACCACTTCCCTTTGCCGGCGGCCGTTGACACTGTGTGGGGAATGTTTGAACCTGAGCCGGTGCACAAATGCCAGGGCGGAGAATCGGGTCCAAATGACCGTTTCTCCGCTTACCTTGATCGTTTGACACATCGCGCAACCGTTCACTTGCTACAAACACCCATTTAGACCCTGAAGTATACAAGGTTTATTTTGGTGCACTCGTTACAACGGTCATCTCGAGATGCAACTTTAAACCCCACTCTAAACTACATTGGAGAAACTGGATGTGAAACGCCAATCTAGGCGCCCAGTGAGTATTAACCAAGATCTAACGACAGCTGTCTCCAAGAGACCCCACTAGGTGGCAGCATTTCACTACCCCAATTGGGGCCTCCTAAAATTAGGCTGGCTGGTTCCACGCTTAAATATTACAAATGTCAATACGGCAGCAATATAAGTATTTTTTTTATTCACAAGCAGATATAATATAGGCATTGCCATATAGTATGATCGATAGTCACGGTGAAGAATTCAAATTAAACTGCCGCCGTTTCCTCCGCGGTCTTCCGAACTACTTACTGTTTGATTAACGACGTCATAATCACCGGGTAAGACATATCCGCGAGAGGAAATAGTTCCCAGAAGCGACGTCAAATTTTATTATTCAAACATATACATTTTTGGTTTTAGACAATCTGGTCGCTTGTTAATACATCCGGTCGCTTGCTTATCCGTCGGTCTGTTGCTCGCCTATAGTTCTACAAACCCCAATTTCAGAAACTCCGGGTGAGCGGTCGGGTTGGCTCCACCGCGTGAGTGACGTACGCGTTATTCGAATGCGTTTTATCTGTTTGGGGGTGAGCAAGCCAGTAACGACAGGTTATCGATGCGACGACTACGGTAATTAAGCTCGTCTTTCGCGTACGACTGGATGCCAATCAAGCAAAGTACACCTGGTTGTGTGATATACCGGCCCCGGCTTCCTTCGAAAAGTCCGAGCATGAACCCACGACCTTTCAGTCACCCGGGTTGCTAAAGGAATATTCCCCGCAGTCCGCTCACTAACTTATTTATACCAGATGAGGCCGATTACATAAGACATATGTACATATGACACTTTTGTATATCTATATATCTCACTCTATATATATATATATTAGGATTACTTTTCAAGCATATATTGGTCATTTACATTTGCATATTTGTAACAGATAGCCTACATACACACGTCCGTAATCCGGAATTGTGAATGACAACGTCACAAAGAAATCGCTCGAAGTCGACCTTTTGCGATGCCGATGTCGTCGATTCGTAGCCCAACCACTCTGGTAATTTTAGGGTTCCCCGGGGCTCGGAGCCCCTCGAGGGACCATTCTACCTTAATCCTGTGAAGAAGTTGGTCCACCACATTTGGTTTTCCAAGGTCCCTCTTGGACGCCATAAAATGAGCCAAATATTGAAGGATATTAGTTTAAAGGCTAGTCGTGGGGGCTACCGTACCAACCATTCTCTCCGCGCCACAGCCGCCACTCGGCTGTATGCGGCTGACATCGACCAGCTAGGTATCTCAGAGGTAACTGGTCACTCATCTGCAGCCGTGCGTTCGTACAAACGCACGGCTGAAACACAACAGCGTAATTAAGATCAGCCACCTCGTACAGGGACAGCGGTCCGATACGAAACGTGTGGTCAGTGCAGATGCAAAGCCCTACTGGATCCCTTTCAATATTCAAATTCATTGAAATTTGGTGATGAAGATGAGACATCTGCAGCGTGCTGACCAATATTTAAGTAAAGATTGATACTTAAAAGTTGCCTATGTTTTATGATGAGATGTATTTCAATCTATGTTGTCAGAAACAACGTTATTGATGCTAAAAGTTTGGTCGTTCTTCCATGTAAGGGCGAACCATTGTTTCAGCATAGCTTACGCATTACTCACGCCTAAAGATTACTACAATAATACATTTCGTGGGTTGTAACATGGAAGATGCACCGTATTTGGTGATGTATTTCTGTGTCGTCAGAAACATCATTATCCGCTCATGCCGTCTTCCGAGGACGTTAGCTCATGTCAATTCCACGTCCCTATGACACTTACACACATCACATTACAGGAAAATAATATCATGAGAGAACAATATCATGACGTCAGCATTAGATGTTATCTTCGTACACTGCGGTATCGGACAAGTCCGACAGTAACTCCCCGATGTCCTCGTGCAGACTTTTGAAGCTGGGTCGTTCAGAGGGGATTAACTTCCAACACTGCTGCATGGTCATGTATATTTTATCAGGGCATCCGGGGGGCTGGGGGTGGCGGCCACCTCTCTTCAAGTAACTCGCCATCTTGTCGTTTGACCTGCCTGCATCAGTGAAGAGAAATGAAATGATAGGAACTTGTGCCGCCTTTGTGCATGCAAGGGTTAAACTGGGCCAAGGAACCTCCAGGGACGATGAAGGGTAAATGGGTATACTATACCCCAGATTAGGTGCCCGGGCCAGGATTCCAACCCAGGACTATCAATCTACTGCCTAGTGCGGTGACCACTACATATAGTGTGCTAACCACTACACCGGGAGAATGAAGAGCAAGTGTCAGTCCGTAGCTTTCTTAATTGGCTCCGTGTTAACTCGATTTGCCCAATGTTATGTTCGGAAAAAAACACTGATAAAATATGCGGAACATTAAAGGGCATGACAATGGATGCGGAAAAAAACGAAAAATTAGCCTTCGTTAGTGCAAGAGTTGGCATCCTACTAATTTCAGACAGTGTCACCTGCACATACAAGACTGTTTATCAACATGCAATATAGGCAAATCTGGGACCTTTGAACACAGATGACAATAAGCAAATCAGTCACCATTTAAGCCATAACCAATAGACAACTTCCAATCCATGTCCAATAATGATTAGTTCGAAACCATATCCAATACAGACTTCGAAACCGATAATGACAACTTCAAACCCGTAACCAATAGACATTACCTGGATAAGGAACGCCCCCTCGCGAGATGATCTCCACCATCAGGATCCCGAACGACCAGACATCCGACTTCACCGAGAACGTCCTGTGACTCAGTCAATCCGGGGCTGTCCACTTCACGGGCATCTCAGCTGTGTGCAAAGCGGGAGAGGCTTCAATTGTTGTAATACATAGTCCTGTCGAAGCCACGTACATAATGATAGAGGCGTCAATTATTGTAATACATAGTCCTGTCGAAGTCACGTACATAGTGGGAGAGGCGTCAATTGTTGTAATGCATAGTCCTGTCTAAGTCACGTACATAGTGGGAGAGGCGTCAATTGTTGTAATACATGGTCCTGTCCAAGTCACGTACATAGTGGGATAGGTGTCAATAGTTGTGATACATATTCCTGTCCAAATCACGTACATAGTGGGATCGGCGTCAATAGTTGTGATACATAGTCCTGTCCAAGTCACGTACATAGTGGGATCGGCGTCAATAGTTGTAATACATAGTCCTGTCCAAGTCACATACATAGTGGGAGAGGCGTCAATAGTTGTAATACATTGTCCTGTCCAAGTCACGTACATAGTGGGAGAGGCGTCAATAGTTGTAATACATAGTCCTGTCCAAGTCACATACATAGTGGGAGAGGCGTCAATAGTTGTAATACAGAGTCCTGTCTAAGTCACGTACATAGTGGGAGAGGAATCACTAGTTGTAATACATAGTCCTGTCCAAGTCACATACATAGTAGGATAATTGACAAAGAAGTCAGAATCGACAACAACATACATACACCATTAACTATAGTAACACCCTACATGCTTATATGTTACATACATATCGGTAGATATGCCACTGGTTGCGATCTATGTTAGTACAGAGATATAAATTACTGACATAACATTTACATATTTTTATGCTCGCTGGCGTGTTACTAGAATAACATAATTTACCCTTCTGGGACACGTAGACGTCGTCAGGTATGGCTCTGGCCATCCCGAAGTCGGCGACCTTGAAAACGTTTTTGCTGGACACCAGGATGTTTCGAGCCGCCAAGTCTCGATGGATGTAGTTCCTCGCCTCCAGGTAAGTCATGCCGCTAGCCACCTGCAACGCCATAGATACACCCATACATGACTGTTCTTATCTGCTATACCGCCACAAGCATGACTGGAGCAATAGTGGAAATATGTTGGTGTTGTCTGTAATTTATGCACTGAAATCATTACCATATTGCTAGTTAATGACTGACATGTTACGTATAAATAAATGAGTTATTCTAAATAAATTAAATTCAATAGATATAACGTTTCCTCTTTACATACATGGAAAGATCGCATGTTCAGTTGTCGACAGAATATGTCGTCATGCCATGACGCTATCTTGACATCTCAGGAAAGACCAAAATAATGCCCCGAATACATTGCGCATGTTACGCCTCACAGGGGAATTAACTTGAACATGATTATAGAGTTAAGGGTGAGAATAACATGTACAGCACCGATGTACAAGTGGGGCTTTCTTCTCACCTGTTGGGTCATGTACACCAGAGATTCAAAGGGAATGCGGTAGCTGGGTCCCTCGTCCTCTCGCAGGTACTCCAGCAGACTTCCGTTCTCCAATAACTCCGTCACGATGTAGATGGGGTCATCAGAACACACGCCGTACAATCGCACTATGTTGGGGTGGTCCAGCTTCTTCATGATGGCTGCTTCCTTCATGAAGTCCTCCCGTGACATTATGTTCATCTTAGACTTCTTGATGGCTACAGGAATTGTGCCCTTGGCTAGTCCTGTCACCGGGATTAATGAAGGACATTTAGTGGAGGTGAAATACATTTAGATACTGGAGTGGTATACATTGACCATGCTTATAGGAAACTGCTGTTTATATCATTAGTACATTTTGTACAATTTTCAAATTAAAAATATTCCTACGCGGCCGAAATTCTTTGTAACAACGGGCTGTTTGATCCCACTATATTGCTTTTAATAAACCGTCGGGACCCTACGTCGAACCTAACAAAATAAGTTCGAGTATAAAATACAATTGGAAATGTATTCAAATATAAATATATATCTGTACATTGTATTTTGTAATTTTCATGATACTTATTAATTATAAGTAATTTAAGATGCAGCTGCTCTTTGACACACTAATTCATGAAGACGGAGTCGGGAAATTTGGCCATATGCCTATCATACGATGTCGCAATCTAAGATCTGCATTTGCACAAAAAGATTTACTTTGGGTAGAAAGTCATTCTTTCGTCTGCCCCGTGAACCACCCTTTTCCCCAGGAGATTATATGATGGCTGTACTTATACCTGGCTACTTCACTAGAGGTTATATGATGTCTGTAGTTATATCTGGCTAGTTTACCGGGGGTTGTATGATGTCTGTACTTACATCTGGCTAGTTCACTGGGGGTTATATGATGTCTGTACTTACACCTGGCAAATTCACTAGGGTTATATGATGTCTGTACTTACACCTGGCCAATTCACTAGGGTTATATGATGTCTGTACTTACATCTGGCTAGTTCACTGGGGGTTATATAATGTCTGTACTTACATCTGGCTAGTTTACCGGGGGTGATATGATGCCTGTACTTACATCTGGCTAGTTCACTGGGGGTTATATGATGTCTGTACTTACACCTGGCAAATTCACTAGGGTTATATGATGTCTGTACTTACACCTGGCCAATTCACTAGGGTTATATGATGTCTGTACTTACATCTGGCTAGTTCACTGGGGGTTATATAATGTCTGTACTTACATCTGGCTAGTTTACCGGGGGTGATATGATGCCTGTACTTACATCTGGCTAGTTCACTGGGGGTTATATGATGTCTGTACTTACACCTGGCAAATTCACTAGGGTTATATGATGTCTGTACTTACACCTGGCCAATTCACTAGGGTTATATGATGTCTGTACTTACATCTGGCTAGTTCACCGGGGGTGATATGATGTCTGTACTTACATGTTGCTAGTTTTCTGGGGGTTATGTGATGTCTGTACTTACATCTAGCTAGTCCATTCAGGGTTATATAATGTCTGTACTTACATCTGGCTAGTTTACCGGGGGTGATATGATGTCTGTGCTTACACCTGGCCAATTCACTAGGGTTATATGATGTATGTACTTACATCTGGCTAGTTCACCGGGGGTGATATGATGTCTATATTTACAGCTGGCTAGTTTACTGGGGGTTATATGATGCCTGTACTTACACCTGGCTAGTTTACTGGGGGATATATGATGACAGTACTTACATCTGGTTAGTTCACCGGGGGGACATAGCTCAGTGGTTAGAGCTGTCGGCACACTATGTTGGCGGCCCTGGGTTCCATTACCGATAGCGGGATCATGCTTGTCGTTCGTATAAAGGAGCTTTCAACTGCATTATTCGGAGCCTAGTTGGTTCAGTCCCATGTGCGCTGGTCAAAACAAATTATATATTTATACATATCATTCATTACCTTTCCATACTTCGCCGAAATTGCCGGCAGCCAGCTTTGTTTCTATCTGGAGGTCTTTCCTGTCAAGCTCGAAGGTGTCCTGCGCCACGACAGAGAGCTCCAGCACCACGGGCCTCGGCTTCTGACAGGCCTTCCCCAGCCCGCAGGCCAGTCCCTCATTCTCTGCAATATATCGTGACAGGCACAGTAACAGATCGGGGTCTCCAATAATACTTCTGACAGGCCTTCCCCAGCCCGCAGGCCAGTCCCTCATTCTCTGCAATACAACATGGCAGGCACGGTAACAGCTCGGGGTCTCCAATAATACTTCTGACAGGCCTTCCCCAGCCCGCAGGCCAGTCCCTCATTTTCTGCAATACAACGTGGCAGGCACGGTAACAGCTCGGGGTCTTCAATAATACTTCTGACAGGCCTTCCCCAACCCGCAGGCCAGTCCCTCATTCTCTGCAATACATCGTGACAGGCACAGTAACAGCTCGGGGTCTCCAATAATACTTCTGACAGGCCTTCCCCAACCCGCAGGCCAGTCCCTCATTTTCTGCAATACAACGTGGCAGGCACGGTAACAGCTCGGGGTCTTCAATAATACTTCTGACAGGCCTTCCCCAACCCGCAGGCCAGTCCCTCATTCTCTGTAATACATCGTGACAGGCACAGTAACAGCTCGGGGTCTCCAATAATACTTCTGACAGGCCTTCCCCAGCCCGCAGGCCAGTCCCTCATTCTCTGTAATACATCGTGACAGGCACAGTAACAGCTCGGGGTCTCCAATAATACTTCTGACAGGCCTTCCCCAGCCCGCAGGCCAGTCCCTCATTTTCTGCAATGCAACGTGGCAGGCACGGTAACAGCTCGAAGTCTTCAATAATACTTCTGACAGGCCTTCCCCAACCCGCAGGCCAGTCCCTCATTCTCTGTAATACATCGTGACAGGCACAGTAACAGCTCGGGGTCTCCAATAATACTTCTGACAGGCCTTCCCTAACCCGCAGGCCAGTCCCTCATTCTCTGCAATACATCGTGACAGGCACAGTAACAGCCAGGAGTCTCCAAAAAAACGACGTTCCTTATATAATGTCCTTATCGGACAGATAACACACGGTTCATCGTCCATGTTAAAACAGACGGCATTGCTTTTTGTAATAAATAGTAGTCCTGCGTGCGGAAATAATGGTTCGCCCATGGTACATGGAAAAAGACCCAACACACGCACTTAGAGTGCCGCCCATCGCATGGTCAATGTGTAACCACAGACTGCGAACATTGGTGGCATTAAGTATCGTTGATTATGCAGCATAATGAGACTTTTCCATTTGGGGTACCTGAGTAATGCTTCACAAGGCTTTTCAGATCCGCAAACGACATGTTCCTTGCTATGTAGAAGCGCCCGTCTGGTGTTAGCTCTATCTTGTAGTGCTTGATGTTGTTAACTTGTCCAACTTTCTCAGCCAGCAGGGACAAGGAGAAAGTGTCTGTAAACAGAACGTTGACTTACATAAGTAACTTACATCAGTATTTATCGATAATTAAACCGGTCCATTTACGTACACAATATTACATTGTGTTTAATGACGATGGAATTGATGTCTGAGTTTTGACATTGACATGTGGAAAACTATCTCTTCACAACGTACCGGTAATTATTGGTTGATGACTGATTACTTTCTGTCAAGTCTCAATGAAAGTTCGGGGCGGGTCTGACTGCTCAGTGGGTTAGCGTCCTCGCCTTGCGTACTTTGGTCACCCAACGATACGTGGATCGGTGGTTTGAGCCTCGCTGTGACCATGTCTGTGTGACTCCATTTCCTTCTTTGCAAAGAGTAAAGGGTTACCCCAGGGCATATGGCTCCACTGTCCCGTTCTTCCCCCATTAACGCCACATGAACAAAAGTGGTTAAAGCTTCTTGAATATAAAACCAACGAGTGAACATTCAGGGTGAAGTTGATCCCTTTATATTATTACCTGACCCTGAAGTCCGGATAAGGAAGGTTCCCTGTGAGTTCGATGTTGACTTCAGCATTTGTTCTGCTTCAGTTCTGGTGACGTCCGGGTAGTACCAACTGTGAGAATAGGGCATAGACCCATGTGACGTAGTGTCAAAAGGCAACTAGACCAAATACCATACAGCAATGCCAATTATTGAATCATTTCATATATTAAATACTAAATCTAATTAGACTTGACTTGATTTTGTTTACCACCATTGTCTAGTTCGTTGGGCTATATCGTGCCGCACGAGTTGCGCGCTGTCAAAATGATAAAGCTTTAAAATTAAAACCAATTGTATCATTCAAAGTATGCAATCGCGTGAGTTTATTGACAAAATAATTCCTATCAAGTAATAATAAGTAAAGTCAGCAGCGATGAATCGCACATTTAAGTTTAAATAAGGTATTGATACCCTAGCAGTTAGTAATGATGAAGAAATGACTACTGACGACTTGAAAACAATGCGAGTTGGCGCTCGAAGCGTAAAGCCCATAAAGAGAAATTTTACATATCGTAAAATCTTCCGAAAGACCTACTCGTAAATCATGTCGGTGGTGTCCTCTCTGACGTAGTTCGATGGGATGTAGCC
Organism: Arenicola marina; assembly: GCA_964019135.1. NCBI lineage: Eukaryota > Metazoa > Annelida > Polychaeta > Arenicolidae > Arenicola > Arenicola marina. The sequence continues at coordinate 55,123,676 of OZ025250.1, forward strand.
TTGTTTGCCCGTCCCAAGATGCCTCGCAAAGATCCATGTTTCGCTGAAGTTTGACATTCAGTCATAGAAATAAGTGTATAAAGTGTAAAGGTTAAGCCACATTGATTTTACAATTAGTCATCTGAACGACGTCACAACAATCGGAGACTTCTTCGCAAAGATAACTGACTCCACTCCACTTTCTATGGTTAGGCGCTGAGATCCATACAGCTATGTCTCCTTGTGGCCGTCAGAATAATTGGCAAATAATGTGCAGGTATGTGTATAATAAAACTCGAAATTTCTGACAGCAAAATACAATCATATCTAAATTAAAACAAGCACCTTTCAGAATTAACGCTTCCTCTAAAACTGCTCAAAACTAAGAAAACTATATGCATTTTCATAAACTTAAATTGTTATAGTTGTATTTAGTCCGCTGGTAAGGTACATTGTATTATTGTAATCTGAGCCAAACTGTGACGTCATGGCCAGAGTATGAGTAACCGGTAACAGTTATGAGCCTTGCAAGACGATAGGGGTCCAAAGTAAAAGTGACAAAAAGAGCATTATTCATTCACTATTTTTGTGACACTTAGTTTGGACCCTACTGCGTTGTTGGATTCATAAATTGTAACCGCCAAAATAGATCCAATGCTGATACATACGCAGTGATAACTTCCAACTTGTCTCCTTTCAGGAAAGACAACTCGCCATCGTCTAAAGCTGAGAAGTTATGCATTGCCACGACGATCCTCGTTGCTGTCAGTCAAACAGATGAGGTAAATTAAACCATATTATCAGCTACGCACACGAGTTTAGAATATAAAACACTTCTTCTTTAATGCCATTGTCATGCCTAGAATACAATGAAGAAAATAAGCCACAAGTTAGAAACTTACCCGGGTCTGGTTTCTCGTAGATAGAGCAGTTCGCCATGGAAGATTGCTGCATGTTCATATCTTGGCTGTTTCACAAAAAAGACACGTATATAGATATTCGAAATATTTGGCAACTGAAAGACATTGTCCATCATAAAACCGTAACACTTGGTAGATATTGGAACGATACACAATGTCGGTAGGTGTACATAGTCTTTTCCGTACTTCTATTTCGTCATCATATACAGTCACATAACTTTCTGCGGTCGAATGTTTTGAATGGAACTGATCTCTTAATATTACGAGTGCAAATGTACAGATATGGTGTGCTAATGCATGACAAGGTTCCAAAGCTGTAATAATATTGTGAAGCAACACTGATGCATCGCGTGTGGCAAAGTGTGGGTTTCGTGTGCATTACATCATATCATCAATTTCGTTTTTGCATTATAACATATCTACGTCGCATAGATTTAACATTTACACAGTCACAGAATAGGGCCAGGACGTTTCTCCAAAACTCCTTGACAATCCTATTGTAGGTAAAACATTTCTGCATTGGTAGCTTTAAGTAAAAGGTACTTTTTTAAAATATGATGCACAGCGATATGTTTAAGTGCCACAACTGACTACCACCAAGTTAATAACACTATTTGGAAATGGAACGGCAGGGTGGGGTGCAGTGGGGGTGTCCGGGCGAGCTGGGTGGAATTGTCCGTGGGTAACTAACCAAGGGCTGGTTTTTTGGGGCGGTGGGGCTGTCCGTGGGGGTGGGTGGGGGGTGCAAAATCCATGTTGCCACTTCATGCACATAACAACTGCACACTCCCATGGAGATCCTTCCTCTCGCCAGTTACCTGTGCTGCAGCGACGCCATTCTCATCGCCAATTGACGGAAGCTAGGCCTGTTCTTCGGGTCCCTAGCCCAACATGTCACCATCATAGAATACAGGTCGTCGGGACATCCTGCTGGCTTCACGTGTGGCGTGCCAGATGTCATCATCCTGACCACTTCGAAGTTGGTTAAGCCTGGAGACAAGAAAGCGGTAAGCGGTAGTCATTACACATTTCATTCTCCACCGTATGGTGGCGCTCCGCAAAGCGGTACCATGCAGCAACGCCGATGTAGGCTAGTGAGGAAAAACGACATGATGATCATGATTTCTAAAAAATATATCAAAGCATTGTGGTTTTGGGCACTTTTGCGTGCACACGAGGGCTAATTTAGACAAAGATAAACGTTCGAGACGATTATTGATTTGGGCAAAATATGCCCGTTAACCACTTGCGGTCATGTGGCGTCAATGGGAGAAGGGAGGAAGAGTGAAGCCATGTCCCCGGGGGTAACCCCCTACTCTTTGCGAAGAAGGACATGGGATCTTTGTCCTGCGACCACACATACATGGCCACAGCGGGGATCGTACCATCGACCGACGTGCCGTGAGGCTCTCATGCAGCCGGAGTACTTGGGACGAACTCTCTAGCCCACTGAGCTACCGGCCGGCCCCCGGTAACAACAAACCAATACGCACTCACTTCAGAGAAGTTCTCACTTCAATATTTACGCAATAAGCTGGGCTTGGTGGACGGCGACCAGGAATGTGTGTACTGTCAATATGAGGACTGACCTTTGTACGGCAGTTGTCCATGTGTTGTGATCTCTACCAGGACGATGGCGTACGCCCAGACGTCGGACTGGGTGCTGTAGTGCTTGAACTCTATCACTTCCGGCGCACACCAGCGAACCGGAAAAATACCTGACAAAATAATAACTACAATATATACTATACGTGCTTAATATTATATTAATTATGTGTTGTTAAAGATGATACATAATACAAATCAAGGTTAACAGGGGCGGATCCGGGGGGGTGGGTTCATACGATCCGGACAGGACCCCTGCCCTATTTTGAGGCCTTTATAGAGTTTCTATAGAGCCTCTCAGATTTCCAAATTGCTGGATCCGCTCCTGAGTAAGTTATTTTGCCATATAGTCTGAAAAAGTGGGTGGAACAATAAGCATGACGTTTCAGTAAATGAATTGAAAATTGCAGATATGGAAAAAAATAACAACAATTAAGAAACATATATTTGTAACGACTGATGTGACCTCAAGTATCTGAATTTGTTAGAGGTCAGGACTGAATAAAAAGTCGTTATTAATATTAATTAGATATTAAACCCTACCATTGTTGGTCTCATATACTTCAGCATGACACCAACTAGCACACCACTGTACCAGCGACATGATTGATAAAGTCGTTGTTAGACCACTTGATATTGAGCAGAATTGTCCATGTATTTCTCTCAGTATAGACACATAGGATTATTTCTCCGTTCGGTACGTGTACATGGGACACTGACCCCCGACCTCCACATAGTCCTCATCCACAGCGTACACCAGGCCACAGTCGGTTATCTTCACTGTGTTGTTGGCTCCTACCAGGACGTTCTTGGCGGCCAGATCTCGATGAGTGACACCTTTGTCTTCGATGTACGCCATTCCAGAGGCGATCTGAACAGGACAACCGGTCAGCAATACTTATAAGTAGTGACATCACTATTGACATTAAATAAGTTAAACTATATTTTGGGCATAATAGAAACGCAACAAGTGTGCGTTATGACGATACTCAAGAAGTATGTGTCTGCAGCTCGGCGTAAAGACAATGGTACATACTTTCCATGGAGTTAAAAAAACTAAATAATCTCAAGAGATCAGAAGGGAAAATATCACAATAAAGTGGATATATGTTGGGATAAAGGAATTGTTGGCAAAATGTAAGAATGTTACTTATCATATTAGCCTTAATTGTGTGACTTCATATAGCTGTTATCGTAAACGTTGTGCTTGGAGTGTTAATATATATTTAAGGTTATATTTATATCAATGCTTTCAAGAAACCAATACTATTAATAATTTCAAAAACAACATACGAATACGTATATATATAGGGTATGGGCTAATGGGATTCCTCCACGCCACAGCCAACATCATGCGCCACATTTATAAATTCAGAAGGCACTAATTTCTAGCGTATCTAAATGCTGCAATATTATTTTAACACATATTGACTAACAGGAGACGAAAAAGCAAAGCAAAAAAAGGCTCGGTATCTCAGCAAAGCAACAAGTGTGGTTGAAAAATTACAAATACGCACATTTGTGTGTGCTCACCTGTTTTCCGATATCCAATAGATCCTGGAGTTCCAGAGACGTTCCCTGTTCACTTCTCAAGTAGTCCCTGAGACTGCCATATTCCAGTAATTCCATTACGATGAACAAGGGTTCTGCTTCACAGACGCCGTAGAGACGCACGATGTTTGGGTGTCGCAGGGTTTTCATCACCCCGAGAGCCGACTTCAGCTCGTGGCGAGACCATCGAAGGTTCTTCACCTGTTTGATGGCCACCTTCGTGGTGCCTTTCCAGAACCCTGCCAAGAAAACGAATCGCATACATGTATTTATATCGCGCGCGGACATCCTAGCGAGCCGCGGTCGACATCATACAGAATACCGAACAGCGAACAGGCGCGCAGGGATATAAAGCCGGCCACCAACTTCTGCTCCGGTGAACAAATGTGCTTCTCTCCGAATAGCCCACAGGCTTTCAGGATTTAAATTCAAGACAGAATATACTTATTCGGCATGGCGAAGAGGTTGGCAATACAAAAGAGTACAAAATAGATTACTTGAATACAGGATATTGTTATGTTTTTATTTTTGTGACATCTGAGACAGACTTATCCATGTGCTTAATTTCCTTGGCAAAAAAAAAACGCGTTCAAAATGTATAATAAACATATAAGGACCACCCAACTGGTTATTAAGTCTCATGTATCATATTTTAAAACAATGACAATGTTTACACACTGATATATCTGGTTATTCAGCGCATGGCGTTATAACAGCGTTATATACGCACAGTTTGACTTAAATAAACGGCGAAGAACCCACCAACAATAGTACAATGACGGCATACCCAACCAAACAGAGGCAAAGTTTCCTTTCGCCAGTTTCTCTCCCTTCTGCACGTCGTCTCGGGGTAGGTGCAGTGACGTCCGGTAGCGGCTGGACAGGTCTGGTAGATCTGGGCGAAGCCTCGGGCACGGCTTCCGCAGTGGTTGACATAATTGTTGGGTATTGCTCACTGAAGAGGCAAATAGTAACGTGGCATATTGGTTGCTCTGCTGTATAATAACCGCTCATGCTGAATACACGTACGACGTTCGACTTGATGGCTTAAAGTATTCTCAAATCAGTAAAAACAAACTCACGTCGGCCTTTCAAAGGTACGTCCTAATTCTGTCTTGGTTGATAAACTACATATTACCTTGGTTGGGGTATGAGTTACGCAATCGTGCGTTTAATTGTTGGTACAAAGATGTAAAAACCTGCCGTTATTATATGATCTACATTTGTACACGGCACGTGCCAAATTCACAATTTAAATCGGTTCTTTATCATAAAGGAGTAAACAAAAGTCGAATTGCAAAAGAGCGAGGAAATTATATTTATAATTCTTCTTAAGAAAATAAGCCAAAGCAGAATTGATAACAGGCGGAATAAGACAGGTAGCACGCACTTTTGCAGAAAAGAATCAACTCTGGAATGTGGACAAAAGTGCCGGCTAGTGAGGCCATGGAGTAAGTCCCGTCTTCTTGCTGCTTTATCTCATAATCAGATGACACGCGCTTTCTCTCTCCTTCAGCCATCGTCAGAATCATCAGTTCGTGAGAGCCTGGAACACACCCAGTGTAAACGGTGTAACACCGACCTCTGTCGTCTTCACATATATATGTGGGCTCTCCCAGAAAATATCCAAAGAATTTTGGGAGGGTGGGTTGAATTTCACTAGACCCTTTTTGAAGCTATTTCTACATAAACAATGTTTTCATACATATAGCGGAGACGTCGATGGACGAAAATCCATATGCGTTGTGGCAGTTTGATTGGCCATGAACGTACGACTTATAGACCTTATGGAATACATGCCAACAACAGCGGAACAAAGTCACGATGACGTCATGGGTAAATCTGTAAGCTGTAGCTATGGCGGCGCCACTGGTTGTCAGGGTGCAGGGCAATTTGGGCTAAAAGAAACATTCGACTGGAAATTTGGACTAAATAGGACGTTCAACTGACAATTCGGGCAAAATGGCGCATTCAAATGATAATATGGGCCATCTGGGGCCTTTGACGGGCAACTTGGACCAAATCAGGCATCTGTGCACTATAAGCGTCATGTAGGGTACGCACTGCAAGAGCTACTTTGAGCATTGAATTAACCGATATGAAGGGAATTATAACATGGTTTGGAGTGACTTTGCCCAATGGGATTGTTCATTAGTGTGAGTGTTTACCCTGTTCTCCCCTCACGAGGTATGATCCAATGGGATTGGTTGGTGACGTCAGCAACGTCCTGGCCTCCACTTTGCTGATATTACCATGATACCACCTGAAACGTCAATTGTTTATCTTTTGTTCCGCTACATAATATAGATCTGCCCTGGGCGGGCATAACGGCGGGGGCTGCGGGTACCCGCGCCCGCAGTGCTGGTTCGCAGGCGAGGGGCGGGCGCGGGTCGGGGCGGTCAGATCCATATCTGTGCGGGGCGGGCGCGGGGCGGGCGCGGGCAAGCCTTTGGGGGCACTGCCCGCATTGCGCCCGCAGCGTTTGAAACTAAAACATAATTTTCATTCACTTATTTTTGTAGACGTAAAAAGACGCAGTAGATTCAAGACCAAACCATCGACCCGTGACAAATCGTATTTTCGTGCATCAAAAAAAACGTCTGTTTCCAGCGTAAATCATACCTTAGTTAGTGCAATCATCTTCTTGTTGTCTTGCGACCGATTAAGCTTCATGTAATCTCGTATAGTGTGAGACAAAGATAGTTAGGTACGGTCGTTTTCATTGTCACTGACTTTCCTTGGAGCATGCAATGCATTTATTCATCCCCCGCACACTCTCTAGTTCTATTTCCAAATCTCTTTGTCTTTCCAAAGAATGGGTAATGTTACAAATTGGAAATCAAGCAGCCGTTTAATTAGAGATAACGTGGTAACTGGGGAACGAGGCAGTAAATGCCTTCATGGCTACACACGTAACAAGGGGGTCGATGCAGGTGTCATTGCCATTATATGTAGTACATATATTGGACAGTGAACTAGTCCGATTAGAAATAGAACCGAGTGGAAATAACAAGCTCCTAACCATAGTTGCCCATAACATATCAAAATATTCTACCATCATGTATAATGCAGTATACAAATAGCTAATGGGAGATCGTTACAAAACACCATATGCTCATAAGACATAGGAATGGTCAAGTGAAATATATATGTGTTCAGCCTTGCGATAATAATTGGACTAATTCTCTGTCCAGTATATGTACTTTCACTTTGGTAACTCGATCCAACCTTTCAAACATTACTTTCATTATTGCAATATATCATTACACAATTTAACAGCATGTGCCAGATGGCAAGGCTGTCTCCAGATGTATAACATTACAGGTTCACATGATCAAACTGGGTTAAACAGTTGAAAACCTGCCAAAGCAACTATGGCTTGTATTATTCCAACTGGGATATTTACATTGTTTTGTTTATAACGCCTTAATTTTAAAGAGGTGATAGTACGGGTGATTTTCATAGCTGATTGTATATCAAGACGAAAGAAATTATGGCATAACCTTTTCTTATTTATTAAATCATGTTTAATGAGCAAAGTTTACTTTGAACTTAAAGGTTAACTATCTGGCCCTGATACCCTTACAACATGGTTCTACCTTACCAATGAATCTCATATTCTTTCGTGGAAATAACTGGGGTTAAAATGTCATAAATAGGCCCACAGCTTCACGACGAAGTACATATGAACATAAACAACAACATAAATGCCTTTCTGTCATTTTGACCAATACATCTAAGCCACCCGTTACAGTCCTGTCAAATGATAATCTTAGGCTTTCATTGCAGCAAATAATACAGAGCATTATGCGGTAAATGCCTGTATGAGCAGCGCTAAGCTTGATGTGGAGCGTAACTTACTCGTGGACAAGCAGACTGCGCGGCTCCGCTACGTGGTTCAAGGGGACGAAGCCAGTTTGCTTACTGCTGATGTTTTGCACGCGAGACCATGGCTCCCCGTCCGACCTGTGAAGGCATAAGAGTTCACCATACCACAACCACTACAACCACCACACCTGTTAATTAGGGTAAACCTTTAACGGCTCATGGGAAGATGTGAACGATATTTCTATATTCGTTTCTATGTTGGCTGTTAGATATACCTTTTCCAGACTCGGATCGGGGCCGCCTCCATAGCGAAGTGGGTTAGAGCGCTCGCCTTCAGGCCCCTGGCCACCTGAGAGCCTAACGGCACCTGTATCGATGGTTCGCGCCCCGCTGAGGCCATGTGTGTGTGGCCGTAGGATAATGATCCCATGTCATTCTTCGCCAAGAGTATGCAGTCATGCCCGGAGACATAGCTCCACTTTCCCTTTCTTTTCCCGTTGACGCGATATATGCTTAAAGCGTCCTGAATATACAACCATCCAGGCGCGGATCGACGGCTAGGAAGACGAGAGGGGATCCAAAAGAAATAGTCCATTAAACGAAAAGGGGAGAGACGGTCAGCTATAAAATGGCAGCGTTACAGTTTCAACGGCAAAAAAGGCGCCCTTTCCCCAAAAAGGAATAGGGGAGTGTATGTACATGCATAAACCTGCCTTCACATATCAGCCTTATTGATACTTACTGCTTTGTGAGTACCTTGACTCTATCACCTTTCTTTAGGCTTAAATCTTGCGTCACCGTCGCGAAGAAACCAAATATTGCCACACCTTCCCAGGCATCGGGATCTGGAACAATCGAAACAAGCGTATGATACATTAACCGAGTGTCAGTCCGACTGTGTGTATTTGATTAACTGCTGGCGCGGATCCATCGGGGTTATGGGTCCAGAGGGTCTGAACACCTCCCCACTCACCCATCCGCCTTTCTTACCGAGTTTTGTTTTTCTGCAACGGCAACGGTTGTGCTGGACCCCCAATCATTTCTTGCGAACTGTAGACCAGTTGTGGTATAAAGAGCGTTTCATGCAGTAATCAGAGGGTGACATAATGTCGATACCATTAGAAAGATGGCGTGTTTATATCTCTCACCATTTAACATATCACTGGTCACAGACAACACATCTTCATCTTGGTCCACTTCCGCATAGGGATTACTGTCATCAACGCGACGGTAATCTGGAGAAAACAACATGTTGTGAGTGACATATTAACATGGCAAACGACACATATAGCTCGGCAATGATTGATAAAATAGCCCCTTCCTGCACCCCCCCCCGCCCCCCCCGCTCTCCAACCCCAACTCCCACACAGGAACGCTTACTAACAGCGGTCTGGATGCGGCAGGCTGGGTGGGGGAAGGCATACGCGTTTACGTATGTAATTTTGTCAATGTAGAATTCGTGAACATTTTTGCAAAAAATATATTTGCTCGGAAGGACACTGTATTCGGTGAAATGCCAGTGGCTGATCCATGGGAACGTGGATGCAGGGGATTGCCTTACGCTGTAGTGGGTGGCATGCCAATCCGTGGGGAAGGGGAGGGGGTTGTTATTCAGTAATATTCTCAATATCAAATGATATACGACTGTCGATGAGGGTGCTCCGGCGTCTGGATCCACCGCCCCCCCCCCCACCCATTTGCGGATCAGAACAGCCTTTTTTGAATGTCCTGCGTACCATGTTGTGTTGTGGACCGGACGTTTTCTGCATTGGACTCCCGAAAAGATTTCATGAACACCCTGCTTTGGTACCAACATTTCCCCATCTGTCGGTCGTAAAATGTTTCAAAGCCATCACACCCTCCTTAATCTCCCCTCTCTGGTTGTAATGTTGGAGAAAGTAAAACGGTCCTGCCTGAGTCATCAGATGATCGGAATGACGGAGACGTGGGGTGAACTTGGTGTTGACATGTTAAGCGTCCAGTCCTTGCCGCGGTCCTACCTGGGTCACTTGATGATCTAGATGAGGTGTCGGATTCGCGGTATGAGCTTGGCGCTGACACGTTAACATAGATCGGACGCTTGTTGTGTGACAATTTCTTGACATTGGTGGCGTCTGAAAAAAAAAGCCATTTACGACTACAACTTTTATCCCTGACTTCATTAGTTGTTACAACGAGACAAAAAAAATGGTCGCGAATATTCACCTGCGTCGACCAGATGAAGGCTTTTGATTCGGATAGGGTACAAACTATGCTCACCAACATATACAGATCGCTTATGAATAACGAACCTTTGTCTGACTTTTTCAGCTGGAGAGGGCACCCGACAAGGGCGTCCCCTCAGTTGAAGTTGCCAAGATCACACAGTATGCGGACCACGCTGCTGAATTTACTTCCAACGTCAAATTATTGATCTTCATGCTGGGGTTGGAAGATAAAATATAAAAAAACGAAGGCAGTGTAGGTGGAAAGAAAGCCAAAATAGAAAGATAAAGTATGTGCGGATCTAGAATTCTGTTGAATCACAAGTTTTGTTTTCCTCGGGATACGATTTGACGTTGATCGGACAAAAGTACCCGAAATTGAAAACATGTTGAAAGTTTATGGGTGACAAAATCTGTCGTTAAGAGGCAGAGACTCAGTTTTGAAACCTTTAGCTATACCGAAGTCTATGCACGTTTTGTCTGTTCTGCCACTACCCGATAAATTATTTGTTAATCGCCTTAGGGGTATTGTGGGGTCATTTTTACAAAAGAAGAAAAAGAGTACGGTATCCACATACCATCCTTTTGAAAAAACTAAGTTACGGATTACTTGGATAAACCGGCTGGTTGTCCCAAAATGTGTCAGGCAGAACCTCTTGACTGAAAATATTTACAAAGACGAAACCTCGTGTTGGGAGCTTGACCCACATCTGTTGGCAGCGAAAGCAAACCCTATTTGGTCAAAAGAAGGGATTTGTGTCAAACATATATTACACAGGGCAGCATCCGGTTGATGAGCCAATTTTGTATTTACTATAACGATATGTTATGCTCGGGGTAGCTTCACTAAATAATGAACTGATGAATAATGAACTAATTAGTTTTCTTGTTGCAGAATATCCTATTTAAGATAACTGTTATTATTATGCTTATAAAGTACTATGTTGACCTAGATAATAAAGTGTATCATTAATTCTTGGGGATTCGCGATTCAGAGGGGCTATCCTGCGCGCCCCACCCCCCACCTACCCCTAGTCGGGACAGGACGATGCTTAGCGTACTCCTGGACGCGATTTCCAAATTTAGAATAAAGGCGTCAGAACGCCGTTACCAAGGCCAAGCGAACAGGCCGTGTTATTCCTGGGGGAAATGACAACCCCCTGGCAGACTACCGGTTTTTGCCTCCGCGCACTTTACAAAATACCTTATCCCCCCGTGTGAAATTTTAAGATGGGAAAGGGCATTCCATACTACTTTGGACCTAGCCCTGACGCATGGCCCTCACGACCCCAACCCTAACGGGGGTATAAGGCCTATTAGCTTGTTCTCAGCAGGGTCAAGTTTACAGGGCCACTTTCGCCCAGGATCTTTTCAAATCCTGCATCGAAAAGATAAAATTCAACCTCAACAGCCGTCTAAAACCATTCATGACCCCATTACCGTTGAGGTCGACCGTGAGGTTGACGGCTACATGGGGCAGAGGTGATGTGAGGAACGAGCTCCCTCTTCTCTGCTTGCACTGTGGGATCGAGTGAGAAAGAAAGAACATGCGCCATCCCACCAAAACGTTATTACATACCCTTCAAATTTATATAAACACTCGGAGTGGTTTTCTTGGAAACAAGGTTGAGGGAAAGGGAATCTCCAACCTGGTGTATTTTTAACAACACGTTTAGACTGGAAAAGATGAACATGACCGCGCTAGTGCAAATTTAACCCCCCCACCCCCCCACCCCCAGAAGTCCATACAATGCTCCTTGCCTCCTCTGTCCTCCAATTACGCCCCACCATTCTCCAGGTATATGTATTCCCCATTATACATATAATGTCTGTTTAATTACAGGTATACTATGTAACAGCTATATGTTTATTGCTCGATGTCAGACCCTGGATTGACATCTAGATGTATCCTCTTCACTCTTGTTATATGGTGTAATGTCTAATTAATTCTAATGGCGAATTTCTGAATGTTTTGGCAATAAAAACAAATATTGAAAAAAGGACATGCTATTTAGATGGGCTATTTACATCACCCTATAACGCGCCAGCCAATTCAGTTTTGCTTTCCTTTTGCATGGCGTCAGGTGTTTCATAGTTACGAACAACGGCCACGGCTCTCTTATCATTATCTGACAGGTAATGGCTCTATGCACAGCGATAACTATCTCCAATACTGTTTAAGCCTTATAGATGTGATAGTTCAGAGGGTCCGAGGGTCAAGAGCAATATTATTCCATTCCGCTCCCCACTGCCAATCCTGCTGCTCCCCTCCTCCCCACCTGCCACCGCCAACCTGTATTCCATAACTCCCACCACAGGCATGTTTTTGGAATGAATATTAACAGACTTGAGGAGTTCTATGCTGTTGTTAACATGAATTACCTCGCAATGGGTGCTCACCTGCTTTGAGGTCGTCGTCTGGGCAAACGGTCAGGTATATGTCTTCGATGGAGTCCTGTCGTGTCGCGGTCCCCAGACTGTCGTAGTCGGCGACCGCCCCCAAATGGTCGGCTCCGGGGTGTCCCAAATCACACGCTTCTCTCCCCCTGTCGTAGTTGGTGACCTCCCCCGGTTGGTCGGCTCCGGGGGGTCCCAAACCACGCGCTTCCCCTCTCCTGTCGTAGTTGGTGACCTCCCCCGGTTGGTCGGCTCCAGGGGGTCCCAAGCCACGCGCTTCCCCTCTCTTGTCGTAGTCGGTGACCGCCCCCAGTTGGTCGGCTCTGGGGGGTCCCAAGCCACGCGCTTCCCCTCTCCTGTCGTAGTTGGTGACCTCCCCCGGTTGGTCGGCTCCGGGGGGTCCCAAACCACGCGCTTCCCCTCTCCTGTCGTAGTCGGTGACCGCCCCCAGTTGGTCGGCTCCGGGGTGTCCCAAACGACGCGCTTCTTTTCTCCTCGCCTTGCGTTGGCTGTTCCCCATGTTGACCGCCTGGTGTTCTTGGAGTCGTCGCTCACTGCCTGCTTGTCGCTCGTTCTCCGCCCCTATCTCCCTCCCGCTGCTTCCTTGTCCCTTTCCTTTATATTTCCTGTCCGTGTCTGTAAATATACGATACAATTTAATGTAAACCGTTGCATTGTGTATTATTAAACCGTCATTGCACAGCTTATCAAAGGCGGTAAATGTATTGTTTAGTAAACCATCATGGTGCACCTGGTCAAAGGGCGTGTCATGAATATATTGGAAAGTAAACCGTTATGCTGCTTCGATTGAACTCTAAACACATAACTTGTCTGGGTTTCCCTTCTCTCGTCTGGAATGAAACCTTTTAGATGATATAATCGTCATAGCACGTGGTCTGTGGAGATATACTCTCAAGTTCACAGCACACACCACTCTCATAGGAAGCCAAACTCGGTGGGTAAGAGCTATAATTATATATCATTACATCTGGTCGAAACCCCTCATCTTGAATGAGGCCAGCAGGTATTTACAAATGGAAGCGAGTTATATTGCGTGGCTAGCTCCAGGATCTGTGAACCTTCCTAAGGCAGGAGAGTATGTAATATTGGTGGCTGTGCCTGACAGAGGCATAAAACATGCGGCACGTACCCTGTCCTGCCAGGCAGCCCCCCCCCCCCCCCGCCCCTCCCATAGGGACAGCAAGCCCCAAGCCGACACTCGCCGCTGGTTTCTGTTTTGGGCTGGCTGATCTGGGCGTCTGTTTACTGTGTCATGTGTCTGGCATTAAGGAACAACTATAGAGGTCTGGAAGGGGTTAGTTGGTTGGTTATTCAGGACGCTTTAACCAATTTTTGTCATATCGCGTCAATGGGAGAAGGGAGTGAGAGTGGAGCCATGTTTCCGGGGGTAACCCCCTACTCTTTACGAAGACCAAGCAGACATGACAGCAGACTTCGAACCACCGATCCACTTGCCGTTAGGCTCTCAGGTGACCAGAGCACTCAGCGCGAGCGCTCTAGCCCACTGAGCTATCTCGCCGGCCCGTCTGGAAGGGGTAAATGGCGACACGCGAAATAGGCATATTTGAAAAATCGGCATTCAACCTTGACCCCCAAATTCTGACACGGAGTATCTAATTTATATAAGATTTTGGAAAATAATCGCACTGAACTTAGCCAAAAGCGACGCCAAACGTCGTAAAAAAGCGACATTCGACACTGATAATTTGGAAAAATCGACCCTGGAAACAGGACTCCCCCTCCCCCTCCCCCTACAGCCTCTAACCCCCGGGTTCCTTAATTATTTCGGAGCTACGTATATATATATATATATATATATATCTTATCTATTTATCGGTACCGTTATACGTATTTATGTCTCTCAATATATAACGGCGGGGGGGGGGGGGTGGTAAAAAAAATTTATTCCTAGGTCACAAAGAGACCTCCCCGCATACAGAGGAAGTGCGTGTACGTGACATAAATTGGCGATTTTTTTATTGACGGTTATTTAATATTAAAATTCTCAGTTCAAGATTAAAAAAATATACTTATATGCGCCATCTTAGATTTTTTATATTTTAGAATCAAGACTAAAAGTATCTCAAAGTTACGATGCATATATGTTTTATATCTTTTTGAGTATGTAAAACAACAATTTCAACATAAAACTGCGCGGTTTATTTATATCGTGCGCGGACAACCTAGCGAGCCGCGGTCGACATCACACACAAAATACCGAACAGCGAACAGGCGCGCAGGGATATAAAGCCGGCCACCAACTTCTGCTCCGGTGACCAAATTGCTTCTCTCCGGATAGCCCACAGGCTTTCAGGATTTAGATTTAAGACAGAATGACATGGGGAAGAGGTTGGTAATACAGAACATTACAGAATATATTGCTTTAAAGAAAACTCTTGATCACAAGGGTCGGCTAATTAGTTCACGACGAATTACTTTCCTCATTCCCAGTTCACGGTGAAAATGAAAAGACCATTGTCGAGTCCCCCCCCCCCCCCCCACCACTACATCTATATCTACTTATCTATTTAGTGCTACAGCCGAACTCACGTTTCGTGTCCAGTGATTTACTTCTTCCTTCCTGGACATGTTGCACACACCTCCATGACTAGTGCCACGCACCACAATGAACAAGTCACATTGCTCGCAATAAGCTGGCGGCAGCACCAATGGCGCCACCTGGCGTACCGATATACCACCAATGCCAGGGTAGCCGGGGCCCATCTATTGCGGAAAGTAGGAACCGGGACAGAAATTTCCGGTAAACATCCCCATCGCTTGTGAATAACACTAGGAAATAAACTTACTTGATCATCAATTTGATATGTCGACGGCAATCTGAACAACGTCTGTATGTCATGTTTACGTCACAGTGGTGGATCCTGCGTCCTTCCATTCGTGGAGGTCTGGGCCCCGGAACTGAGTGAGCCAGGCGGAGACCCGAGCTGGAGTGCCAGTGACATACCGCCTCTGTCCGACTGCTGGACGGCGATCACAATCCGTACGCCCCACGGTGGACATGTTCAGGCGACGGTCGACCTAATGCTGGAGGGGGGTGTTAGAGTGGTTGTGGGGAGAGGGGGGGGGGGGGGTGGAGTGGTGGTGGTTAGGGGGAGGCGTATGTAGTGATAGGAGGGGGACTGGGGGGGGGGGGGGTGAGGGATTGGTGCAGTGACGGTGAGGGTGAGAAGGGATTGTGTTGGGCTCATTGTTTCTGGGTTGACTGGACTGACTAGGGATGTTGAGGTGGGTGGGGGGTGGTGGAGTGAGGAGGGGGGGGGGGGAGTGAGTCGTGGCGAGGGCGTAAAGGGAGCTTGTTCCGGATTTACTAAGTTGACTATACAAACTGAGCCTCCCCGCCATAGAAGGGAGCGGGGGGGGGGGGGGGGGGCGCGGTATAATGCAACCCCCATTGCCAGTGCTCATGATAATTACAACGTAAACCTTATGTCAACAACACACACGCAATAGGCCTAATATCCATATGAGTGACACACAAGCGTACCGGATACTTGTTACTAAAAACTTGTCAGTATACTGCTATGTTCAGTTTGTAATTTTGCCATCTACGATTTTTCTCATTACTCATTATGTCATTGGTGTCGTTAACATGTTTGTTTGTGAACGTTCTTGTTTGTATGTGAGCATTTCTGCTCCCCAGGATACAACTCGCAGTTAGAGAGCTAACAACAGTTATTATTGTTGGCGTCAGCAATGGGCGCTGAGATGCATTTGGGGGGGGGGGGCGGGGTATATATCGGTGATGTAGTAAGAAAACCAGTGTAGTATCTGGCGTTTACGTGTATTTCAATTTTGTAATGTATTTGCAACGGATTTCTGTCTCGAATTCATCCCGTCGTGCAAGTGCAAGCTGGTTAATCTGAGCAAAAATGAAGATGTATGCTTTTATTTCAACAATGTTCCGGTAGATGTTGTACGAAGCGGGATGCACCTAGGCCATTTAATAGGACCTAACCTCTCGAGTGACGTTTTCAGGAAGGCGACATATGACATAATTACGTTTTAACCAATTATGGCACATGTGATGAATTAACGGTATATAAGCTTTTTAATTCATATAGTACTTCGTTTATGGATGTTGTCTGTGGGTCCTGCAGCACAAGGATGTACGCAACTTTTTTACCTCCTGGCGAGAATGTATTAAGAAATGTTTTAAAATTGTCAGCATATACGCACGGCAGGTTACTCCCATTAATAGGGCAATATCTGACCATTGAAGAGCAAATTTTATATCGTATGTTAAAATTTGTAAATGTCGCAAATAATTGTGACAATCAATTAGTCAAATTTCTAGTCAAGATCGCTACAAATGATACTTGCACGACGTTTGTAATTGTGCAATGGGTATATATTTTAAACGTTAATGCATTGAGCGTCTCAACGAATCGTTTACTCATCAAGATAGATTTTTCGGTGCTTTTGCACAAACTATTCCTAAAGAGAGAGACGCCTGTCGCTATGATAATTTAATGTCTGCTGAAGAATTGGATTGCATTCTGCGTTTTATTTGTACATCCTGAATGATGTTTTATGTCAACTGCTCTTTACTGTGTATCGTTTTCTTTAATGATCGATAAGAATAAAGATAATAATAATAATAAGAATCTGGTGGGAGTAGGGGGGGGGGATTCTGCGGGTGCCCATTGATGCATCAGAGAGCTGACATTTGTGATGAAAAGATGCACTACAGAGTGGACATATATAATGAAAAAGATATCCTATTAGGCGAATATTTATGATGAAAAAGATACCCCTATAGAGAGGACATATAGGATGAAAAAATACTCCTTATAGAGCGGATATTTTAAGACTTGCTACCGGGGCTTGCGGGTCAAAGGAAAAAAATGGAATTTTGAGATGAAACGCCCCTTGCGATCGGGTTTTGAAGGTAAAGGGGTGGAGGCTTTAATCCGGACCCCCACCTCAGCCCAGCAGTGTATTAAGTATACAGCCCCCCCCCTACCCCCCCCCCCCCCCCCCACACACACATAGGGCAAAATATAGACGTTGGAAAATATTGTTGACAGTGATAGATGCACTGACCAAGTCAGCTGTCGTGCTGCCTATGTTTTTGATCCTTTGTGAGATGTTTATATACATGTACACATATTCTGAGAAAGCCGCGGTCGACATCACACAGAATATCTAGGCTTTTATTTATGTAGTTTATAACCCAGATGATCAAATCATATATTATACTTCAAGTTATATTTGTCAAAACAAATGTGATGAATACACAAATGTGGATATGGAGAACTACATATTTAACAAGACTTATAATATGTAATTAGTGATAACGAATTCTGAGGAAAGAAATAGGAGTATAATTCACAAGAGTACTTAACATCAACAAATTTTGAAAGTATGTATATTTAAATTACTATATGACTTAAGTAATTGAGCAAATTTACATAAATAGGGCTGGCATAGACCTGTAAAGCCAATGCAATGTATTCTGGAATGCTACAAAAACTATAATCTAACATTAGCACTATACTTATAAACTGTATATATATTTTCAATTAGTTATATCAATCATTAGCTTTTTATCTTATACTGCTAGGCCATGGGCTACTTGGTATATACAGAAACTTTAAGTGCCAGTACATGTGTGTATCTATTTACATGGCAATATCATACAACATGGGTTAGGCTATCTAAACAAAATGCTACTAACATTTGATTTAATTTAATACTTTGGTACAAAGTACCTAGGCAATTTTTGATCCTGGCAGAAGCTGCTGGCGGGCCCGTTTCTCCCAGTTGATAACTTGAGATGTCAAAAGCTGAAAGCACTGCTGTAGCCTGCTCTAGGTTTTAGTGCGTTTGTTTTCTCAAAAACAAACCGAACATCACTACCGAAACTGCCTTTAGTGAAAAGGTCAGAATACATGCAGAAAGGGGTTGCTGCACAGTCGCGAGCGAAGTGGGGATCAGCAATGTTCGTGGCAAGTAACCACTCTTTCCTGAGCTTGAGATCAGTCGGTAAAGTATGAAAACGTTTTCACTGACATTTATAATACTAATTAGTACGATGTGTTTCATTTTTCCTTTCGGACGTCCTGGCTTTTTCCTGATTTTGCTATGCATCCGGCATCCAGTCATGCATCCGGGTGACTCACAATTGGAGAGCCAATGGCCGCGCCCGTATTCTTGCGGGGGAATTTAATCTGTCATGCTACCAGTACGCCCGGAAGGCAGTTTTATTAAGAACAAATTTGACGTTTCTAATTTATGTTCATTTATGATGACCCAATGTGTCACAGCGTTTCAGCTCTCCTTTAAAGTATAGGCAAAAATTCGAGACTGGGAAAAGGTGATCTTAATGGCAGGGTGGTAGCATTACCGAGGTGGTCTGACAGCGGGGTTCCACTGTACATGGTTAATGACTACGTGGTAACATATGGCAAGGGATCAGAACCAAAAGTTCCAGGCCTAGATTGTTAATGCTTTATCAGAGGTCCTACCTTTTCATTCCTATCGATTTAATTATTAATTCTAGATTATATGCCCTTATATTGTACTTTTACAAGCTGCATTCTAAGCGCTGCATCATTCATAATTGGCATTATCGTTATATGGCGTTACTTACGATGCTACCCCGAATATCACTCTCCTGCTCCAAAGTTTAGTTCAAATAACCAAGTGGAAGAATTAACCAAGCAAGCAGAACACAAAACCAGGCATGCGGACATAAGCATCAAGAACTTTTTTAACAGTGCAGCTTAGTGTTCAAATGAAGGGTGGGGGAGGTGGGGCGGGGGGTCAAGCCCACCACCCCCTGGTCGCCCTTGGGTTTTGAAAATCCAGAAATAGTGGGGTCATTTTAACGCATCGCCGTATTCAAGTGTCTTACGGCCGTGTGTGCGAATCATTTCCATAACATAGGATTTCTGTCTGCATGTTCCTGTGGAATGTTCACTCAAGTGTAAGTAGTATATCCCGGGAGTGGTCAGGCTTTTCCACTGAATGTCGACGAACACGTTACAGTACGTTTACAGAGCAAGGTTTTTGCATGTCCATGTGAGTGATGTTTACGCGATCCGCTGGAATAACGATAAAGAGACCTGCATGGTACGGTGAGAAGTGGCGCTGACTAGCGTCTGATAATACACGAGATAAGCGCACTGCCATCTTGAAACTCTTGTGAAAACGAAATGCACCAGCAGGAGCAGCAATGGAAGACGCGAGACGCTCTATGACAAGCTTTACAGTAAAGGGGTGACACGGGTCATAGGCTATAGGACAAGCTATACAGTAAAGGGGTGACACGGGTCATAGGCTATAGGACAAGCTATACAGTAAAGGGGTGACACGGGTCATAGGCTATAGGACAAGCTATACAGTAAAGGGGTGACACGGGTCATAGGCTATAGGACAAGCTATACAGTAAAGGGGTGACACGGATCATAGGCTATAGGACAAGCTATACAGTAAAGGGGTGACACGGGTCATAGGCTATAGGACAAGCTATACAGTAAAGGGGTGACACGGGTCATAGGCTATAGGACAAGCTATACAGTAAAGGGGTGACACGGGTCATAGGCTATAGGACAAGCTATACAGTAAAGGGGTGACACGGGTCATAGGCTATAGGACAAGCTATATAGTAAAGGGGTGACACGGGTCATAGGCTATAGGACAAGCTATATAGTAAAGGGGTGACACGGGTTATAGGCTATAGGACAAGCTATACAGTAAAGGGGTGACACGGGTCATAGGCTATAAGACAAGCTATACAGTAAAGGGGTGACACGGGTCATAGGCTATAGGACAAGCTATACAGTGAAGGGGTGACACGGGTCATAGGCTATAGGACAAGCTATACAGTAAAGGGGTGACACGGGTCATAGGCTATAGGACAAGCTATACAGTAAAGTGGTGACACGGGTCATAGGCTATAGGACAAGCTATACAGTAAAGGGGTGACACGGGTCATAGGCTATAGGACAAGCTATACAGTAAAGGGGTGACACGGGTTATAGGCTATAGGACAAGCTATACAGTAAAGGGGTGACACGGGTTATAGGCTATAGGACAAGCTATACAGTAAAGGGGTGACACGGGTCATAGGCTATAGGACAAGCTATACAGCAAAGGGGTGACACGGGTCATAGGCTATAGGACAAGCTATACAGTAAAGGGGTGACACGGGTTATAGGCCATAGGACAAGCTATACAGTAAAGGGGTGACACGGGTTATAGGCTATAGGACAAGCTATACAGTAAAGGGGTGACACGGGTCATAGGCTATAGGACAAGCTATACAGTAAAGGGGTGACACGGGTTATAGGCTATAGGACAAGCTATACAGCAAAGGGATGACACGGGTCATAGGCTATAGGACAAGCTATATAGTAAAGGGGTGACACGGGTCATAGGCTATAGGACAAGCTATACAGTAAAGGGGTGACACGGGTCATAGGCTATAGGACAAGCTATATAGTAAGGGGGTGACACGGGTCATAGGCTATAGGACAAGCTATACAGTAAAGGGGTGACACGGGTCATAGGCTATAGGACAAGCTATATAGTAAAAGGGTGACACGGGTCATAGGCTATAGGACAAACTATATAGTAAAGGGGTGACACGGGTCATAGGCTATAGGACAAGCTATACAGTAACGGGGTGACACGGGTCATAGGCTACAGGACAAGCTATACAGCAAAGGGGTGACACGGGTCATAGGCTATAGGACAAGCTATACAGTAAGGGGGTGACACGGGTCATAGGCTATAGGACAAGCTATACAGTAAAGGGGTGACACGGGTCATAGGCTATAGAACAAGCTATACAGTAAAGGGGTGACACGGGTCATAGGCTATAGGACAAGCTATATAGTAAAGGGGTGACACGGGTCATAGGCTATAGGACAAACTATATAGTAAAGGGGTGACACGGGTCATAGGCTATAGGACAAGCTATACAGTAAAGGGGTGACACGGGTCATAGGCTATAGGACAAGCTATATAGTAAAGGGGTGACACAGGTCATAGGCTATAGGACAAGCTATACAGTAAAGGGGTGACACGGGTCATAGGCTATAGGACAAACTATATAGTAAAGGGGTGACACGGGTCATAGGCTATAGGACAAGCTATATAGTAAAGGGGTGACACGGGTCATAGGCTATAGGACAAGCTATATAGTAAAGGGGTGACACGGGTCATAGGCTATAGGACAAGCTATACAGTAAAGGGGTGACACGGGTCATAGGCTATAGGACAAGCTATATAGTAAAGGGGTGACACGGGTCATAGGCTATAGGACAAGCTATATAGTAAAGGGGTGACACGGGTCATAGGCTATAGGACAAGCTATACAGTAAAGGGGTGACACGGGTCATAGGCTATAGGACAAGCTATATAGTAAAGGGGTGCCACGGGTTATAGGCTATAGGACAAGCTATACAGTAAAGGGGTGACACGGGTCATAGGCTATAGGACAAGCTATACAGTAAAGGGGTGACACGGGTCATAGGCTATAGGACAAGCTATATAGTAAAGGGGTGACACGGGTCATAGGCTATAGGACAAGCTATATAGTAAAGGGGTGACACGGGTCATAGGCTATAGGACAAGCTATACAGTAAAGGGGTGACACGGGTCATAGGCTATAGGACAAGCTATATAGTAAAGGGGTGATACGGGTCATAGGCTATAGGACAAGCTATATAGTAAAGGGGTGACACGGGTCATAGGCTATAGGACAAGCTATACAGTAAAGGGGTGACACGGGTCATAGGCTATAGGACAAGCTATATAGTAAAGGGGTGACACGGGTCATAGGCTATAGGACAAGCTATACAGTAAAGGGGTGACACGGGTCATAGGCTATAGGACAAGCTATACAGTAAAGGGGTGACACGGGTCATAGGCTATAGGACAAGCTATACAGTAAAGGGGTGACACGGGTCATAGGCTATAGGACAAGCTATACAGTAAAGGGGTGACACGGGTCATAGGCTATAGGACAAGCTATATAGTAAAGGGGTGACACGGGTCATAGGCTATAGGACAAGCTATATAGTAAAGGGGTGACACGGGTCATAGGCTATAGGACAAGCTACATAGTAAAGGGGTGACACGGGTCATAGGCTATAGGACAAGCTATACAGTGAAGGGGTGACACGGGTCATAGGCTATAGGACAAGCTATACAGTAAAGTGGTGACACGGGTCATAGGCTATAGGACAAGCTATATAGTAAAGGGGTGACACGGGTCATAGGCTATAGGACAAGCTATACAGTAAAGGGGTGACACGGGTCATAGGCTATAGGACAAGCTATATAGTAAAGGGGTGACACGGGTCATAGGCTATAGGACAAGCTATATAGTAAAAGGGTGACACGGGTCATAGGCTATAGGACAAGCTATATAGTAAAGGGGTGACACGGGTCATAGGCTATAGGACAAGCTATATAGTAAAGGGGTGACACGGGTCATAGGCTATAGGACAAGCTATATAGTAAAGGGGTGACACGGGTCATAGGCTATAGGACAAGCTATACAGTAAAGGGGTGACACGGGTCATAGGCTATAGGACAAGTTATATAGTAAAGGGGTGACACGGGTCATAGGCTATAGGACAAGCTATACACTAATGGGGTGACACGGGTCATAGGCTATAGGACAAGCTATATAGTAAAGGGGTGACACGGGTCATAGGCTATAGGACAAGCTATACAGTAAAGGGGTGACACGGATGATAGGCTATAGGACAAACTATATAGTAAAGGGGTGACACGGGTCATAGGCTATAGGACAAGCTATATAGTAAAGGGGTAACACGGGTTATAGGCTATAGGACAAGCTATACAGTAAAAGGGTGACACGGGTCATAGGCTATAGGACAAGCTATATAGTAAAGGGGTGACACGGGTCATAGGCTATAGGACAAGCTATATAGTAAAGGGGTGACACGGGTCATAGGCTATAGGACAAGCTATATAGTAAAGGGGTGACACGGGTCATCGGCTATAGGACAAGCTATACAGTAAAGGGGTGACACGGGTCATAGGCTATAGGACAAGCTATGTAGTAAAGGGGTGACACGGGTCATAGGCTATAGGACAAGCTATACAGTAAAGGGGTGACACGGGTCATAGGCTATAGGACAAGCTATATAGTAAAGGGGTGACACGGGTCATAGGCTATAGGACAAGCTATACAGTAAAGGGGTGACACAGGTCATATGCTATAGGACAAGCTATACAGTAAAGGGGTGACACGGGTCATAGGCTATAGGACAAGCTATATAGTAAAGGGGTGACACGGGTCATAGGCTATAGGACAAGCTATATAGTAAAGGGGTGACACGGGTCATAGGCTATAGGACAAGCTATATAGTAAAGGGGTGACACGGGTCATAGGCTATAGGACAAGCTATACAGTAAAGGGGTGACACGGGTCATAGGCTATAGGACAAGCTATATAGTAAAGGGGTGACACGGGTCATAGGCTATAGGACAAGCTATATAGTAAAGGGGTGACACGGGTCATAGGCTATAGGACAAGCTATACAGTAAAGGGGTGACACGGGTCATAGGCTATAGGACAAGCTATATAGTAAAGGGGTGCCACGGGTTATAGGCTATAGGACAAGCTATACAGTAAAGGGGTGACACGGGTCATAGGCTATAGGACAAGCTATACAGTAAAGGGGTGACACGGGTCATAGGCTATAGGACAAGCTATATAGTAAAGGGGTGACACGGGTCATAGGCTATAGGACAAGCTATATAGTAAAGGGGTGACACGGGTCATAGGCTATAGGACAAGCTATACAGTAAAGGGGTGACACGGGTCATAGGCTATAGGACAAGCTATATAGTAAAGGGGTGACACGGGTCATAGGCTATAGGACAAGCTATACAGTAAAGGGGTGACACGGGTCATAGGCTATAGGACAAGCTATATAGTAAAGGGGTGACACGGGTCATAGGCTATAGGACAAGCTATACAGTAAAGGGGTGACACGGGTCATAGGCTATAGGACAAGCTATACAGTAAAGGGGTGACACGGGTCATAGGCTATAGGACAAGCTATACAGTAAAGGGGTGACACGGGTCATAGGCTATAGGACAAGTTATACAGTAAAGGGGTGACACGGGTCATAGGCTATAGGACAAGCTATATAGTAAAGGGGTGACACGGGTCATAGGCTATAGGACAAGCTATATAGTAAAGGGGTGACACGGGTCATAGGCTATAGGACAAGCTACATAGTAAAGGGGTGACACGGGTCATAGGCTATAGGACAAGCTATACAGTGAAGGGGTGACACGGGTCATAGGCTATAGGACAAGCTATACAGTAAAGTGGTGACACGGGTCATAGGCTATAGGACAAGCTATATAGTAAAGGGGTGACACGGGTCATAGGCTATAGGACAAGCTATACAGTAAAGGGGTGACACGGGTCATAGGCTATAGGACAAGCTATATAGTAAAGGGGTGACACGGGTCATAGGCTATAGGACAAGCTATATAGTAAAAGGGTGACACGGGTCATAGGCTATAGGACAAGCTATATAGTAAAGGGGTGACACGGGTCATAGGCTATAGGACAAGCTATATAGTAAAGGGGTGACACGGGTCATAGGCTATAGGACAAGCTATATAGTAAAGGGGTGACACGGGTCATAGGCTATAGGACAAGCTATACAGTAAAGGGGTGACACGGGTCATAGGCTATAGGACAAGTTATATAGTAAAGGGGTGACACGGGTCATAGGCTATAGGACAAGCTATACACTAATGGGGTGACACGGGTCATAGGCTATAGGACAAGCTATATAGTAAAGGGGTGACACGGGTCATAGGCTATAGGACAAGCTATACAGTAAAGGGGTGACACGGGTGATAGGCTATAGGACAAACTATATAGTAAAGGGGTGACACGGGTCATAGGCTATAGGACAAGCTATATAGTAAAGGGGTAACACGGGTTATAGGCTATAGGACAAGCTATACAGTAAAAGGGTGACACGGGTCATAGGCTATAGGACAAGCTATATAGTAAAGGGGTGACACGGGTCATAGGCTATAGGACAAGCTATATAGTAAAGGGGTGACACGGGTCATCGGCTATAGGACAAGCTATACAGTAAAGGGGTGACACGGGTCATAGGCTATAGGACAAGCTATGTAGTAAAGGGGTGACACGGGTCATAGGCTATAGGACAAGCTATACAGTAAAGGGGTGACACGGGTCATAGGCTATAGGACAAGCTATATAGTAAAGGGGTGACACGGGTCATAGGCTATAGGACAAGCTATACAGTAAAGGGGTGACACGGGTCATAGGCTATAGGACAAGCTATATAGTAAAGGGGTGACACGGGTCATAGGCTATAGGACAAGCTATATAGTAAAGGGGTGACACGGGTCATATGCTATAGGACAAGCTATATAGTAAAGGGGTGACACGGGTCATAGGCTATAGGACAAGCTATATAGTAAAGAGGTGACACGGGTCATAGGCTATAGGACAAGCTATACAGTAAAGGGGTGACACGGGTCATAGGCTATAGGACAAGCTATACAGTAAAGGGGTGACACGGGTCATAGGCTATAGGACAAGCTATATAGTAAAGGGGTGACACGGGTCATAGGCTATAGGACAAGCTATATAGTAAAGAGGTGACACGGGTCATAGGCTATAGGACAAGCTATACAGTAAAGGGGTGGCACGGGTCATAGGCTACAGGACAAGCTATATAGTAAAGAACCTATGGACTCTGGTGCAAAAGAAACCAAAGGGAATGAACAGTAGTAGTTCCAATGGCGCCACCACGCCGCAGCAGGAAACGCCATGTCTGCAAGAACCAAGTGTGCATAGATTAGCATACGCCGAAGCGGCAGACGAAAGTGTAAAATCGGCGGCGGTGCTCACCTTCGTGAAAGGCATGACCGACATAAAGACTGAACTACGAGCAATTCACCATATACAGGGCGAGCTGCGCGCTCACCTGACCGTGGGCGTTTACTATGCGTCGATTATGCGCGCGGAGTACTCATCCACAAGGATTTGTAAATCAAACGACGAGGGTCGCGGTCACATGACCTACTTCACCGCGTCGCGTACTCCCGGCCGAGGAGGTGGGGGGGGCTCAAGGATATCCAAGATGGCGGGAGCTGGCGCAGAAAAGTGCCAACTTTATTTACCACATTATTTGTGAATAAGGAAAAGTTTATTCGCTAATTATAACATTATTAATCACTACTTTGATGTTCTAGTGACTATATTGTATTATAAAGAAGAAACAATATTAGATTGATGAAGTTGTTGATGGATGTCAATGTGTGGCTGTCAGTTAAAACAACTATTTGTGCGATCAAGTTTTTGGTTGTAGCACTGCCACTGGCACGATACCACTGGGCGCATTTCTTTGGTAACCCGGGTGTATCCCTACGGTGGACCGAATACGCACATTACGCATCGATCCACCGCCCGACACTTCTTTCACCCGGGCATGGGTGCGCGCGCATCCATTCGGTATGCTGATGTGCCGATGTGCCCCGTTCAAAGCAGCACAGGGCCCTCGGGAGAAGATGGCGACTGATTGAAAGGTAATGAGAGTAGGTTGGTTCCAGTGCCCCCTACGTGCACCGGATTTGAACGGTGTGTGCATTTCATTCGAATAGGCATATCCCTGTCGGCACACCCGGAAGTTCCCTGTCACGTGTTGCGGGTCCCGGGCGGGATACCGAACCTGGCCCAAGAAATGCGCCCACTGTCATCGGCATTGGCCAATGCAGACTGCTACGTCTGCGGCTAGTGCAGTGCCAAGTCAGATTAATGGGAGGGTGGGGGGGGGGAGGCGTTCAAATCAGTGAGCGTTAGTATGCTCAACTTTAGGACTCTGAGCGTATCGTCTTCATCACGATCCGAACTGTCGCACATCGAATAAATTGATCACATCGAATGACTTGAATTTAAATTAGACTCACGTTCAATAGCGATCGATGTGTTAGACAGCTGACAAAATGAGCTGAAAGAAAAACATGAGACGATGACCATCCAAATGGAACAACTCACAACAACGATTTTTCCATGGCCTTGCAGAGGAAACAACGATTGTGCCAAAACGGAAGAGACTGTCCGGAGCTTTCTGAAGAATTCGCTGAATATGGGCAGTTCAACAGACACCATGGAGAATGAGACGGCACATCGTTTAGGGAGGAAGCAAGAACGGCAAAACCGGCCGACTATCGTGCGCTTTCTGAACTAGCAAACCAAAAACAACGTTCAGGATAGAGCAAAATCCCTTCCGAAAGGTTCCGCTGTTAGGATTTCCGGGGATTTTAGCTACAGGTCAAGGCGGCAGCGCAGACTACTTTACCCGAGAATGAAGGAGGCGCGCGATCAAGGACGCCGGGCATCGCTTAAATACAACAGGCTTACATCGACAACGAGGAGTGTTACTATTGACGACAACGACAAGATCATCCGTTTTGTTCGGCATTAGGATATTGGCCAGGGCCCTTCACTACTCAACAACCCTCCCCTGGACGGCGAGACCATCAACATCGTGTATTAGAATATACATGGTCTTAATTCCTGCAACAAAGACCCTAAGACTAAAGAGTTTTTGTCGAACTTCGACATTATAGCACTTGGACAAAAGATGACGCCGAAACTGAAAACTTTATGCAAGGTCACACCCCGTTTTGCTTACACGGCCAACGGAGGTATAAAAGTGAACGTTACGCAGGTGGATTATGTGTTCTGGTAAGGGATTGTATCCACCCACATGTTGATTGGTAAATCTGATTATGCCATTTTTCTTCACATGGAAAAAGACTATTTTGAACGGCATGAAAATATTATATGTGCATTTGTGTACATACCGGATGCATTCAAATGATTCAAAGGATTCAAAATCATTTATTCGTGATGAATCATCAACGTTTTTTGGTTCTAGAACTAAATCTAACGGCATCTTGGATTTTTATGAAAACTTAACAGATATTATATCCAAGTATAGTGATCACAATGATATTTTGGTGATTTCAATGCACGGACCGGTGACTTACCAGACTACATGGCAGATGATAGCAGTGACCACTTGCCTATTAGTGAATAGTATGGACCAGAAAACTGTTATATTCCAAGGCGCTCAAGAGACAAAAATAGTGGCATAAACAAGATGGGGTTATCCTCTTAAGAAGTGTGCAAGACACCTGGTGTCGATGTCGTGAATGGACGTACCCGAGGTTACCCAGACGATGAATAGACGTTTTGTAATGCTAACGGTGTTAGTACTGTTAACTACATGGTAGTGTCCAGCCGCCTCTTTCACGAGATAATATATCTTGCTGTCGGCACTTTAGATATGTCCGATCAATACCCAATATTTTCATCGCTGAAATGTAAACGTACTATCCAGCAAGTTAGTTCTGAAGAGCGGGAATGTAAATATATACGATTTAAAAGGAAAGAAACGCATCTCAGATATTTAGGGAACGCATGACAGACATTGAGAGTACTGATCTGCTGTAAATACTGGTGATGTAGATCCATCCGTCAACATCCTAGTGCAATTTGTTCAGCTCGTAACTGCATGAATCGCATAACCACTTTTATATATAGGAACCCTGATGCTAAATGGTGGGATGCCGAATGTGAGCAAGCAACGAGAAAGAAATGCATGTTACTGAAAAGCATTACGCGTAAGAGGTGTAATGAACTTTTACTCGAGTATCAAATTGCTACGAAGGAATTTGAGTCGTTGTGTCGGACGAAGAGATCTGCTCACGAATCCAAAGCCCCTGATCAGTTTTTCTCATTAGACTGCAACTCAGGCGAATTTTGAAGACCTGTTAATAGCATGTGGCGTGGTGTATGATAGATATTTAATATATGTCACTACCTTCAACCGCTAACCGTTATGAAACCATTTCTCATTTGATCGCAAGATTCCTCCATTCCTGAACACAATTATGTTTCTGTATTAACCCGCAGTCCCCATTTTTCACAGTATTGTGAGAGTACATCAAGTTGCCTTTGTAAACGCCCGACAGTATCTGCGCCTTGGAGGGCATCATCAGCATAAAATAATATTGTGACTTTCGGTAAAGTTTCTGATATATGAATGCCGTTACAATTACCTTGCGTACTCATATCGCGCGATTCGTTTATGTGGCAGTTTCTTCATTCGTCGTTTTCCATTTACAAACCCATATTTATTCCGTATTTTAGTCATATTCACATTCTTCATTTTCATCGCTACCAACCTCTATATTCGCTAGGGGGCACTCAATATTGTTTACTATTCCTTTCCATTAATTGGCCCATTGTTTCGTCTCCTTTTTCATTGGTCAATGTCCCCTACTCTGTTTGCGAAACCTGCAACCCAGCGCAGATTATGTGTGGGGATTGCGCCGGCAACACGCCGGCACTAACATCTCGCCGTCAACTTTACAGGTAACTATTATAAACCTGTGTATTTGTTATTCTCACTAGCAGTATATGTCTGGTACTTATTTCATATTCATAAATATGATATATGTCATGTTCATGCACGTGTGTGTGTTTGTCTTTCTGACCCCGCGAAACACAATCTGTCACATTTAAAAACATATTGAACAAAAACAACCCTGCATTGTGCCCAGTATAATGTCAACAAAATCTTTTCCTTGCACAGTGACAAAAGGTTTGAGAGTCGCATACATAGACTTAAGTACTTTCATAACGTTACCATGTATACTAGTTTAGCGCAACCTGTACCATAAATAATCGTGGGAAACGGTATCAAATGCTCTCCTGAAGTCAATCAGTGCACAGTAAAATCGACCTCCTTTCTTCAAGACATATTTTTGAACCATCGTTTGGAGCCCAAACACCTGGTCTATGGTGCCTCGCCCCTTGATGAAGCCCGCCTGCTCCTCATAATAAATACCACGATAGTTATCAGGTTCGGTAGAAGCGCCTTTGTTGTGAATATGTAACACTCTAGCCCCAGACCATGCTTTTGGGGACTTGCCCTTCGAGAATATACTATTAAAGAGATCATTAAGCATTGGGAGCAGTACCTCAACACCCTTTTGAATCATTTCGTTGAGAATACAATCGATTCCAGCGGCCTTTTCATTTTGCAATTCTCCTACCGCTGTTGTAACTTCCGATTCAGTTATTTCTTTGTTAATTTCAAATGGTAGATTATTTCGACATCTGAAACAGTTATATCACCGTGCTCTCGCAGATTATCTTGTATCTGTTGTTTGAATAACATATCAGCACTTCTATCATCTGCAGCTCTCTGAAATATGTTATCCATCGTTCTGGCGTTATACTACTACTGCTAGCTTTGGTCGGCCGCAGAATTTTCAGTGTTTTCCAACATAGTTTTTTATCATGTAAAGAATCATTCGCAATCTTAATTCCGTTTCGTATGTTTGCTTTCAATTACTCCGAAATGCTCTTATCTCCAACAGAATCACCGTCATAAATTGAGATTTAATTCTGCTTCTTTAACTCGTGGGTAAAGCGTATCTTTAATATATATACCATTATCCTCCGGGCGTATGCCCGAACTTACTTGTGCGTGGTGAACAGTTGTGTATAGGAATATTTCCATCCAGAATATTGACAGTATCTGGTTGGTTAGTCCAGGTTTCGTACAGGATAAGGAAGACAAAGTTTGCCTGGATGAAGTCGGTAAATAGAGGCGGCGATGTTTGTCGATGTAAACCTTCAATGTTCCGGGAAACAAACCTGTAACAGGTTGGGCCATGGCCAGCTTCCTATTCTGAACCTATAGTAGTAGAAGCTCAGTCAGTATGTTTCGTAAATCGCTGGGGGTAACGCTCCTTGGGGGTAACGCTGTAGTTGCACCAAACTGGTATACATGGTAACGTTATGAAAGTACTTAAGTCTACGCGAATCTCAAATCTTGTATCACTGTGCAAGGACAAATCTCAGACTTTTTTGACATGATGTTGGGCACAAAGCAGGGTTGTATCCTCAGCCCATTTTTGTTCAATATGTTTTTAAACGAATTGTGCGATATGAGTACGCAAGTTAATTGTAACGGTATTCATATATCAGAAACTTTCCCGAAAGTCACAATATTATTTTATGCTGATGATGCCCTGCAAGGCGTAGGTACTGTCCGGCGTTTACAAAAGCATTCATATATCAGAAACTTTCCCGAAAGTCACAATATTATTTTATGCTGATGATGCCCTGCAAGGCGCAGATACTGTCCGGCGTTTACAAAGGCAACTTGATGTACTCTCACAATACAGTCAAAAATTAGGACTGCAGGTTAATACCGAAACATAATTGTGTTCAAGAATGGAGGAGCCGTGCGATCAAATGAGAAATGGTTTCATAACGGTCAAAGGTGGAAAGTAGTGACATATAGTAAATATTTAGCATGCAGCGGCTTTAAAGTTCTTGAACATGTCATACATCAGACCGTCTAGGCCGGGTGATTTATGGAGATTTTTAAAATGGTTGCACCAATCCTTACTCTCGATGTGCGATACAGCTTGCCGTATGAACCGCAGCCTATTAACAGTTATCTAAAAGATAAGTGGTCTAATTTGCGGTCTAATAAGTTGCGGTCTAATAAGCAACACTGATTAAGGGCTTTGGATTCGTGAGCAGATCTCTTCGTCCGACACAACGACTCAAAGTCCCTTTAGCGCTTTGATACTCGAGCAAAAGTTCATTACACCTGTTACCTCTGAAGCTCTTCAGTAACATGCATTTCTTTCTCTTTGCTTGCTCACATTCGGCAGCCCACCATTTAGCATCAGGGGGTTCCTATCTATAAAAGAAGTAGATTTGCGATGCACTTGCATTGATGCAGTAGCGCGCTGAACAAATTGCACTAGGATGTTGGCAGATAGATCTACATCACCAGTATTTACAGCAGCTCAGTACTCTCAATGTCTGTCAGGCGTTTCCTAGATATCTGAGATGCGTTTTCTTTCCATTTAAAGTGTATATATTTACATTCCCGCTCTGCAGAACTAACTTGCTGGACAGTACGTTTACATATCAGCGATGAACATATTGGGTAATGATCGGACAGTGCCGACAGCAAAATATATTACCTCCTGATAGAGACTGCTGGACACTGCCACGTAGTCAACAGTACTAACCCCGTCAGCATTACAAAACGTATATTCACCGTCTGGGTCACCTCGGGTACGTCCGTTCACGACATGGACACCAAGCGTTTTGCACACTTCTAAAAAGGATAACCCAAACAAAATGCACTATGACAACAACAAACTCGTTCTGCAAACGTTCTGTGACGTGTTCGCCGACATTCAATGGAATAGCCTAACCAATCCCGGGATAAAAAACTACTTGTTCCACAGGAACATGTAGACAGAAGTCCTATGTTATAAATTATTGGAAATGATTCGCGCGCAGGGCCGTGGGACACTTGCATTGGGCGATGCGTTAAAATGACCCCACCATGTCTGGATGTTCAAAACCCAAGGACGGCCAGGGTGGTGGTGGGTTTGACCCCCCCCCCCCCCCCCACTCCCTTTGAACATTGAACATTAAGCTGTACTGTTAAAGTCGAGATCTGTTGGAAAGAATGGGGGGGGGATGTATATGTTTGACCATAGGCGTAGCAACCGAGGTTCGTGAATGTGTGCGAGTGTGTGTTTAGGGGGGGGGGAGGGGGGGTGTACAAGATAACTCGAGACCCCGACCCAATGTGTGGGGTACCTAAGGGGTACGCGATAGGGGGTGGGGGTAGCAAACTCCCGCTGACTGCAGCAGGCGGGGTCCTGGTGGTGACCTGACAAGTACAATTCAAAACACACACACTCTGGCAACGCAGTAATTCAACCGTACCCGGCTTTGCTAGCGTATAGAGCTATCGTCGCTTTAACTGAACCAAGCAAACACTCGGTGGAGCCAGATATACTTTCCCTTAGCCAGGGCACAATGAACACCACGGGCATGCATGGGGCGCACCAGGGACCGAACCTTTTATTCATATACCGTGCTGTGACTGCTGCAGAACCTCTACATGACCCGTAACATCCTAATTGTAATCTGACCAAAATTAAAACACACTTATCGCGCACACGACAGCTAAGTAGGTGAATTCCCCTCGCGGAGATATAGGAACCAAAACATTCAACGTACATTACCACAAGTTAAGGCTGTCAAATAACAAACATGATCGTCCAGTGTGAAGTCAACGGCAGAATCATAACATCCAATGCCAGTCAACGGCCGTGAAATAAGCAAAATTATGAAATCCAATGAGTCAATCGCCACTTTGAAAGTTGTTTCAAAAAGCGGGTTTTGTCCGGTGGGTTGCTGTTGCGGGGCTGAAGTCAGGGCCGGCGTTGGGCATGGTCCGTAGCACATCCCGGTGGGGAACAGCTGGCCTTCGGGGCAGAGGGCAGAGGGCAGACGGCTTAGTCCAGGGTGCCGGTGGGGATACTTCGTAGCCATTAGACCAGACCAAACCCACGAAATCCGTAGCGGCCAGCGCTGGCGACAGCAGGGCTGACGGTGTAGGCCGCCGCGCCCCCTCCCCAAGCCTTATCGGACCAGAGGGGTTGTCGCTCTCCCCGGCAACAGGCGATGGGTCGTCCACCGACGGTAAACCAGCTGTAATTTCTTGCAAAATTATAATTTTCAAGAATAAAACTTAAAAATAACGAGCTCTGGGTATTTAATACAGCAAAAAAGCACTTGTACCATTTCCAAAAGCTAATAATTATGACTGAGCTGGGTCCCCGGCACTACTTTGTAGAAATGCGCGGCGCATTTTTTCTATGAAAAGTAGGGTATGAAAATGCATTTATAAAGTAGGCGACAACAAAGATACAATGGAACCCTAGCGGAGTGAGTCGAAGGCAGAGAGTGGCAGGCACATTCTTGTATCGGCCTGCTCATGACCGGATGACGCCATAGACGGGAGACCACGGCGCTTCCACAGGTTCATTCACTTCCTTGCCAACCGGATATTCGGCAGCAGCAACATCCCAACGTCAGCAGTGCAAACAGTGCCCCTTCGTTCTTCAACTCCTGTAATAGAAGGTGAGAAAGCCTGAGGCAATCTTGTTCACGGATTTTTTGGAGATGCGCTATTAGCTTTTGACAATGATTGTCGATCACTATCTGTACAATTCCTGGTTCATCGCGAAGAATTTTTCTTTATTTACCGTGATCCATTATAGCAGTCTGAGTATTCCATGATATTCGCGATACCACCTTTAATGGCGTTGTTTTCGCGCCCATTTTTCAGTAGTCCTCATCTTGCCACTTCGACATTACTCCCCCTAATTCTTGAGGGTTTGCCACTCAGAAGGGGGTATCTCCCTCACACTTTCCGCTGGCAAGGAGTGTACAACCGCCGGACCATCGAAGGCATTTGTGTCAAATATCACTGGAGCTCAGGATGGTGGGCTTCAAATAAATACAGTAACAGCGATTTATGAATTGGGAGTCCTCAGTGTTGACTGAGAGACGGGGGCCAAGGGTGATTATCGTGCATAAAGAATCCTTCTAACTCCCTCCACAAACTTGACTGGCGATGAACAGTTGGCTCAAGAGGCCATAGTCGCTGCTAATATGTTTCATCTGAAAGCCTCGAAATGTTGTGGTTGTTTAAGGGTCGGATCC
Organism: Arenicola marina; assembly: GCA_964019135.1. Taxonomy (NCBI): domain Eukaryota; kingdom Metazoa; phylum Annelida; class Polychaeta; family Arenicolidae; genus Arenicola; species Arenicola marina. The sequence continues at coordinate 55,158,821 of OZ025250.1, forward strand.
AGATATGCTGGAAAAGGGGAGGCCGGTCCCGAGTAATGGCCTGGTTTTCTGGTTTCCATATGTGAAATGGCATAAGTGGCCTAAAGGGGGGACGGGGGGGGCGCGGGGTCCGCCCATGCCTTTGATATGACCGGGTTATGTTTGAATATCAGGAAGTTATGTTTGTTGATTGGCTCGTGTATGAAAACTGTATTCTCGCCTGGCGTAGGTTGGCTTGCTCTGAACCGGAGACAATCCATATCTTCTATGACGTAGTGTCCTCTTTATTCTGTTCCCAACAGTACCCAACAGCGGCTGTGTCTGATGTAGGGAAGGCTGACAACCTCGTTTGCGTTTTGGGACAAACCCAGAATCGCGCCAATGAGGAATATCATAGTTTCGCATTGTCTCTAAAATGAACCGGTGTAGCATGATAACCTGCCCAGAGTGATAAAGTGTCAGGTTGATGAGTGCGTATGCGCAGAAGATAGGAAAGCTACATAAATAGTGCATGTGCGTTAGGTATATGGTTAGATTAGTGTTAGGTTAGGGCCGGGGTTAGGGTTAGGGTTAGGATTAGTGTTCTGGTTAGGGTTAGTGACATGAAAGAAACGTGACCGGACAGGTTATCACGGCCGGACAGGTTATTATGTTACACCGGAACCCATTGGGCATGGGTCTGCTGGTCTATGGCAAAGAACCAACGTGTCAGCTTCGCCATGACACCCACGTACATGGAGAAATTTCTGTCATGTTTGCATGGACTAAGATAAGGATTACAGTTTCTATATGAAGCATGGGATCTCAGAAGAAATACCCCGGGAGGACTATGTGGGGAGGACTATGTGGGGAGAACTGTGTGGGAAGGGCTTTATGGGGAGGACTATGTGGCGAAGACTGCGTGGGGAGGACTATGTGGGGAGGACTGCGTGGGGAGGAGTGCGGGGGAGGACTATGTGGGGAGGACTATGTGGGGAGGACTGCGTGGGGAGGACTATGTGGGGAGGACTATGTGGGGAGGACTGCGTGGGGAGGACTATGTGGGGAGGACTATGTGGGGAGGACTATGTGGGGAGGACTATGTGAGGAGGACTGCGTGGGGAGGACTATGTGGGGAGGACTGCGTGGGGAGGACTATGTGGGGTGGACTATGTGGGGAGGACTGCGTGGGGAGGACTATGTGGGGAGGACTATGTGGGGAGGACTGCGTGGGGATGGCTATGCGGGGAGGACTATGTGGGGAGAACTGTGTGGGAAGGGCTTTATGGGGAGGACTATGTGGCGAAGACTGCGTGGGGAGGACTATGTGGGGAGGACTGCGTGGGGAGGAGTGCGGGGGAGGACTATGTGGGGAGGACTATGTGGGGAGGACTGCGTGGGGAGGACTATGTGGGGAGGACTATGTGGGGAGGACTGCGTGGGGAGGACTATGTGGGGAGGACTATGTGAGGAGGACTGCGTGGAGAGGACTATGTGGGGAGGACTGCGTGGGGAGGACTATGTGGGGAGGACCATGTGGGGAGGACTGCGTGGGGAGGACTATGTGGGAAGGACTATGTGGGGAGGACTATGTGGGGAGGACTATGTGGGGAGGACTGCGTGGGGAGGACTATATGGGGAGGACTGCGTGGGGAGGAGTGCGGGGGAGGACTATGTGGGAAGGACTATGTGGGGAAGACTATGGGGGAGGACTCTGTGGAGAGGACTATGTGAGGAGGACTGCGTGGGGAGGACTATGTAGGGAGGATTATGTGCGGAGGACTATGTGAGGAGGACTGCGTGGGGAGGACTATGTGGGGAGGACTGCGTGGGGAGGACTATGTGGGGAGGACTATGTGGGGAGGACTGCGTGGGGAGGACTATGTGGGGAGTACTATGTGGGGAGGACTATGTGGGGAGGACTATGTGGGGAGTACTATGTGGGGAGGACTATGTGGGGAGAACTATGTGGGGAGGACTATGTGGGGAGGACTGCGTGGGGAGGACTATGTGGGGAGGACTGCGTGGGGAGGAGTGCGGGGGAGGACTATGTGGGGAGGACTCCGTGAGGAGGACTATGTGGGGAGGACTATGTGAGGAGGACTGCGTGGGGAGGACTATGTGGGGAAGACTATGTGGGGAGGACTATGTGGGGAGGACTATGTGAGGAGGACTGCGTGGGGAGGACTATGTGGGGAGGACTGCGTGGGGAGGACTATGTGGGGAGGACTGCGTGGGGATGGGTATGTGGGGAGGACTATGTGGGGAGGACTATGTGGGGAGGACTGCGTGGGGAGGACTACGTGGGGAGGACTGCGTGGGGAGGAGTGCGGGGGAGGACTATGTTGGAAGGACTGCGTGGGGAGGACTATGTGGGGAGGACTATGTGAGGAGGACTGCGTGGGGAGGACTATGTGGGGAGGACTATGTGGGGAGGACTATGTGGGGAGGACTATGTGAGGAGGACTGCGTGGGGAGGACTATGTGGGGAGGACTACGTGGGGAGGGCTATGTAGGGAGGACTGCGTGGGGATGGCTATGTGGGGAGGACTATGTGGGGATTACTGCGTGGGGAGGACTATGTGGGGAGGACTGCGTGGGGAGGACTATGTGGGGAGGACTATGTGGGGAGGACTGCGTGGGGAGGACTATGTGGGGAGGACTATGTGGGGAGGACTATGTGGGGAGGACTATGTGGGGAGGACTGCGTAGGGAGGACTATGTTGGGAGGACTATGTGGGGAGGACTATGTGACGAGGACTATGTGGGGAAGACTCTGTAGGGAGGACTATGTGGGAAAGATTGTGTGGGTAGGACAATATAGCGAGGACAGTGTGAAGAGGACTGTGTGAGGAGGATTATGTGGGCTGGACTATATAGATAGGATTATAGGGGAAGGGCTAAATGGGGAGTATTATGTAAAATGGACCATGTGACGAGGACTATGTGGAGGGGGCTATGTGGGGAGGACTGCATGGGGAAGACTATGTGGGGAGGACTATGTGGAGTGGACTAGATGGGAAGATGTGTGGAGTGGACTGTATGTTGAGGATTATGTGGGTGGGACTATGTGGGGAGGGCTTTATATTGAAGACTATATGTCGGGAAGACTGTGTCTGGAGATCAATGTGGGTAAGACTATATGTGAAGAGGACTGTGTGTGGATCAATATGTGGGGAGGTCTATGTGTGGGAAGGACTGTGGGAAGAACTGTGTGGGAAGGACTGTGGGCAGGACTATGTTCAGTGGACTGTGTGTGGGAAGGACTGTGTGGGAAGGACTATGTTGGGAAGACTGTGTGGGAAGAACTATATGGGGAGAACTGTGTAGAGAAGACTGTGGGAAGGACCGCTGTGGGAAGGATTATATGTAGAGGACTATGTGGAGAGGACTGTGTGGGAAGGACGGTGTGTTAAGGACCATGTGGGAAGGGCTGTGTGGAAAGGACTATGTGAAGAGGCCTGTGTGGGGAGCACTATGTATGGAGGACTGCCTGCGAAGTAGTGCGCGTCAATGGCAAAACGTCAACCTGAGTTTGAAGGTGAAAATCAAGGAAGGGGGTGGGGTGGTAAGAGCAGGGTTACGTGACGAGATGAGAGAGGGCGTCAGCTGGGTAAAAAAGGCACCTAAAAGAGGGCCAAGTAGAATGTTTTAAGAGGGTCCTACCATGTTTATCAATGGCCCAAAAAACGGCGCGATGAGTTAAGTGGGTGCGTGTCTGAAATGTCAAGCAAACGTTGAATGGACCACTCCGTATCATATAGTCATCATGTCACGGGACAGTCATCATTGTAGGGTGATAATATCTGGCCAACTTTTATTCGTCTCAAGAGCTTTGAATGCGGTTAAAAAGCGATAAAATGGCGCATATGCAATTCATCGTATTGCTGTAGTGGTAAAAAGTTACATATATATCAACATTGAATTAAAAGAAAAAAATATTGAGCCCATGAGATGTTTTATTTCTTGCGAACAGTTTTGAATTCCGCGCAGTTTACTGCTTAAATATATGTTGCGGGTTTTCTCAACGTTTCGTTCCCACGTTCTCTCACGCAGTCAAAGGGAGGGAGTTTTGCCCAGGGACGAAACCTTTTGTGGGACACATGATGTATAAGCCTACGAACCAAAATTGGACTTTCTCATTCTGCTGAGTCACAGGCAAAACAGGTTTGCTATCCTGGATATCAGACTGTATTTTCAGACCTTGTAAATAACTATTCATCTATGTACGGTATCTACTACAAATGTTCCCAGACACACCAACGGGTGCGTGCTCCGGGGGGAGGGGGGTACTTAATACATTGCTGTGGGCGGGGGGGTTCTGCGGTAAAGCCCCCCCGCCCCCTTTTCTACTGCCACAACTCCGCTCGGGAGGGGCATTTTTCTTGAAACCCCCCACCCCCCACCACCTGGTTGCAAGTTTTTAAATATCCGCTCTATAGGGGTATCTTTTTCATCAAAAATGTCCACTCTATAGGGCCACCTTTTGATCAGAAATTCACAAATATCCGCTCTCTCAGGCATCAAGGGGCACCCGCAGAAACCCCCGCCATATTTGTATAACAGTGCCCCCCCCCCCCTGCCCTCCCCGGGTGCGTGCGTACCGAAATGTCACCAGCCAGACGCGCAGTAAGAGGTGCAGATCATTTAGCTCAGCACAGAGCGATGGCGAAGTCAGCCTCCTGGTCGCGGTGCCTGGGACTTGTGATCGGTAAGTTTGTGGCTGAAAATATTGAGCCCGTTATCATGGTTCTTCTTTGCTTTTCTATCTACTGTTGTCACTGAGCTTGCAAATTTCCTCTCTTGTCAACTATATTTCGGACTGAACCCCTTACAAAATAGAAACGCGTGAAGTTAGTTTGAACTGTTACATTTACATTAAACAGTTGGTGCCACGCCAAAACACGTTTAGGGGATATTATTCTTTCGCGTTTACTCGTTAACATTCCTAAGTTATAATTCCCGAAATAAGGGAAGGGAATAAGGTGTCCATGTATTTTTACCTCGGGGGTATTTTTGCCATTAAAAAAGTAAAAACAACACAAATGCGAAATAATCTGTTCTCCCTACCGATTCAAATTAATCTTTGCTATTTGGACCTTTGCTTTTGTTACGTACAGCAAAAGATATACAAGAAATATCACTTTGCCAAATGTGTATTAGTATATTTAGTAGTGTCTCTAACGGGGACTGCAAACATAGAGTGGCGCATGCGTGATATCTTGCCACTTAATCATGCAGATGCATGCATGGGTAAAGGTGCGAAGAGATGGGTAGTAGCATGTGCAAATTGTTTTTGTTTTAAAAAACAAGGATATTGTTGCCACCCCAGTTCCAGAAACTGGATTTCACGAATTATTGTAGCGAGAGGTTGCATACTTGCATTATACCTATATTGGTATGAAGTTTTGTTCGCCAAGATTTCCGGTTTACTTATTTTGGGGACAAACAAACGAAGCAGTGTTCGGAACGGGTATAGATGCTCTGGGCACACTGGTATCCTATCTGTGACGTAGGCGTGACGTATGTGTTACTCAAAGACAGAGACAGGGAACTAGACTAGCTGTGCAAGAGCCAGGCGCCGAGGGGTGGGTCCATTGCGGAAGGCCTAGCGATATGAATAAGAATATTTAAGAAATATAGCAGCACGAAACGGATAGACGACATATTTTTAATTCTTTTGCGCCATCACAATGACGAATATGTGTTACAATGGGACAACACGGCTGAGAACGTAGCGTTTTTTGGCATTTCCTACGAAAATGGATTCTCCCCGGTGACAAAGTTGGCCCAACGCTTCAAACAGTAAACTTAAAATGAAGGAGAACTTTTTCTTTCTGTGATCAACATAAAAACTGTCTTGTTTTATCTTTACCATGTGGCTTAAAGACGCATCAGTTTGTTCTTACTCCATGCACTGTACATATTGATAGCAGAATGATTAAATCGACCGCCTGCCCTCGCCATCTGTGGTACCTCGGAGGCGCGTGACGTGACGTCACTGGATGTTCGGTTAACTTGCGAAAGCTCGGATAGCACGGCTAAATTTAGAACGCTACCTTAGCTTTCCAGTGTTTTGAAGACGGATTTTTCTTTGCATATTCCAAAAGTCTCCTATGTCCCTATTTTGGTGCAATGTTGTCACGTCTTGTGGTCTTAAAGGGTGGAGAAATGCCAGCACATGTTTTGCAAGCGGGTATTTATCTGTTATATATGTTGTGCATCGTGACAGGTTAAAGCTTACAATAACACATGCAGGGGACCGAATTACCCTTGAGTGACTAATAGTTTGTCCGGCAAGAAGTATCAAACTGATGATACAACAGCGCTCTTTCATTTAGATTGTCATGTCTGAAAAAAAAGGCCGCGTGACGTAATGCCTGGGAGAGAAATAAGCAAACATTAATGTCTACTATTGCTCGTCTGCAGAGGGTGAGCAGAGTGTGAGCTGGGAAAGGTAATTTAAACAGTTTTATGTATCTACGGTAGTTAGTTAGTCTCCAAAGATCGGCGCGTTTAAGAAAAGCCCCAGAGAAGTCGAGAAGAGGTGGAACGGGCCATTTGCGCACGAGATAATGGAGTAGTTTTTGCTAAGAGGTAATAGAGTCGAAAAATTCCTTTAAGGAATTATTGTTTCATATATAAATAGCAAAACGCGGCCGTAATATAGTAGTTTGGTTCTTTTAAAATTATGAATATAAGAAAGATAAAAAAATAACCTGTGGCAGGCATTAGTGAAGCGGAATAACCGCATTCAATACATAGTAATAAAAAGATAATAATCTACCTAAGGTACCTAAGATCGTGATCGAAAAATCAATTCGGCGAAAAAATCATAAAGTAAAGTCATTACCAAAAATAGCATGTGGGGGTCGAGGTTACCCAAGAATCGAGATTAACCCTCTTTGCCTTATATGAAAATATATACATTTCTCAAAGAGTAACTTTCAAGAAACTGTCATCGGCAGAATGTGAAGGGTTATTCTTTGGGTCCCCGTAAGTTGGATCTGTCACGTGTTTGCACATTGCCCCTTACACCACCCGTCGGTCGGCATGTTGAGCTATTCCCAACAACACAGAGCTAAATCAAATGATTTAATTGCCCAATTAGAGTATGGGTGCCCTTGAATAATGATAAAATGACCGTCCATGACGTCACAGAGAAATTATATCTATTCCCTGATACAGTACAGCCAAACTTGAAATCCTACTACAGATCTTACTACAAATTCATTGGATATATGTATAAACAAAGTTAAATGAATCCATAAGAACCGCAAAATTCTCTTCCTTCTACGATGGTTCCGCAAAAACTTATTCTTGCTCCCATCAGATTGCCCAAAAAAAGTTGCCGTGGGTCTAAAAAGCATAGCCCCCCCCACCCCCCCCCCCACACACACAAATCAAATGGTCGGCCCCTAATTAGTGTAATTTTTTTTAGGTCTCTGGGTCCTTCTCCATGGTTCAGAGGCCCAGCAACCGGGAAGTACGCTGACGTCTCAATGGTGTCATGACGACGTTTGTTACCACTTGTACCAGTTCAACGAGACTAGTGGCGGCACTTGGGGGTCTGCCAACGATCAGTGTCAGGTCCACGGTCTGCACCTCACCGCGATACCCAACCAGGAGATACAAAACGCACTTGACGCGGCGCCACCATTGGAGCGCAACGGAGTCGGGAGCGCATGGCTGGCCGGGAGACGTTCTGACGACAACAGGGCGGTTTGGTTGAACAATAAAGTCAATGACGGTGAGCCGTGAAACCAAGCACTCAACTCCTATGTCTAGCTGCTCACAGACGACGCGTATGTGTGAGCCTTACGTGTTCTTCGGGTCTTATGTGTCCTTCATCGCCGTTTCAATTCCCAGATTATTGTTAAGCTCGGGGATTAAGGGTTAGGAGTCAGGGATTGGGCATAGATCTTCTGATTGAATGATTATCATGACAGCATTTCGCAAATTTGTCATCACGTGACTGCTTGCAACTTTCATTGCGACGTCAATTTGATTGATTTTATGATTACAACCAGCTATAACCGAATACCAGGGGCCCGTTGCATAATACTGTATTAAGGATTACCTTTTTAATGCGGATTAAATATATTTGTTCAGAATTGCCTAATTCGAATTAACGTGTTTCTGTATTATGTGTTTCAAAAAAAATCTGAGTAATATTAGTTAATCCTGATTACGCTATGGCCAACACGCGATTTTAAAGATTTCATGATGAGCCGCATTATTGCAAAAACACACATACGCTGTCATATACTGACGAGTAGTAGTGACGGTCTGAGATAATAAGAAAAACGGGTTGTTCCGCAAGAGAAGCTAGTAGATATATGAGCCTGACTCCCTCCCAAATGTTTCAGACTAAGATTATGCAAAAACTGTCGTTTTGATTTTGCTGAACTTTCTCCACTTGATAACGATTGCTATCAAGAATCAACATGCAGAATATAACATACATTTAATGAGCATTTGTTATCACAAAACCGATCGCTTCGGCAAGAGTTCAATGTAATTATCCTAATATGAATAAGCGTATTATTCAAACGATTACGCAGAAACTCGGTTTATTATGTTGAACTTTCAGCATTGTGTTGGGGTTGTCAGAACCGGTATTTAACTCTGCACATGAATTAAATATTAAAAAAATGCTTATAATTAAACAAAACAATATATAGCGAAGCGAAAGTCACCTGCTGCGTGGCCGACCGTTGAGATGTTAGAAATTCCACACTTCGAATAGGTACTGGTTACCTCCTTTCTCATTGATCTGAGGCCATTCGCTAATTCACCAATTGATCCGCATACTTTGATAAACTCTTCACCTCGCTCTAATTTGTATAATCAACAATTAAATTAGAACCTGCGTTACATCTTTGATCGTTTAGATTAGATGCCGGATTTGTTCAGATGTCAGACTTAACAGTGCCACACGTACCAAACTATGACCGATGTATTATACTAAACACTCCGATTGTTTCTATATTTACCCGTTTATGTGTACATTATAGCTTTTTGTTTTTAATTCAACATATTTATGTTTCAGTTGAAGAACGACATATATAGTCCATTGTCTTGTTTTAATAGCGAAAGCATGGTCATTGCTTTCAAAAATGATTTCTGTTTTCATGAATCGTCTTTTTCTCTGGTTTCAGAGGTAGCCCAGCTGTCCCCTAGATATACCTGTGGCGTCCTGTCTAATCTGAAAATTAGCTTCATGAGCTGTTTAACGCCGTACATGTGTCTGTGTGAACAGAATAACGATGGGTATGCCACTATTCGGCGTTTTACAGTGAATAAGGTTTTGATGGCGAAAACACTTAACCAGTCAACAAAATAAGAAACTTGTGTGTACGAAGCGGGAGGCGGGGGGGGGGCGGGCGGTGTCCCTATATATTAGCCAGTCTCTGGGGTAAATTTTTCACCAAACGCTAAGATTTTTCTACGCTATGTATGTACCAGGGTCTTAGCTGGTTTTCGTTTGTTCACACCTGCTTAATAATCGAGTGAAAATAGTGTGACGCATCTGACTCTGAACAGCACCAGGCTGTTGATGAAACGAAGTACGTAATATAATTGTCTCAGCAAGGCCTCACTCCGAGATGAACGGATTTTTTTTCTCTACCTGTTGCGACCTGTTAGAAAGCGATTGCCCTTTCGACACGGTCGCCTACAGAGACAAGTGTGTGTGGATCATCAGGGACAAGATGTCGTGGTACAACTGTCGCATGAAGTGTAACGAGGCTGGCGGTGACCTGGCGGCCCTGCTGGGAGGTATCCCGGAAGTGGCGTCGGCGCTGACTTCAACAACAGGAATATCTCTGTATAACAGGAGATATGGACCGATCAATATTTGGATCGGCCTGCAAAGACGACCCTGGAATTGGATATCGGGTGAGTGACTGGGGTAGCAGTATGGGACTGTCCTTGTGTGCTTCATATTATCATCGTACAACCTCAATTCATTGAACATTTGTCATGCTCCAGCGGTCTGCTAAAGCTAATTTGTACCAATTGACACTCAATATATTCTGCACCATATTCTTCTGTGTGGTACCCTTAACTGTCACCGACAACGAAATGTTATTCGGTTGTGTTCAAGATTATGCTGTAGCATCCTGTATATGAGTTCTGAGGTGTTATGATGAAAATGGAAAATATTCGTCATATGTCGGTCGGTCGTATTTGTTTGTTATGACAAAAATGTTCAATTTATTATTGATACATATATGTCTGTTTCACTCGAAAATTGAAAGTCTCCTTGCGTCCTAACGGCTGCATACAACTGTTTGCAGTCTTTAATACCTCAGACCACCGAGATCACACAGCGATGTTTTGGAGACAAAAACAAAGAACGCATATATCTATTTACTATACCGTTACTATTTGAGCAGTTTCAAAATGTGCTACCCTTCGAAGTAGGGTTTTCGGGTACTGTTTACTATTTGACGCGTCATACTCACATAACGTTTTCAGGAAAACGCACTAAATGGCCTCTCCCAGTTTGTTTCCCTTTTTGACACGTTTAGCATAAAGATATCGCCAGAAGGTTCGGTTTCGTATATCAACAGTGAGGACTAAAATGGCATAGCATTGTTACAGACTTGTCTCGTGCAGCTAAAGTATGTGCCCTACTGCTGAATTGTGTATCACGGGGGACCTAAATGCACGAACTGGGGGGATGATGGATTATATCGATCATGATGACCCAGATAGTCTCTCTATGGCAGATTGGTACGAACCGCATAACTTTTGTAGTGTAAAATATAAAAATCCTCAATGGATAGAGGTAAGGTCAACCCATTTGGGCGAGATTTGATAGAAATGTGTAAAGGAAACGATCTCAATATTCTGCACGGTCGGACTCCGAGTGATGAAGATGGTATCTATACGTACGTGTGTGTTCACGGTTGCAGTTTTATGGGTCATGTTTTAATGCCCGAGAAGATGTTTGAATGGAAAACCGACTTATATGTTACATTGTGACATATCACGGTACTAACCAGTCTTATTTACATGGCCTTGTCCCCCTCCCGATACTTCCCAATGTCAGACTGTGTGAGGGTGTTGATCGTACACAATTTAGGTGTGGAAACGAAATCTTGTAACTAACAGTTATTCAGATGTCGAAAGTATCAGCGTCAATGTTAAGGGAATGTCATCTCACGTGCGTTTACCATGCAATCCTATGCAGTTGTTTCATGCGCCCGGCTTCCAAGTTTCTTTTCTCAGGGGTAGGTTGGTTCTATGGCACTGTTGTTCGCAGAACAATCACACAAGATGTCTCTAAAGACTTTCCTGTAAATATTATATTATATAATGAAATCAAAGCTTATATTTCACTAGATTAAGAACAGTTTAACAGTTTGCGCGAGCCACGTAAAAAAACTACAATCCAGTCGGTTTCGATTTCCCCATATTAATAGCGGCTTAATAATCACCTCATCCATTTCTGTCGAAATTGTAGGTTAATAATTGCATTTTAAATCATGTTCAATATGGTAATATGTGCATGTGCAATAATCTCCACCATTTAAAAAAAAATATTAAGTCAGTATGAACGGGTTTCCATTTTGGCCTTCGTCATACTTGTAATTTGTCATTTTGTTTTTGTAACTTGTCCCCAGGGACTGGACAAGCGAGCAGTACTCGTGAGCCGATTGTGTATTACAACTTTATGGCGGGCACCGACTCTTACGACTGCCTGTATGTAGACATGGCTACTAATCGCCACTGGAGCTCAATGCAATGCTACGGAAAGACTCCATTCTTCGTCTGTGATGACGGTAAGTATCTACTAGTACTAGTATCCACCGATATTATTCGTTGTATCCCAAAATAATAAATAATACTATTATTGATAAGGATATTAGGATATGATCTGTTGACATGGTTATTGATACATACATAATACATAAAACTATGATTCATTACCATTAGTGTTACTGGTGATACAGTAGTACAAGGATACATTCATATGTAATCAAATAAATAGTGAAGCGTTGTTTGTTTTTGCATGTACTTTGTTTGAATTACGATACGCAAATGTCACGTGATCCAGTACTAAAGACCCTTGATCGCCAGAACAAATGTTTTTATTTGACTCCATTTGTAGCATATTTCATATAATTAATGTAATCGTTTAGACTCACTGTCGGGAAGGCAAGCCAAGACAAGTGACACTCCAGGGGTCACCCCTGTTGCTACCCCTAGATCCGCCGGAGGTCAGCGATAATTTTAAAGATTGACTTTCAAAACGATATTTTACTATATCAAACCCTTTCATTAATTTTAATGACACGATTGACAGGTATGAACTTTGCTAAGATATCAGCTCATATCTATAAATAGAGAGAACATACAATCTAGTTTGAATTATGCATTAATCTCAATGTTTTTATCGTCCACAGTTGGTCAATGCCTCTGCCTCTACTTGTATTTCTAGTACCACCCCTCACAGCTGTAAACGAACACTTTATCTTATAGAGCAGCTGTGATGGTATCACTTTTATGGATCATGTGACTGGTGTATGGTTGCTGCATTCATGCATCACATATTAAGCCTTTAAAAATCGATTTATTTTTCGATGGGATCATTTGTGATTTTTAGATTGATAATCATATGAGTATAATTGAGCCCACACTTTTGCGACAATTACAGGTCCTTTGGTTAGCGAAAGTGACAGTACTAATGCAAACGGTGAGACATACAATACATACAAGAGATTGGTTTCGTTACCTGGCGGTTCATACGCGTGTCTGTATATTTCCATATTTCGGTCGCCATGGCTGTAACCTGTTGCACAATACACAATGTAGTTATATGAGGTAATGAATTAGTGATTTAAGTTTTAAATGACCAACGTTTATGTGTGTATGTAAATAATGTAACTTCTATTTCTACAATGTAATTGACCCGTCACCTAGAATCTGTGTGATTACGACAGGAGAGTCCCCAGCAGGCGGTGCGTCCGGCTTAACGACAGGGGCTCTGGCTGGGATACTTGTCGTCGTCTTTGGCCTTGTGGTAGCAATCACAGTGCTGTCGATCATTCTCTGGCGAAGACATCGTCGAGGTAAGCCAATTATAAATAACGTATATTATAATGTGAATTCATATGCATAAACACTGCACAGCGTTTGAATCGGTGGGGACCCCCTTGATAGCTCAATGGGTTAGAGCGCTCGCCTTGAGTGTTCTTGCACCTGAGAACCTAACGCCACGTGGATCAGTGGTTTGCGCCCCGCTGTGACTATGTCTGTGAGGTCGCACACGATCCCGCATTGTTCTCCGTAACATAGAACATGCCCAAGGATGTTCTATTAAGTTCATGTGTTGGTCATTTTGCGTGTTCGGCCGTCCATACTACACTAAGCTGAAAATGTATGTAATGGTATATATCCACATGGAAGCTCCAAAGACCGTATGTTAAGCCGTGTCATCAGCGATGACCTTGTTATTGTGTTGGTTCATAATCCATTTCGTTAACAATGTTAACAGTGCGTTTTGATTCTAATTTTCTTGTATTTTTGGTGTTCTAGTGACAAGCAGTCCAGACACGAACAGTCCAACAGGGTAAAGAGCTTCGGCAAACGATTTCAGATGCAAACGATTTCAGATGCAATCTTTAACCGACCATCTTGAGCGAAATTGTGTTTACCATATGATGGCATTTATATATATATGGAATAGTTAACATAACCCATATCCAATTAAGGCACAATGATAACATGCTGTCTAGTTACAACACATACTGGAATAAGATTACAAAGGGGTATAAATGTAATACCAATCGCGGTTGGCAGAATATCGTTGATTAAAACCAAGCAATCTGTTAGAGGCGAATCCTGGCTACCGACAAGAGCAATATTTTTGATTAATATAAAACCACCTTGATATCAAATCCACGACATGCATGATACAACTACTCTGCTATATCACTAGATGCGCACTGACGGTATGTGCGTATATTTGGTTGAAACAGTCGAATAAACATTTGTTTATTGTCAGTGTATTTCTACGACAGGTTAGCTGTTGTTGGAACCCCGACAGCCTCGCTTGGTGCCACCGGGAGGGCCGAGAAGGAAGAGAACTACTACTGCGAGCCGACTGGTGAGGGAACGATCGTTAAACCTGTTTTCATCATCGCATAAATCACCCACATAAGTATATATGAACTTATAGGTATTGGAGATGAGTCCTCCGGGATCAGTTAGTCATAGGATTTGTGAGCAAATCCTTGGTTGTAGGATTCAATTTATCGGTCGCTAAGTTGCGTGGCTTGGCACGCCTTGCAGCAATGAGATTAAAGCAATGATATTACATATTGTGTCAATGATCTACTTCATATCCATTGTGTCAATGATTTACTTCATATCCAATGCAACAATGGTCTACTTCATATCAATTGGGTCAGTGATCTGCTTCATATCTATTGTAACAATGATCTACTTCATAGCTGTTGTGTCAATGATCTACATCGTATCCATTGTGTTGCTTTCAGACTTCGAAAAGCCATCTGTTAAGTAAGTTTCATCTTATATAACTCTAGTTCCATCATGTAGCCTAGATGTTCATGGGAACAGAACGACACAATTGAGGCATATTACATATGATTAAAACTGATATATTTCACAAGGGTAACCGATTATCTGTCGCTATTTATTGGACACAAGTTGCATGGTTAACATATAAGGATATTGCGGTACTTGGTTCATGATTGATATCCGTTATGTATTCGTGGGTTACCTTTTTCCCAGTCCAGTTGACACGTATCCGCAAAAGGAGGTGTAACGGCAGAAATGATAGTTCATCACGACCGGAAGTGGACAAATCAATTTCCAATGACGCCGAAACCTTTAATGCAAGCCTAGTGCGGTCCCCGGCCACTACCGCGTGAATTTGTGGAGGACCCCTTCCTATTCAAATTGGACTTTCTCATTCTTCTGGGTCCGGCAGTGGCACGCAATACGATATATAGCAATGTCTGCATTATTTGTAATTGACGCTTGTTGAATGGTTATTATTACATTAAGCTTTCCGGACCCATGTACTCTGTGGCCTGAAAGTCTTCCGTTGTATATAAATGTATTGCTTCGTACGTTACTATCTTTGTGTCCCCCTTAAGTGGAGACTAGCCAGTTGATGACAACAGAAGGTCAGATCGAGGTGACGGCAAAGGTTTCCTAAAACATTAAACTTTTGCGCTATGCTCGTTAGTTAGGTTTCACTATGTATACGGCAAATGCGCCACGTGTATGACCTTGTCTAATGTACTTCAACATGAGCATACACTCATCTGGCATCTGGCAAACTTATCTGGCATATGCAACTATATACGTGTCAGCTCATATACAATGACGACATGTCCGTTTTGCGTCAGCAAGTATAGAGTTCTTTCGGTTGCCTGGTTACCGTCGTCATGGCAAGTTGATAATATTGAGCAGATGGCGTGGTGACATGACAAACGTAACAACGTGTAGGCGTCAGAAATGTAAATAACTCATTTGGTGCATTTCCCGTGAGCAATGGTTTTATACATTAGCGTCAGTTGTCTTATTGTTTTTTCTTTTGTTGTAAATGCTGTGAGATATACTCTCATCTGATGGCCAGTGGCAGTCTCGTGACCCTTTGTAAGATCCTACATTTGACATAACAGGGGTCTGGAAGGGGTCAATGTCGACAAGCAACACAGGCATATTTGATCAAATCGACATTCGACATTGACCCGCAAATTTCGATACTGCGGGTCTGCAAAAGCGACATCGACAGAATTTTTTTTTTTTTAAACGCATCTGAACTAAGCCAAAAAGCGACACTGAACGTCGTGAAAATTGACATTCGACACGGAGAATTTTGAAAAATTGACACTGGACTTTGCCCCCCTCCCCCGCCCCTTCAAGACTCCTTATGATAGCCTCCCCCAGTTATGGTCAGAATGACCACCTGCAGAATTGATAGATTTGTTGGTGGTGGTTATCATAACTTAATCCCTAGACCTATAAAGGAATATCTAACATTGTTGTTAATACATGGTGATGAATAATTACTACTCTGAATAATCGATATGCCAATCAAATGGTATTTACCCGGTTTATGCATTGTTTTGTAAACTAATACACTGAATAAATAGGTTATAGCGATATCGGGTAACGTATTTGCAACTAACACAACAAATAACTAATGTTTACAGTACAATAGAGTTAGTTTCTTTTATTTTTTGTGTTTCGTTCGCCTGGGAGGTGGTTCGCGTATAATCTTATGGCATCGCGGGTTGCTATTGATGTAGACAGCTTGGTTTGGAATAAATGGATCTAAACTGACGCCAAGTTGTTGTCATGGCTTACGTTGCAAGTCCCTGATCCCCGCATTCAGATCTTTGACGTGTATCAAAAAGGCGGATTCAGTGATCTGCCTGTGTGGTTATCGCGCAGGGGCGTGTGCCGGAATTCTTAAAAAGGCGGGGAGGGGGGGGGGGGGGCAAAATAAAATGTTCCACAGAAGCACGAACAAAACGTGTGTCAAAGAATGGTGCGTTACTACTATTTACACACATCATAATCGTTGGTAATAAAGAGCATAAATTACGAAGCTTGTTGCATTATGATATATAAGGAGAGGCCATGGGAAGTCTCACATACACATACCTTAGAGCCTAAAAGGGGGAGGGGGCACGTGCCCCCTGTGCCCTCCATCTCCACACCTCCATGTCGTTGTTGGTGAAATCTGGGTTGGGGTTACATAGTCCACGACCGGAGATAGGGAGCGAGGGGGTATGTCTCACTAATTTATTTCACTGCCACTTTCATTCAGTGTTTTAGTGTTATTACCCCATTAGTAACTTTAACATCTGACATCTTTCAGGATTTTGCACCTTGATACAATATCGAAAAGGTTATGACAGTTGAATGAACGACGTTATGACATTTGAATGAACGACGTTATGACAGCTGAATGAACGACGTTATGACAGATGAATGAACGACGTTATGACAGTTGAATGAACGACGTTATGACAGTTGAATGAACGACGTTATGACAGTTGAATGAACGACGTTATGACGGGCGGCAATATGTATTAATCAGCCCCCCCCCCTCCCCCCACCCTAATCGTTATATCCTGAAACAAACCCCGACCTCAGATAGTTGACAACCGGCAATTGAGACAGATGTATGTGCCCGATGACTACTCGCGGTGTCACGAGGTCTTTCGTCTTTTGTATCAAAATAGCTTGCTCTCATACTCGTGTGCCATATATACATGACAAACATTTGTAACAAAGAGGAAAACTAGAGAGTTATTGCACTAAGTTCCCGCGTCACTAATTGGCATTCCGATCCGTTAGGGCCCGAAAGTTTAGGTTTGGGGCTTTCACTCTGGCCCAAACGAGTTTTTACAGTCGGTGTTCGGTCGACAACCGTAAAGGTGGAAGCGACAGCGTTCTTCGCGATTTTAGAGTTGTTGAAATCGCTGGTTGGGCGACTTCTACGTGCATCGACCTTAGCACTACTTAGTGCAGTCTGACAATGCTTCTTTGTGAGTAAAAAAAGTTTATATGAAACTTGATTTGCTCCATTTTCTATAGTACAGTCAGCCTTAGTCACAGATGTAAACACACGCGTATGTCTCAAATGTGCTTGAAGAATCGATTCGGTGTAAACATATGTATGTATGTTTTTGTAAGTGTAATCTGTGTTAATCTGCATTTAGGTTTGTATTACTATAAACTCATACTACTTAACTATAAACTCATAGTACATGCATTTAACTAAAAACTCATAGTACATGTATCTAACTATAAATTCATAGTACACGTGTCTAAAAATAGACTCATAGTACATGTATTTAACTATCGACTCATAGCATAATACAAGATTAAACATTGATCTGTTCATAATTCATGCAGTCTTTGCCGTTCGACCAAACCGTCTGAACGTGTTGTATTTGGAAAGTAATCATAGATAGAAACGCAGCAATAGAAACGTGCTTGCGTCATCAGTACGCAGCGTGATGTTACACAACCATAGATAGCACAAGCAGACATTCGATTGGTGAATACACATTACGTCATACGGCAGGAAAACCCCCGCACAACACATTGGGCACATGTAACAGCGTGGCGGTCGTGCCTGTTGGCGCTGTTGGCTGCTAGAATGACGCTTTTCAGACATATAATCCTACACTCATTAAACGAGTGATTTATTAGTATCTAGGTGTGGCTTTTGCCATTTTTTTTTGTCTGACGCAGGTGAAGGCGAGCAACCACTCGAACGTACCCATTGATAAAGTAACATCGACGTAGATTACAGCGCTTTCTAGCTTTTTTTAATGGGCTTGCTAAATCTGGCGTTATAGCAATCTGGGCTTGGTAATTCTGGCGTTTTTGCGATCGGCCCTTTCTAAGTTTTGCGTTCTTGCGATCTGGCTTGACTAAATCTGGCATTCTGGCGAACTGGCATTGCTAAATCTGGCATTCTGGCGATCTGGCCTAATTAAATCTTTCATTGTCGCGATCTGGCCTCACGTATTCGCGTCATCTCGCCTCCCGCTTGGGGCGTTCTCACGATCTCGTCTCGCGGAATCGCGCTTTAACGGGGGCGCAAGCATGCGAGATTGTGTGTTACACATATGTGCCACCCGACCGTGGCCACCCTCGGTTTTTTGTCTATATACACGTGTTACTGTTTTCGTATTTTCTTTAGGTGATAATACTTTCACACCTTATTTTAGGTCATTTATTTATTTCAATATGGGCAGCAAGGGACAACATTTGGGATGACATGCATTATGATGACGCACTCCCTGTTTTATGTAGCTCTCCCATATACCTCTTTAAGTATCACACCAATATATCTAAGAATAAAGCAGAAGTGTTTTGCACGATGGCCGCGAGACTCATCATTCACTTAGAATAATTTTCTAGTTTATATTTCCTTGTTCGGCTGATGTCACTCTCTTCTCACAGGGGCTGATTACATAACGGGTTTGTTTTTGCCCAGAGATACCAGGGTAGTTGACAACTAGAAGCATGAAGCTGTACGCCATCTACGAATAAATAATCGACAGACTGGTGCAAAATTTAGTTTTGTGGTTCGGGCTTGTTGGGTTGGGTGCGTGCGGTGCGTATGGTATAGATATGGTGGCTGATTTGGGTCACGGGACATATATATTGGGCCTACCCTCTTGGTGAGTCATTTGCCAAACCAGTTTGCTGTTCTATAGCGACAGACATTTAGCAGGCGTAGAGCGATGGCTAAGGCAGCATCACGGTGGCAGTATGTAATAAGAGCTTTGATGAGTAAGTGTAATCTGTTAATCTGAATTTACGTCTGTTTTACGGCTTTATAATTACCATTAGAGCAATACATTCTGTTTTTTGTATTACTAACCTCTGTTCCATATCACATAAGTATATTATTTCTTGATTTAAATCCTGAAAGCCTGTGGGCTATCCAAAGAAAAGACAAATTTGTTAAACGGAACAGTTGGTGGCCGGCTTTATATCCTTGCGCACCTGTTCGCTGTTCGGTATTCTCTGTCATGTCGACCGCGTCTCGCCAAGACGCCAGCTCGCGATGAAATATTCCGCGCAGTTTTATGTTGAAACTGTTGTTTTACAGATTCAGCGAGATATAAAACATATGCGACATGATTTTGAGATAGCTTTAGTCTTGATTCTAAAATGTAAACAAATCTAAAATGGCGCATGTAAGTAGCCTACTTTAAGTAACGCTATAATATTAGGTGTCAATTTGCCATCTACGGATATTTTCCATGTAGAAAAGCGTGTTTTGGCGCCACGACACTATTAAAATTGTTGCAGGTTTGTGTTTTTTGACATAAGGATAAGTCTTATCAAGCGTATCTTGAAGAGTTGACACCGCCAAGATGATTTTTGTACTTTGACGACAAAAATGTGTTGTATAAGCAGCTTTAAATATGGCGTACTCCGGTGCTAAAAACACAACGGATTTTTCTTAATGCACCCATATGACATCACCCCCCCCCCTCCTTAAAATTTAAGATGTAAGATGGCGGGTTGAGGCATTAGATTGTTCTTATCATTTGTCTTGTCACTCCCCCCCCCCTCACCGCCACAGTCGTGAGATTAGCGCAACCCCGAGGCCCTCCGGACGCCAGCAGTAAGCTCCGTGACAGAATTCAGGATTTTGAAAAGAGGAGGGTATCACGTTAGGCGAGCAAATGGCCACCGATTTGAAATGCGTCTCCAACTGGGGAAGAAACATTCTGAATCTCAGAATCTTGTCGCCGTTTCAAGTTCACCCGTACAATCTATACCGCGGTCACCTGTTGTCAATTTGGGGGGTTCGTTATCGGTACAATTCCTGGTTCAGCGCAAACACCCTTTGCCTATTTACCGTGATCTGTTATAGCAGTCGAATCCCTCGATATTCGCGATATCACCATTAAGGCGTTTTTTGGGGGCCCAGTTTTAAAATGTCCTAATCTTGGAGATGCAATAGTGCTCTGCCAAATTCTTAGGGGTTTGCGATTCAGAGGTGGTGTCCCGCCCCCTACAATGATGCTGCATGAAAGATCATTCTCTCTTGGTATCTCAGGGCAGTCTTAAAATACCAGGAAGAAACCTTTTAGCCAATAAGGAGGCAGTATTTCGGCGGGGGGATTGTCCCTCGCCTCGCGGCACGAGGTTTTTTAGAAAAGTAAATGACGGGGTAAACAAGCCAGCTGGCTGTTTGCGCCGCGTGAGCTATAACTTACATAGTACGTGGCTTTATGTGCTTAATGTTAATACCGTGGCGCTAGAGCAGCGTGATGGGTAAACCATATGCATGCAACTTGTCACTCTCTGCTTTCGACTGACTCCGCTTGGGCTCCAGTATATCTCTGTGATCGCCTACTTCCTCAATGCATTTTCACATTGCTCGCCAGGGCGGCGCTGTGCAAATAGAGAAATTGCGCCACACATTTCTACAAATTAGTGCAGGGGACCAAGCCTAAGCCTAATAACACACCTTATCAGGTGGTGAAAAGAAAGAGTTCAGTCACAATTATAACTTTTTCGAAAGGGTTCAAGATGTGCTTTGCTGTTTTAAGTACACAGAACTCGTTTTTTTTAATGTTTTAGTCTTTGAAAAATATAATGTTGCAAGAAATTACAGCTGATTTGACAGTTTTTTAAGAATCTTGAAATTTGCCCCCGGCCGACAGCAGCGGTAAAAGCGGAGCTTGCGTAGCGCCACAGCGCGGGGAACTTGGCAACGTGTATAGAAGCCTTCCTTATACGCAACGGACTCGGTGCGCATAGATAGGAATGTTACATTCAGCTTCTGTCTTTAAGATACTTAAAGCAATATGTTCTGTAATTTATATATTACCAACTTCTTCTCCATGTCAAATAAGTATAAATCTATCATGAATTTAAATCCTAAAAGCCTGTATGTTATCCTGAGAGAACCAAATTTGTTCACCGGAGCAGAATTTGGTGGCCAGTTTATATCCCGGCGCGCCTGTTTGCTGTTCCGCATTCTGTGTGATTTCGACCGCGGCTCGCTAGGACGTCCGCGCGCGATATACTACTCCGCGCAGTTCCATGTTGTTGTTTTTACAAACATATATGCACCCAAATTTTGATTCTAAGGTGTAAAAAAAATCTAAGATGGCGCATGTAAGTAGGCTGCTTCAACCGTAATCGTTTAGCTGAAGATAAAACCGTGCTGTATGAGTAGGCTACTTTAAGTTACTACTTCGCAAAACATTGTTTGGGAGGGTTCCGTCAGATCGAAGGAAGGCGCCGTGGCTGTTGGAACAACCTAAACACTATACGGGTATAACACTCTCCCGTAAGGAGGCGTTACGGTCGGCAAGTGAAAGTTTTTTTATTTTATTTATGATTTCGCCGGTGCATATTGTCTGCTTTACTTACGTCCTCTGAAGTCCGGCGTCTATGCATCTCGTTTTGCTCTAGGTGTCTGTGTCCTCGTCCACGGCTCAGAGGCCCAGCAACCGGGAAGTACGCTGATGTCCCAATGGTGTCATGGCGAGGTTTGCTACCACTTGTACCAGTTCAACGAGACCGTTGGCGACAGCTGGGTGGCTGCCAACCTGCAGTGTGAGGCCCACGGACTGTACTTCACCGCCGTGTGGAACGAGACGGTACAAGACGCGCTGAACGCAACGCCCCCTCTCAACGAGAACGTCACAGGAAACGCATGGCTTGCCGGGAGACGTTCAGATGACACGACACCTGTTTGGTTGAATAATGAGGTATATAAAGGTAGGCCGACTTACAATGGAAACTTGTGCACTACAGCACTTGATTTCACCCACTAAAATAATCCAAATGTGTTTACTGGTACATTTCTGACATGGTAACACTGCTTCACGCCGTATCTGAGGTCTAATGGTCTTTTTGGATCTATCTACCTATCCATTTAACTATCTATTATATATTAGACCTGTCCACGTGTCATTCCTTCACCAGACAGCCCCACACAATGGCCTTCCCACGCATCAACCCCTCACCAGACAGTCCCACATTATAACATTCCTACGGGTCATTCCTTGCTCAGACAGCCCAACACTATGGCCTTCCCACGGGTCATTCCTTCCCCGCACAGCCCTAAACTATAGCTTTCGCACGGGTTAGTCCTTCACCAGACAGTTCCACAATATAGCCTTCCCACACGCCATTCCTTCACCAGACAGCCCAAAACTATGGCCTTCCCACGGGTCATACCTTCACCAGACAGCCACAAATGATAGCCTTCTCACGGGTGATACCTTCACCACAAAGACCAACACCATGGCCTTCCCACGGGTTAAGCCTTCACCAGACAGCCTCACACTTTAGCCTTCCCACGGGTTATTGCTTCCCGGCACAGCACAACACTATAGCCTTCCCACTCGTCAGTCCCTAACCAGACGGCCCCACTCTATAGCCTTTCCACGGGTCAGTCATTCACCAGACAGCACCACACTATAGCCTTCCCACATGCCATACCCTCAACAGACAGCCCGACTCCATAGCTTCCCCACGCGTCATTCCTTCACCAGCCAGCTACACACTATGGCTTCCTACGGTTCATTCCTTCCCCACAGCCCCACACTATAGCCTTCCCACGGATCATATCTTCACCAGACCGCTCCCCACTATAGCCTTCAAACCGGGTCATTCCTTCACCACAGGGCCCCACACTATAGCCTTCCCACGCGTCAGTCCCTCACCAGACAGACCCACACTATAGCCTACCCACGCGTCATTCCTTCACCAGACAGCCCTGCACAATGGCCTTCCTACGGTTCATTCCTTCACCAGATAGCCCCACCCAATAAGCTTCCCACGGGTCATTCCTGCCCCTCACAACCGCACACTATAGCCTTCTCACGGGTCATACCTTCACCAGACAGCCCCATCCTATAGCCTTCCCACGCGTTAGTCCCTAACCAGACAGCCCCATACAATACCCGTCCTTCAAAACCGGCCATTTCTTCACGAGACAGCCACACACTATAGTCTCCCTATGGTTCATTCTTTCAACAGACAGCCGGACACTATAGCCTCCCCACGCGTCATTCCTTCACCAGACAGCTACACATTATGGCCTTCCTACTGTTCATTCCTTCACCACACAGCCCCACACTATAGCCTTCCCACGGGTAGTTCTTTCACCAGACAGCCCCACACTATAGCCTACCCACGCGTCATTCCTTCACTAGACAGCCCTACACCATTGCCTTCCCATGGGTCCTACCTTCACCAGACAGCCCCACACAATAGGCTTCCCACGGGTCATTCCTGCCCCACACAACCCCACACTATAGCCTTCCCACGGGTCATACCTTCACCGGACAGCCCCATACTATGACTTTCAAAGCCGGCCATTTCTTCACGAGACAGCCACACACTATAGTCTTCCTACGGTTCATTTCTTCAACAGGCAGCCGGACACTATAGCCTCTCCACGCGTTATTCCTTCACCAGACAGCCCCACACTATAGCCTTCCCACGGGTCGTTCTTTCACCAGGCAGCCTCACACTCTAACCTTCCCACGGGTCATTCCTTCACCAGACATCCACACACTGTAGCCTTTCCAACGGTCATACCTTCACCAGACATCCCCTTCCTATAGCCTTCCCACGCGTTAGTCCCTCAACAGACAGCCCCATACAATACCCTTCCCACGGTTCATTCCTGCACCAGACAGTCCCACTGTCCCAAGTGGTTTATGCGGTACTCAGCTTTGAAGTGAGAATGGTTTACTCCATCGCGGAACTTGACTAACGATCAATAAGAAATGAAGTATTAATATTACATTTATGTGCCCATATTATGTCTGGCCATGTCTTCCACGGTCACGAGGCCGGCAGGACAAGTTTGCTTGATACTGACAGTCATTCATGAAACAGCCACAATCGGATTTATTAATTTTTGTAATTGTTGTGTTATTCAGCTTACGCTGGTGGTTTTACTTATGAATATACGTATTAAATATAGTGGTTGGTTTTCCACCTAAAGGAAAGCTTTAACCCCTCTTGTGTCTGAAGAGAGTGACGGCGAATGGTCATCAAAACCTGCGCAGCGCAGATACCTCACGAAGTAGTATCGACATAAAGCATAAGCATAGCCCTATTAGCAATGACGCGTCTAAACTCTGTCGTCTGAAGAACTGAAGAACTCTGACCTCCCAACCAAGAATTAGAAACAAGTAACTTTATTATTTGTTGCTGTTGTATAAACACTACATAATTAAAGGACGGGGAATGCATCTGGAGCACCTGCCCCCCCCCCCCCCGCACATCGACCCCCACCCACCCCCACCCCTCCCAACTCCCCTCACTTCGTAGCTGATGTATCGCCGTTGAGTGTTCAGCGTCTTGACCCACAGCGTTCCCAACAAAGTAATTTTTGACGAGACATCTTGTTTTGTGGTTCTTTTTGTCCTTTTCAGGCTCAGTACCGGCAAATCCGTATACATGTGGGTACATGCATAGACTGAATATTAGCATCGCCCACTGCTTAGGCCGCAGAACTTGTATTTGCGAAAGGCATGACGGTGAGTCAGCCATTATCCACCATGACCATGACATATTCAGTTTTAACGAAATATTAATATACACCGCCGCCAGTTGTCTTTGTTATAGACCCGTTTACAAGTGACGACTGGCCACCCCGATAGCTCAGTGGGTTAGAGCGCTCGCCATGAGTAATTTGGCCACCTGAGAGCCTAACCGCATGGGTAGGTGGTTCGCGCCCTGCTGTGGTCATGTTTGTGTGCGCAGAATAAGTATTACATGTCCTTATTCGCAAGTAGTAGGAGCAGGTTGTTTTCTTCCCTTCCATCCTTGATGTCCACTGTTCAGTGCCACAATTGTCCATTTGCAACGGTCTGGTTCATGTTATGATCAGCGCTGTTTTTCAAAAACAAACGTAAAATATACCAAGTCAATCTGGAATTGATTTTGCCTCCAACACAATATTGTGTATGACGTTCCTGGATGGGCAGTTGTTTACCCTGTATTGCTCATGTATGTCAACATTATCATTGGGAAAGTCGGACGAAACATTTTAAATGATTGTATAAATTAAGGACATATACAGGTATCTGCCCCCCTCTAATTAATCTGACCGAATCATGCAAAAACTATGAATTACGATTCAATTGTGTCTGTCGGTACTTATTGTTTCATTCATTTGAAATCGTGTGTGGCTTCGACACGGTGCCCTACGGAGACAAATGTGTCTGGGCCAATCGTGGTGCGATGACGTGGTACGACTGTCGGTCGAAATGCGGCGAAGGCGGCGGGGACCTAGCGTCACTGGTGGGCGGAATCCTACAGTTGATGGCTTCGCTTCAGGCCGTAACCGGAATATGGAGGAATGGAAACTTCTGTGTGGGCCTGGAAAGACAGCCCTGGAGTTGGATATCGGGTAAGTCAGGATGAGGATGTGGGGTGGGGTGTTCTAACCACAACGATATAGGCAGCTTACATACAGCTTAGGTACAGAGCTAAGGTAGCGCCCGGGTATCCAATACATGTGTTATCTGTACACTGTATACATAACAGCGTTGATGGGGTTCTTTAGGCGGGGACGGTTCTATGACCTAGGTGACTCTACAGCTATTGCATATGATCAGCATGATCAACAGTTAAAAGTAAATGATGTACGTGTTAGACTATCGTCAATTGTGCAACTACGTACTGTATGATCGGGACAAAATTGTATGACTATCAGTTCAACGTAATGATTTGAAAAAAAGGAAGAAATAAACAGTTACACCGGAACCGAAATCTATGTCACTTGGCGCGAATATTACAGCTTTTACCCATTATCGTTAAAGTCAAAATTAGTTCAGATTGCTTGATTAGACTTAATACTTTGAAAGTATCAAAAATGATCAGTACACAAATCTCAAGATATCGGTACTTATTTTAATCTTTTAGACACAGAAACACCAGAGAAAGCCAGAACCATTAACCCCGAAGAACCGAACGATGGTAAGACACAAGTTTCAAAATTCGTCCGTTTTTCCATTTAAAATGAATTTATATATATTGCCACAGTTGGGAGACAAATCCCTACAAATACACTAATTTACAACCTTTAGTTGTGTCGCAAACACCTGTCGCAGTGCCATATTGTCAAGCACGGGGTTTTGATTGGTACCTCTGTATGTGGCAAATACGGCCTTCGTGTGTTTTACGTCATTCAATTACCAAGTCATTTGGACGTCGATGCCTGTCTTATCGTTTAATATGATTTATTGTTTTCTATTGTGATGCAGGTGTGAAATTCTGTAAGAGCAGGTTTAACGGGTTGCTATCTGTACCTTTTTATGTCGTAACTTTTGCTCCAAAAGGGGAGCGAGGAAGAGGGAAAAGGACGAATTGTGTGTGAAAAATGATATATTGTGGGTAAAAAAGAAACATAATATAACATAAACATAAATATAAATTAGTGCAAATGGCTGTTGTAGCCTCAGTCTGGGATTTTTTCGGCATATTTGTTCCAGCGTTAGGCATATTGTTTGGTGCGTTTTAATGTGGAGTTGTGATTTATGTTTCAGAGACAAACAGCCAGGAAACCACCACCATGTGGTAAAATGTTGTAAGATTGAGACAATGTAAAGGCATTTACCTAACTGTTGCTGTACCGTTACAATGTGAACGTGTAACGTGAATGTTCGTCAGATTTCGGAGAGCATACCCCACTCAATGCGGCTTATTCCTCACTCCTTCCGTATGGACGACTTCTAGAGTTGAATGACAGAACAGTTTGCTCCTTTGAAACTCAGAAAATGCTTTGGGATTTGAGATCCTACGATCCCCTGGATACCCCAGTGATCAATATCATTATTATATATTATATAATTAGGTAGACATTTAGGAATCCCAAGGAAAAAGACTATGTATGTTTTGTGAGAAAAATGGTGAAAGTGTTATAGAAGGCGAGATAAACTTAAGCTGTTTTTTGGCCTTTGTATAAAGCCCCACTCAAAATTTACATGAAGTCACAGATAAGAAGCACCACTTGCGTCGGGAATGTATCATTTTGATGACGTCAATAGATAACCCCACCCTATGTAACATCATAGTGTTTCTCCTGCGATGAATACAAAATGAAGGAAAACCTGTTTCCAACTGTTACCTTATTTACTCGATGTTTACTCGGATATATAAGTTTACAATAAAAATTACTATTATTATTATTGCATTATTGCGTTTTTGGATGTGTCCGAGATTGCTTCATTGGTAAATCGCGGCCCTGGTCTCTCGTTTCACGCGTTTACCCAGGAAAGTACCTCCACTATGAAGAGTTCCCTCCGCGAGATAACTTCCAGTTATAACGTAAGGCGGCGCCACATAAAGGGTCACAATATACGTCACTTGCTTCGGCAAAATGGCGCGCTGCTCGACATTGATGAAGGCGGGTTGCCTTAATTTTAATCTCCTTACCAGTCGGCCGAAACGAAACGCTAATACTCGCCAATTTAAGTGTAAGATATAAACTTTCGCTGCAGATCGCAATTAGATTAGGTTGGACATCAGCTGTAATATTATCTACAAATTTCAGTTGATTTGCCCTATTATTAGTTATTTGCCAGCAACCTAACTAAGAGTCTCTCTTTTCGCATGGTATCCATCGTTGGATCGTCATCGAACGAGTTTAATGCTCAGCCAGCAGCACAGAATGAAACTTACTATGAGCCGCTTGGTGAGAGAGTATTATTTTCCGATCTCCCGGGCAGGATCAAATGTAACCACTGAAACTAGAGATTTCGTATGAAACTTCAGAATAATTAAAATTAATATTCGTAAGTTAGCGTTAAATGTATCTCTTCGTTTTACCTCCATTCATTTCATCTTACTTCTATACCGTGAGTTTGACCTCTTCATATTTCAACTTTTCGGTTCCAGCCTGTATTTCCCACGGGGGGTTTTCAAACAGAATAGGTGCACTTGGGAATTCTGACTTACCACGAGGAACACTATCACATTTTAATATAGTTTAATCCTTTGACTATCAAATTCTTCTAAACAATCAAAAGGATTTCTCGCGTGTTACTGTGTTTGCAAGACGTTTTATGGAGCACCAACATCCGATCATTGTGGGACATGGGCCATCTGCTTTGTATTCTTTGTCTTAAAAGAAAATATAATGTTCTGCTGAAAACAAACTGTGTGTTTTTCTTCATCAATCTTTGTTCCAGATCGAAACCATCCCACGTTGACGTAAGTTGTTTTTTTACGTGTCAAATACCACGTTAGTCCGAAATAACATAAACTATTCGTATGTCTCCATGTGAACCTTGCTAAGCACCCTTAAAGCATGCAATGAACCAGTGAATCGCACGATAGTCTATGGCGTAGGACACCCAGCTTCAACTCTACCATCAGCTCTCTAGCTACAATATTCTCTCAGCATTATTTACCATAACATTGGAAGCAAATGTGACAAGCTGGTAAATCTTAATATTTTGGTGCTGCAGTTATTTGTTCATTGGCGAGATATTCCCATTCTATTCATAACGATTCATAACGAAATTAATTGCAATCCATAATTGGCGGATTATTTGCCAAAATACGTTAGTTTTGCTTTTGAAATGGTAAACCACCGGGCCAGAATAAGAATCAGTTTCATTTATTGTGCCATTTGGAAGGCACAAGAGGCACATGCCTTCGGCGCCCTCTCTGGATCTTAAGCAGTAACTTTTCTGGAGTGCTATGCCAGACGCGTGGTCCCAGAACATATCCAATGTCAGTGAAAGATAGATACCCCAAGTATGCGAGGAGAGGCCCCCAAAGTTTGAGGCGGGGATACGCCCAAAGTTAGGGGAGGGGAAACACCTAAGTTAGAGGGGGGGGGCACCTAAGCCAAGGGAGGGGAGACACCCCAAGTGAGGGAAGGGCAGGCACCTCAAGTTTGGGGAGGGGAATAAAGACGTTAAAAATGTTGAACAGTTGTCTGCTTCATTTCTGTGAGTGCACCATCATATTCGTTTAATGTTCTGGGAAGGTTCGCACGTAATATTTTAAAAAAACATTCTCCGAATATTGTCCGAATGTTCTCCGAATATTGTCCGAATTTTCTCCGAATATTCCGCCAATCTTACGGGAATATTACCAAAAAACATTCCCTGAAGATTAAGAAAACTTTCCTGAAAAACATTCCCGGAATTTTTTTTGGTAGTATTCCCGTAACATTGGCGGAATATTCGGAGAATATTCGGAGAATAGTATTTTGTTACCTGGGGTGTGTTATAACAAGAGGGAGTTTTGTCATCAAGTTCATCAAAGCTCATGCCGTTCACAGGTGGTATCGCCCGATTGTCATAGCTACAATGTATATGCTAACAAGCAGTAACAGAATGCAAACATGTTTCACACATTTAAGGAGTGTTATCCAGTCCACATGCATTATCGCCTGAATGTGTGTGTTCTACTAATTGCAATCAGCCGGTGACACTAATCCTTCCACCAGCCGACAACCGCTTGACTTAGGGATATGACATGGGGCATTGGGGCCAAAATGATCGATCGCCTTACAGTGTAGGGGTGATCGGGGTATAGAATACTGTTGCAATGCTAAGACATAGGCCGACCATCGGGACTGGAAATAATCGATCCAGCTAGGGAAGCGATCGAGTTGGGTAGGTGAGCGGGCAGGGAGGTTTTACTGTAATGCAAACTTCCGTTCATTATTAAAATAATGCACTGTTTTCTCGTATTTTATTTAAATAACCCACACTTACGTTAATGAATCACGGCTAGGTCTGTTTTCCGGTGCATTCTTCTAGATAATGAACACTTAAGACAAAGTCATTACGTCACACAATTTTATTAAATAAATGGATAACATGAGTTATATCCTCTAAGACAAGCTATATATTATCAAATGGAGACAATGCATCCTTGCATACTTGCATCATGGGTGAATGTATTTCTTAGCAATAGCAGTGCGGAACCAGGAATTGGAAACAACGGCTAGTTGTGGGGTTAATTTTGGGCAGGTTCAAAGCTCGGGATGAAATAAGTAGGCTCGGGTTCCGGTACAAAAGGGGTGGGGGCGGGGGGTCCATACTTGTGTAGTAGGTGTCCACCCCCCCCCCCCCCACCCCCTTCCCTCCAACAGACACTAGCTTCGCCTCGGCAATGTCGGAGATTATATCAATCTTAAATGCTTGAGTTAGATAACATCTTGCTAATAGAATGTGCCACTCGTACAGTGCCAACATATCGAGTTGTAACAACGTTAAGACAACTGCCTTGTATTGCCTGTTAGCATTAACTATGAATTAACATTATTGTGGTTTTCAACAACCTGACCAAGACTTCACCATCTCCAACGATTAAACGTAGACAGGTACGTGTAAGTGAGAATTTATCAACTAGTAGCCAAAGCTAATGCTGCAACTACAATATATAGCATAATAGCCGCTCAGTTGCTCATAACTCTTCATAACAAAACATAAACACCTACCATATCCAGTATAAATCATCTGCCAATGACTAACACAATCCAACTTCTTGAATTTTCTCTCCACAAAAGTGAAAACTTGTGCCTGTTGTAAAACTTCATAAACGTGTGTACACATGTTGTTTACCGGCCCCACCGAAAGGGGGCGCCATAGCCCTAAACTGTATCTGACAACAGAAGCGTCTAGAGCACCACTTCCCTTTGCCGGCGGCCGTTGACACTGTGTGGGGAATGTTTGAACCTGAGCCGGTGCACAAATGCCAGGGCGGAGAATCGGGTCCAAATGACCGTTTCTCCGCTTACCTTGATCGTTTGACACATCGCGCAACCGTTCACTTGCTACAAACACCCATTTAGACCCTGAAGTATACAAGGTTTATTTTGGTGCACTCGTTACAACGGTCATCTCGAGATGCAACTTTAAACCCCACTCTAAACTACATTGGAGAAACTGGATGTGAAACGCCAATCTAGGCGCCCAGTGAGTATTAACCAAGATCTAACGACAGCTGTCTCCAAGAGACCCCACTAGGTGGCAGCATTTCACTACCCCAATTGGGGCCTCCTAAAATTAGGCTGGCTGGTTCCACGCTTAAATATTACAAATGTCAATACGGCAGCAATATAAGTATTTTTTTTATTCACAAGCAGATATAATATAGGCATTGCCATATAGTATGATCGATAGTCACGGTGAAGAATTCAAATTAAACTGCCGCCGTTTCCTCCGCGGTCTTCCGAACTACTTACTGTTTGATTAACGACGTCATAATCGCCGGGTAAGACATATCCGCGAGAGGAAATAGTTCCCAGAAGCGACGTCAAATTTTATTATTCAAACATATACATTTTTGGTTTTAGACAATCTGGTCGCTTGTTAATACATCCGGTCGCTTGCTTATCCGTCGGTCTGTTGCTCGCCTATAGTTCTACAAACCCCAATTTCAGAAACTCCGGGTGAGCGGTCGGGTTGGCTCCACCGCGTGAGTGACGTACGCGTTATTCGAATGCGTTTTATCAGTTTGGGGGTGAGCAAGCCAGTAACGACAGGTTATCGATGCGACGACTACGGTAATTAAGCTCGTCTTTCGCGTACGACTGGATGCCAATCAAGCAAAGTACACCTGGTTGTGTGATATACCGGCCCCGGCTTCCTTCGAAAAGTCCGAGCATGAACCCACGACCTTTCAGTCACCCGGGTTGCTAAAGGAATATTCCCCGCAGTCCGCTCACTAACTTATTTATACCAGATGAGGCCGATTACATAAGACATATGTACATATGACACTTTTGTATATCTATATATCTCACTCTATATATATATATATTAGGATTACTTTTCAAGCATATATTGGTCATTTACATTTGCATATTTGTAACAGATAGCCTACATACACACGTCCGTAATCCGGAATTGTGAATGACAACGTCACAAAGAAATCGCTCGAAGTCGACCTTATGCGATGCCGATGTCGTCGATTCGTAGCCCAACCACTCTGGTAATTTTAGGGTTCCCCGGGGCTCGGAGCCCCTCGAGGGACCATTCTACCTTAATCCTGTGAAGAAGTTGGTCCACCACATTTGGTTTTCCAAGGTCCCTCTTGGACGCCATAAAATGAGCCAAATATTGAAGGATATTAGTTTAAAGGCTGGTCGTGGGGGCTACCGTACCAACCATTCTCTCCGCGCCACAGCCGCCACTCGGCTGTATGCGGCTGACGTCGACCAGCTAGGTATCTCAGAGGTAACTGGTCACTCATCTGCAGCCGTGCGTTCGTACAAACGCACGGCTGAAACACAACAGCGTAATTAAGATCAGCCACCTCGTACAGGGACAGCGGTCCGATACGAAACGTGTGGTCAGTGCAGATGCAAAGCCCTACTGGATCCCTTTCAATATTCAAATTCATTGAAATTTGGTGATGAAGATGAGACATCTGCAGCGTGCTGACCAATATTTAAGTAAAGATTGATACTTAAAAGTTGCCTATGTTTTATGATGAGATGTATTTCAATCTATGTTGTCAGAAACAACGTTATTGATGCTAAAAGTTTGGTCGTTCTTCCATGTAAGGGCGAACCATTGTTTCAGCATAGCTTACGCATTACCCACGCCTAAAGATTACTACAATAATACATTTCGTGGGTTGTAACATGGAAGATGCACCGTATTTGGTGATGTATTTCTGTGTCGTCAGAAACATCATTATCCGCTCATGCCGTCTTCCGAGGACGTTAGCTCATGTCAATTCCACGTCCCTATGACACTTACACACATCACATTACAGGAAAATAATATCATGAGAGAAAAATATCATGACGTCAGCATTAGATGTTATCTTCGTACACTGCGGTATCGGACAAGTCCGACAGTAACTCCCCGATGTCCTCGTGCAGACTTTTGAAGCTGGGTCGTTCATAGGGGATTAACTTCCAACACTGCTGCATGGTCATGTATATTTTATCAGGGCATCCGGGGGGCTGGGGGTGGCGGCCACCTCTCTCCAAGTAACTCGCCATCTTGTCGTTTGACCTGCCTGCATCAGTGAAGAGAAATGAAATGATAGGAACTTGTGCCGCCTTTGTGCATGCAAGGGTTAAACTGGGCCAAGGAACCTCCAGGGACGATGAAGGGTAAATGGGTATACTATACCCCAGATTAGGTGCCCGGGCCAGGATTCCAACCCAGGACTATCAATCTACTGCCTAGTGCGGTGACCACTACATATAGTGTGCTAACCACTACACCGGGAGAATGAAGAGCAAGTGTCAGTCCGTAGCTTTCTTAATTGGCTCCGTGTTAACTCGATTTGCCCAATGTTATGTTCGGAAAAAAACACTGATAAAATATGCGGAACATTAAAGGGCATGACAATGGATGCGGAAAAAAACGAAAAATTAGCCTTCGTTAGTGCAAGAGTTGGCATCCTACTAATTTCAGACAGTGTCACCTGCACATACAAGACTGTTTATCAACATGCAATATAGGCAAATCTGGGACCTTTGAACACAGATGACAATAAGCAAATCAGTCACCATTTAAGCCATAACCAATAGACAACTTCCAATCCATGTCCAATAATGATTAGTTCGAAACCATATCCAATACAGACTTCGAAACCGATAATGACAACTTCAAACCCGTAACCAATAGACATTACCTGGATAAGGAACGCCCCCTCGCGAGATGATCTCCACCATCAGGATCCCGAACGACCAGACATCCGACTTCACCGAGAACGTCCTGTGACTCAGTCCTTCCGGGGCTGTCCACTTCACGGGCATCTCAGCTGTGTGCAAAGCGGGAGAGGCTTCAATTGTTGTAATACATAGTCCTGTCGAAGTCACGTACATAATGGTAGAGGCGTCAATTATTGTAATACATAGTCCTGTCGAAGTCACGTACATAGTGGGAGAGGCGTCAATTGTTGTAATGCATAGTCCTGTCTAAGTCACGTACATAGTGGGAGAGGCGTCAATTGTTGTAATACATGGTCCTGTCCAAGTCACGTACATAGTGGGATAGGTGTCAATAGTTGTGATACATATTCCTGTCCAAATCACGTACATAGTGGGATCGGCGTCAATAGTTGTGATACATAGTCCTGTCCAAGTCACGTACATAGTGGGATCGGCGTCAATAGTTGTAATACATAGTCCTGTCCAAGTCACGTACATAGTGGGAGAGGCGTCAATAGTTGTAATACATAGTCCTGTCTAAGTCACATACATAGTGGGAGAGGCGTCAATAGTTGCAATACAGAGTCCTGTCTAAGTCACGTACATAGTGGGAGAGGAATCACTAGTTGTAATACATAGTCCTGTCCAAGTCACATACATAGTGGGATCGGCGTCAATAGTTGTGATACATAGTCCTGTCCAAGTCACGTACATAGTGGGAGAGGCGTCAATAGTTGTAATACATTGTCCTGTCCAAGTCACGTACATAGTGGGAGAGGCGTCAATAGTTGTAATACATAGTCCTGTCCAAGTCACATACATAGTGGGAGAGGCGTCAATAGTTGTAATACAGAGTCCTGTCTAAGTCACGTACATAGTGGGAGAGGAATCACTAGTTGTAATACATAGTCCTGTCCAAGTCACATACATAGTAGGATAATTGACAAAGAAGTCAGAATCGACAACAACATACATACACCATTAACTATAGTAACACCCTACATGCTTATATGTTACATACATATCGGTAGATATGCCACTGGTTGCGATCTATGTTAGTACAGAGATATAAATTACTGACATAACATTTATATATTTTTATGCTCGCTGGCGTGTTACTAGAATAACATAATTTACCCTTCTGGGACACGTAGACGTCGTCAGGTATGGCTCTGGCCATCCCGAAGTCGGCGACCTTGAAAACGTTTTTGCTGGACACCAGGATGTTTCGAGCCGCCAAGTCTCGATGGATGTAGTTCCTCGCCTCCAGGTAAGTCATGCCGCTAGCCACCTGCAACGCCATAGATACACCCATACATGACTGTTCTTATCTGCTATACCGCCACAAGCATGACTGGAGCAATAGTGGAAATATGTTGGTGTTGTCTGTAATTTATGCACTGAAATCATTACCATATTGCTAGTTAATGACTGACATGTTACGTATAAATAAATGAGTTATTCTAAATAAATTAAATTCAATAGATATAACGTTTCCTCTTTACATACATGGAAAGATCGCATGTTCAGTTGTCGACAGAATATGTCGTCATGCCATGACGCTGTCTTGACATCTCAGGAAAGACCAAAATAATGCCCCGAATACATTGCGCATGTTACGCCTCACAGGGGAATTAACTTGAACATGATTATAGAGTTAAGGGTGAGAATAACATGTACAGCACCGATGTACAAGTCGAGCTTTCTTCTCACCTGTTGGGTCATGTACACCAGAGATTCAAAGGGAATGCGGTAGCTGGGTCCCTCGTCCTCTCGCAGGTACTCCAGCAGACTTCCGTTCTCCAATAACTCCGTCACGATGTAGATGGGGTCATCAGAACACACGCCGTACAATCGCACTATGTTGGGGTGGTCCAGCTTCTTCATGATGGCTGCTTCCTTCATGAAGTCCTCCCGTGACATTATGTTCATCTTAGACTTCTTGATGGCTACAGGAATTGTGCCCTTGGCTAGTCCTGTCACCGGGATTAATGAAGGACATTTAGTGGAGGTGAAATACATTTAGATACTGGAGTGGTATACATTGACCATGCTTATAGGAAACTGCTGTTTATATCATTAGTACATTTTGTACAATTTTCAAATTAAAAATATTCCTACGCGGCCGAAATTCTTTGTAACAACGGGCTGTTTGATCCCACTATATTGCTTTTAATAAACCGTCGGGACCCTACGTCGAACCTAACAAAATAAGTTCGAGTATAAAATACAATTGGAAATGTATTCAAATATAAATATATATCTGTACATTGTATTTTGTAATTTTCATGATACTTATTAATTATAAGTAATTTAAGATGCAGCTGCTCTTTGACACACTAATTCATGAAGACGGAGTCGGGAAATTTGGCCATATGCCTATCATACGATGTCGCAATCTAAGATCTGCATTTGCACAAAAAGATTCACTTTGGGTAGAAAGTCATTCTTTCGTCTGCCCCGTGAACCACCATTTTCCCCAGGAGATTATATGATGGCTGTACTTATACCTGGCTACTTCACTAGAGGTTATATGATGTCTGTAGTTATATCTGGCTAGTTTACCGGGGGTTGTATGATGTCTGTACTTACATCTGGCTAGTTCACTGGGGGTTATATGATGTCTGTACTTACACCTGGCAAATTCACTAGGGTTATATGATGTCTGTACTTACACCTGGCCAATTCACTAGGGTTATATGATGTCTGTACTTACATCTGGCTAGTTCACTGGGGGTTATATAATGTCTGTACTTACATCTGGCTAGTTTACCGGGGGTGATA
This sequence comes from Arenicola marina, assembly GCA_964019135.1. Taxonomy (NCBI): domain Eukaryota; kingdom Metazoa; phylum Annelida; class Polychaeta; family Arenicolidae; genus Arenicola; species Arenicola marina. Next base: position 55,195,710 of record OZ025250.1, read on the forward strand.
TGATGCCTGTACTTACATCTGGCTAGTTCACTGGGGGTTATATGATGTCTGTACTTACACCTGGCAAATTCACTAGGGTTATATGATGTCTGTACTTACACCTGGCCAATTCACTAGGGTTATATGATGTCTGTACTTACATCTGGCTAGTTCACTGGGGGTTATATAATGTCTGTACTTACATCTGGCTAGTTTACCGGGGGTGATATGATGCCTGTACTTACATCTGGCTAGTTCACTGGGGGTTATATGATGTCTGTACTTACACCTGGCAAATTCACTAGGGTTATATGATGTCTGTACTTACACCTGGCCAATTCACTAGGGTTATATGATGTCTGTACTTACATCTGGCTAGTTCACCGGGGGTGATATGATGTCTGTACTTACATGTTGCTAGTTTTCTGGGGGTTATGTGATGTCTGTACTTACATCTAGCTAGTCCATTCAGGGTTATATAATGTCTGTACTTACATCTGGCTAGTTTACCGGGGGTGATATGATGTCTGTGCTTACACCTGGCCAATTCACTAGGGTTATATGATGTATGTACTTACATCTGGCTAGTTCACCGGGGGTGATATGATGTCTATATTTACAGCTGGCTAGTTTACTGAGGGTTATATGATGCCTGTACTTACACCTGGCTAGTTTACTGGGGGATATATGATGACAGTACTTACATCTGGTTAGTTCACCGGGGGGACATAGCTCAGTGGTTAGAGCTGTCGGCACACTATGTTGGCGGCCCTGGGTTCCATTACCGATAGCGGGATCATGCTTGTCGTTCGTATAAAGGAGCCTTCAACTGCATTATTCGGAGCCTAGTTGGTTCAGTCCCATGTGCGCTGGTCAAAACAAATTATATATTTATACATATCATTCATTACCTTTCCATACTTCGCCGAAATTGCCGGCAGCCAGCTTTGTTTCTATCTGGAGGTCTTTCCTGTCAAGCTCGAAGGTGTCCTGCGCCACGACAGAGAGCTCCAGCACCACGGGCCTCGGCTTCTGACAGGCCTTCCCCAGCCCGCAGGCCAGTCCCTCATTCTCTGCAATATATCGTGACAGGCACAGTAACAGATCGGGGTCTCCAATAATACTTCTGACAGGCCTTCCCCAGCCCGCAGGCCAGTCCCTCATTCTCTGCAATACAACATGGCAGGCACGGTAACAGCTCGGGGTCTCCAATAATACTTCTGACAGGCCTTCCCCAGCCCGCAGGCCAGTCCCTCATTTTCTGCAATACAACGTGGCAGGCACGGTAACAGCTCGGGGTCTTCAATAATACTTCTGACAGGCCTTCCCCAACCCGCAGGCCAGTCCCTCATTCTCTGCAATACATCGTGACAGGCACAGTAACAGCTCGGGGTCTCCAATAATACTTCTGACAGGCCTTCCCCAACCCGCAGGCCAGTCCCTCATTTTCTGCAATACAACGTGGCAGGCACGGTAACAGCTCGGGGTCTTCAATAATACTTCTGACAGGCCTTCCCCAACCCGCAGGCCAGTCCCTCATTCTCTGTAATACATCGTGACAGGCACAGTAACAGCTCGGGGTCTCCAATAATACTTCTGACAGGCCTTCCCCAGCCCGCAGGCCAGTCCCTCATTCTCTGTAATACATCGTGACAGGCACAGTAACAGCTCGGGGTCTCCAATAATACTTCTGACAGGCCTTCCCCAGCCCGCAGGCCAGTCCCTCATTTTCTGCAATGCAACGTGGCAGGCACGGTAACAGCTCGGGGTCTTCAATAATACTTCTGACAGGCCTTCCCCAACCCGCAGGCCAGTCCCTCATTCTCTGTAATACATCGTGACAGGCACAGTAACAGCTCGGGGTCTCCAATAATACTTCTGACAGGCCTTCCCCAACCCGCAGGCCAGTCCCTCATTCTCTGCAATACATCGTGACAGGCACAGTAACAGCCAGGAGTCTCCAAAAAAACGACGTTCCTTATATAATGTCCCTATCGGACAGATAACACACGGTTCATCGTCCATGTTAAAACAGACGGCATTGCTTTTTGTAATAAATAGTAGTCCTGCGTGCGGAAATAATGGTTCGCCCATGGTACATGGAAAAAGACCCAACACACGCACTTAGAGTGCCGCCCATCGCATGGTCAATGTGTAACCACAGACTGCGAACATTGGTGGCATAAAGTATCGTTGATTAATCAGCATAATGAGACTTTTCCATTTGGGGTACCTGAGTAATGCTTCACAAGGCTTTTCAGATCCGCAAACGACATGTTCCTTGCTATGTAGAAGCGCCCGTCTGGTGTTAGCTCTATCTTGTAGTGCTTGATGTTGTTAACTTGTCCAACTTTCTCAGCCAGCAGGGACAAGGAGAAAGTGTCTGTAAACAGAACGTTGACTTACATAAGTAACTTACATCAGTATTTATCGATAATTAAACCGGTCCATTTACGTACACAATATTACATTGTGTTTAATGACGATGGAATTGATGTCTGAGTTTTGACATTGACATGTGGAAAACTATCTCTTCACAACGTAGTGGTAATTATTGATTGATGACTGATTACTTTCTGTCAAGTCTCAATGAAAGTTCGGGGCGGGTCTGACTGCTCAGTGGGTTAGCGTCCTCGCCTTGCGTACTTTGGTCACCCAACGATACGTGGATCGGTGGTTTGAGCCTCGCTGTGACCATGTCTGTGTGACTCCATTTCCTTCTTTGCAAAGAGTAAAGGGTTACCCCAGGGCATATGGCTCCACTGTCCCGTTCTTCCCCCATTAACGCCACATGAACAAAAGTGGTTAAAGCTTCTTGAATATAAAACCAACGAGTGAACATTCAGGGTGAAGTTGATCCCTTTATATTATTACCTGACCCTGAAGTCCGGATAAGGAAGGTTCCCTGTGAGTTCGATGTTGACTTCAGCATTTGTTCTGCTTCAGTTCTGGTGACGTCCGGGTAGTACCAACTGTGAGAATAGGGCATAGACCCATGTGACGTAGTGTCAAAAGGCAACTAGACCAAATACCATACAGCAATGCCAATTATTGAATCATTTCATATATTAAATACTAAATCTAATTAGACTTGACTTGATTTTGTTTACCACCATTGTCTAGTTCGTTGGGCTATATCGTGCCGCACGAGTTGCGCGCTGTCAAAATGATAAAGCTTTAAAATTAAAACCAATTGTAACATTCAAAGTATGCAATCGCGTGAGTTTATTGACAAAATAATTCCTATCAAGTAATAATAAGTAAAGTCAGCAGCGATGAATCGCACATTTAAGTTTAAATAAGGTATTGATACCCTAGCAGTTAGTAATGATGAAGAAATGACTACTGACGACTTGAAAACAATGCGAGTTGGCGCTCGAAGCGTAAAGCCCATAAAGAGAAATTTTACATATCGTAAAATCTTCCGAAAGACCTACTCGTAAATCATGTCGGTGGTGTCCTCTCTGACGTAGTTCGATGGGATGTAGCCTTGTTTGCCCGTCCCAAGATGCCTCGCAAAGATCCATGTTTCGCTGAAGTTTGACATTCAGTCATAGAAATAAGTGTATAAAGTGTAAAGGTTAAGCCACATTGATTTTACAATTAGTCATCTGAACGACGTCACAACAATCGGAGACTTCTTCGCAAAGATAACTGACTCCACTCCACTTTCTATGGTTAGGCGCTGAGATCCATACAGCTATGTCTCCTTGTGGCCGTCAGAATAATTGGCAAATAATGTGCAGGTATGTGTATAATAAAACTCGAAATTTCTGACAGCAAAATACAATCATATCTAAATTAAAACAAGCACCTTTCAAAATTAACGCTTCCTCTAAAACTGCTCAAAACTAAGAAAACTATATGCATTTTCATAAACTTAAATTGTTATAGTTGTATTTAGTCCGCTGGTAAGGTACATTGTATTATTGTAATCTGAGCCAAACTGTGACGTCATGGCCAGAGTATGAGTAACCGGTAACAGTTATGAGCCTTGCAAGACGATAGGGGTCCAAAGTAAAAGTGACAAAAAGAGCATTATTCATTCACTATTTTTGTGACACTTAGTTTGGACCCTACTGCGTTGTTGGATTCATAAATTGTAACCGCCAAAATAGATCCAATGCTGATACATACGCAGTGATAACTTCCAACTTGTCTCCTTTCAGGAAAGACAACTCGCCATCGTCTAAAGCTGAGAAGTTATGCATTGCCACGACGATCCTCGTTGCTGTCAGTCAAACAGATGAGGTAAATTAAACCATATTATCAGCTACGCACACGAGTTTAGAATATAAAACACTTCTTCTTTAATGCCATTGTCATGCCTAGAATACAATGAAGAAAATAAGCCACAAGTTAGAAACTTACCCGGGTCTGGTTTCTCGTAGATAGAGCAGTTCGCCATGGAAGATTGCTGCATGTTCATATCTTGGCTGTTTCACAAAAAAGACACGTATATAGATATTCGAAATATTTGGCAACTGAAAGACATTGTCCATCATAAAACCGTAACACTTGGTAGATATTGGAACGATACACAATGTCGGTAGGTGTACATAGTCTTTTCCGTACTTCTATTTCGTCATCATATACAGTCACATAACTTTCTGCGGTCGAATGTTTTGAATGGAACTGATCTCTTAATATTACGAGTGCAAATGTACAGATATGGTGTGCTAATGCATGACAAGGTTCCAAAGCTGTAATAATATTGTGAAGCAACACTGATGCATCGCGTGTGGCAAAGTGTGGGTTTCGTGTGCATTACATCATATCATCAATTTCGTTTTTGCATTATAACATATCTACGTCGCATAGATTTAACATTTACACAGTCACAGAATAGGGCCAGGACGTTTCTCCAAAACTCCTTGACAATCCTATTGTAGGTAAAACATTTCTGCATTGGTAGCTTTAAGTAAAATGTACTTTTTTAAAATATGATGCACAGCGATATGTTTAAGTGCCACAACTGACTACCACCAAGTTAATAACACTATTTGGAAATGGAACGGCAGGGTGGGGTGCAGTGGGGGTGTCCGGGCGAGCTGGGTGGAATTGTCCGTGGGTAACTAACCAAGGGCTGGTTTTTTGGGGCGGTGGGGCTGTCCGTGGGGGTGGGTGGGGGGTGCAAAATCCATGTTGCCACTTCATGCACATAACAACTGCACACTCCCATGGAGATCCTTCCTCTCGCCAGTTACCTGTGCTGCAGCGACGCCATTCTCATCGCCAATTGACGGAAGCTAGGCCTGTTCTTCGGGTCCCTAGCCCAACATGTCACCATCATAGAATACAGGTCGTCGGGACATCCTGCTGGCTTCACGTGTGGCGTGCCAGATGTCATCATCCTGACCACTTCGAAGTTGGTTAAGCCTGGAGACAAGAAAGCGGTAAGCGGTAGTCATTACACATTTCATTCTCCACCGTATGGTGGCGCTCCGCAAAGCGGTACCATGCAGCAACGCCGATGTAGGCTAGTGAGGAAAAACGACATGATGATCATGATTTCTAAAAAATATATCAAAGCATTGTGGTTTTGGGCACTTTTGCGTGCACACGAGGGCTAATTTAGACAAAGATAAACGTTCGAGACGATTATTGATTTGGGCAAAATATGCCCGTTAACCACTTGCGGTCATGTGGCGTCAATGGGAGAAGGGAGGAAGAGTGAAGCCATGTCCCCGGGGGTAACCCCCTACTCTTTGCGAAGAAGGACATGGGATCTTTGTCCTGCGACCACACATACATGGCCACAGCGGGGATCGTACCATCGACCGACGTGCCGTGAGGCTCTCATGTAGCCGGAGTACTTGGGACGAACTCTCTAGCCCACTGAGCTACCGGCCGGCCCCCGGTAACAACAAACCAATACGCACTCACTTCAGAGAAGTTCTCACTTCAATATTTACGCAATAAGCTGGGCTTGGTGGACGGCGACCAGGAATGTGTGTACTGTCAATATGAGGACTGACCTTTGTACGGCAGTTGTCCATGTGTTGTGATCTCTACCAGGACGATGGCGTACGCCCAGACGTCGGACTGGGTGCTGTAGTGCTTGAACTCTATCACTTCCGGCGCACACCAGCGAACCGGAAAAATACCTGACAAAATAATAACTACAATATATACTATACGTGCTTAATATTATATTAATTATGTGTTGTTAAAGATGATACATAATACAAATCAAGGTTAACAGGGGCGGATCCGGGGGGGTGGGTTCATACGATCCGGACAGGACCCCTGCCCTATTTTGAGGCCTTTATAGAGTTTCTATAGAGCCTCTCAGATTTCCAAATTGCTGGATCCGCTCCTGAGTAAGTTATTTTGCCATATAGTCTGAAAAAGTGGGTGGAACAATAAGCATGACGTTTCAGTAAATGAATTGAAAATTGCAGATATGGAAAAAAATAACAACAATTAAGAAACATATATTTGTAACGACTGATGTGACCTCAAGTATCTGAATTTGTTAGAGGTCAGGACTGAATAAAAAGTCGTTATTAATATTAATTAGATATTAAACCCTACCATTGTTGGTCTCATATACTTCAGCATGACACCAACTAGCACACCACTGTACCAGCGACATGATTGATAAAGTCGTTGTTAGACCACTTGATATTGAGCAGAATTGTCCATGTATTTCTCTCAGTATAGACACATAGGATTATTTCTCCGTTCGGTACGTGTACATGGGACACTGACCCCCGACCTCCACATAGTCCTCATCCACAGCGTACACCAGGCCACAGTCGGTTATCTTCACTGTGTTGTTGGCTCCGACCAGGACGTTCTTGGCGGCCAGATCTCGATGAGTGACACCTTTGTCTTCGATGTACGCCATTCCAGAGGCGATCTGAACAGGACAACCGGTCAGCAATACTTATAAGTAGTGACATCACTATTGACATTAAATAAGTTAAACTATATTTTGGGCATAATAGAAACGCAACAAGTGTGCGTTATGACGATACTCAAGAAGTATGTGTCTGCAGCTCGGCGTAAAGACAATGGTACATACTTTCCATGGAGTTAAAAAAACTAAATAATCTCAAGAGATCAGAAGGGAAAATATCACAATAAAGTGGATATATGTTGGGATAAGGGAATTGTTGGCAAAATGTAAGAATGTTACTTATCATATTAGCCTTAATTGTGTGACTTCATATAGCTGTTATCGTAAACGTTGTGCTTGGAGTGTTAATATATATTTAAGGTTATATTTATATCAATGCTTTCAAGAAACCAATACTATTAATAATTTCAAAAACAACATACGAATACGTATATATATAGGGTATGGGCTAATGGGATTCCTCCACGCCACAGCCAACATCATGCGCCACATTTATAAATTCAGAAGGCACTAATTTCTAGCGTATCTAAATGCTGCAATATTATTTTAACACATATTGACTAACAGGAGACGAAAAAGCAAAGCAAAAAAAAGGCTCGGTATCTCAGCAAAGCAACAAGTGTGGTTGAAAAATTACAAATACGCACATTTGTGTGTGCTCACCTGTTTTCCGATATCCAATAGATCCTGGAGTTCCAGAGACGTTCCCTGTTCACTTCTCAAGTAGTCCCTGAGACTGCCATATTCCAGTAATTCCATTACGATGAACAAGGGTTCTGCTTCACAGACGCCGTAGAGACGCACGATGTTTGGGTGTCGCAGGGTTTTCATCACCCCGAGAGCCGACTTCAGCTCGTGGCGAGACCATCGAAGGTTCTTCACCTGTTTGATGGCCACCTTCGTGGTGCCTTTCCAGAACCCTGCCAAGAAAACGAATCGCATACATGTATTTATATCGCGCGCGGACATCCTAGCGAGCCGCGGTCGACATCATACAGAATACCGAACAGCGAACAGGCGCGCAGGGATATAAAGCCGGCCACCAACTTCTGCTCCGGTGAACAAATGTGCTTCTCTCCGAATAGCCCACAGGCTTTCAGGATTTAAATTCAAGACAGAATATACTTATTCGGCATGGCGAAGAGGTTGGCAATACAAAAGAGTACAAAATAGATTACTTGAATACAGGATATTGTTATGTTTTTATTTTTGTGACATCTGAGACAGACTTATCCATGTGCTTAATTTCCTTGGCAAAAAAAAAACGCGTTCAAAATGTATAATAAACATATAAGGACCACCCAACTGGTTATTAAGTCTCATGTATCATATTTTAAAACAATGACAATGTTTACACACTGATATATCTGGTTATTCAGCGCATGGCGTTATAACAGCGTTATATACGCACAGTTTGACTTAAATAAACGGCGAAGAACCCACCAACAATAGTACAATGACGGCATACCCAACCAAACAGAGGCAAAGTTTCCTTTCGCCAGTTTCTCTCCCTTCTGCACGTCGTCTCGGGGTAGGTGCAGTGACGTCCGGTAGCGGCTGGACAGGTCTGGTAGATCTGGGCGAAGCCTCGGGCACGGCTTCCGCAGTGGTTGACATAATTGTTGGGTATTGCTCACTGAAGAGGCAAATAGTAACGTGGCATATTGGTTGCTCTGCTGTATAATAACCGCTCATGCTGAATACACGTACGACGTTCGACTTGATGGCTTAAAGTATTCTCAAATCAGTAAAAACAAACTCACGTCGGCCTTTCAAAGGTACGTCCTAATTCTGTCTTGGTTGATAAACTACATATTACCTTGGTTGGGGTATGAGTTACGCAATCGTGCGTTTAATTGTTGGTACAAAGATGTAAAAACCTGCCGTTATTATATGATCTACATTTGTACACGGCACGTGCCAAATTCACAATTTAAATCGGTTCTTTATCATAAAGGAGTAAACAAAAGTCGAATTGCAAAAGAGCGAGGAAATTATATTTATAATTCTTCTTAAGAAAATAAGCCAAAGCAGAATTGATAACAGGCGGAATAAGACAGGTAGCACGCACTTTTGCAGAAAAGAATCAACTCTGGAATGTGGACAAAAGTGCCGGCTAGTGAGGCCATGGAGTAAGTCCCGTCTTCTTGCTGCTTTATCTCATAATCAGATGACACGCGCTTTCTCTCTCCTTCAGCCATCGTCAGAATCATCAGTTCGTGAGAGCCTGGAACACACCCAGTGTAAACGGTGTAACACCGACCTCTGTCGTCTTCACATATATATGTGGGCTCTCCCAGAAAATATCCAAAGAATTTTGGGAGGGTGGGTTGAATTTCACTAGACCCTTTTTGAAGCTATTTCTACATAAACAATGTTTTCATACATATAGCGGAGACGTCGATGGACGAAAATCCATATGCGTTGTGGCAGTTTGATTGGCCATGAACGTACGACTTATAGACCTTATGGAATACATGCCAACAACAGCGGAACAAAGTCACGATGACGTCATGGGTAAATCTGTAAGCTGTAGCTATGGCGGCGCCACTGGTTGTCAGGGTGCAGGGCAATTTGGGCTAAAAGAAACATTCGACTGGAAATTTGGACTAAATAGGACGTTCAACTGACAATTCGGGCAAAATGGCGCATTCAAATGATAATATGGGCCATCTGGGGCCTTTGACGGGCAACTTGGACCAAATCAGGCATCTGTGCACTATAAGCGTCATGTAGGGTACGCACTGCAAGAGCTACTTTGAGCATTGAATTAACCGATATGAAGGGAATTATAACATGGTTTGGAGTGACTTTGCCCAATGGGATTGTTCATTAGTGTGAGTGTTTACCCTGTTCTCCCCTCACGAGGTATGATCCAATGGGATTGGTTGGTGACGTCAGCAACGTCCTGGCCTCCACTTTGCTGATATTACCATGATACCACCTGAAACGTCAATTGTTTATCTTTTGTTCCGCTACATATTATAGATCTGCCCTGGGCGGGCATAACGGCGGGGGCTGCGGGTACCCGCGCCCGCAGTGCTGGTTCGCAGGCGAGGGGCGGGCGCGGGTCGGGGCGGTCAGATCCATATCTGTGCGGGGCGGGCGCGGGGCGGGCGCGGGCAAGCCTTTGGGGGCACTGCCCGCATTGCGCCCGCAGCGTTTGAAACTAAAACATAATTTTCATTCACTTATTTTTGTAGACGTAAAAAGACGCAGTAGATTCAAGACCAAACCATCGACCCGTGACAAATCGTATTTTCGTGCATCAAAAAAAACGTCTGTTTCCAGCGTAAATCATACCTTAGTTAGTGCAATCATCTTCTTGTTGTCTTGCGACCGATTAAGCTTCATGTAATCTCGTATAGTGTGAGACAAAGATAGTTAGGTACGGTCGTTTTCATTGTCACTGACTTTCCTTGGAGCATGCAATGCATTTATTCATCCCCCGCACACTCTCTAGTTCTATTTCCAAATCTCTTTGTCTTTCCAAAGAATGGGTAATGTTACAAATTGGAAGTCAAGCAGCCGTTTAATTAGAGATAACGTGGTAACTGGGGAACGAGGCAGTAAATGCCTTCATGGCTACACACGTAACAAGGGGGTCGATGCAGGTGTCATTGCCATTATATGTAGTACATATATTGGACAGTGAACTAGTCCGATTAGAAATAGAACCGAGTGGAAATAACAAGCTCCTAACCATAGTTGCCCATAACATATCAAAATATTCTACCATCATGTATAATGCAGTATACAAATAGCTAATGGGAGATCGTTACAAAACACCATATGCTCATAAGACATAGGAATGGTCAAGTGAAATATATATGTGTTCAGCCTTGCGATAATAATTGGACTAATTCTCTGTCCAGTATATGTACTTTCACTTTGGTAACTCGATCCAACCTTTCAAACATTACTTTCATTATTGCAATATATCATTACACAATTTAACAGCATGTGCCAGATGGCAAGGCTGTCTCCAGATGTATAACATTACAGGTTCACATGATCAAACTGGGTTAAACAGTTGAAAACCTGCCAAAGCAACTATGGCTTGTATTATTCCAACTGGGATATTTACATTGTTTTGTTTATAACGCCTTAATTTTAAAGAGGTGATAGTACGGGTGATTTTCATAGCTGATTGTATATCAAGACGAAAGAAATTATGGCATAACCTTTTCTTATTTATTAAATCATGTTTAATGAGCAAAGTTTACTTTGAACTTAAAGGTTAACCATCTGGCCCTGATACCCTTACAACATGTTTCTACCTTACCAATGAATCTCATATTCTTTCGTGGAAATAACTGGGGTTAAAATGTCATAAATAGGCCCACAGCTTCACGACGAAGTACATATGAACATAAACAACAACATAAATGCCTTTCTGTCATTTTGACCAATACATCTAAGCCACCCGTTACAGTCCTGTCAAATGATAATCTTAGGCTTTCATTGCAGCAAATAATACAGAGCATTATGCGGTAAATGCCTGTATGAGCAGCGCTAAGCTTGATGTGGAGCGTAACTTACTCGTGGACAAGCAGACTGCGCGGCTCCGCTACGTGGTTCAAGGGGACGAAGCCAGTTTGCTTACTGCTGATGTTTTGCACGCGAGACCATGGCTCCCCGTCCGACCTGTGAAGGCATAAGAGTTCACCATACCACAACCACTACAACCACCACACCTGTTAATTAGGGTAAACCTTTAACGGCTCATGGGAAGATGTGAACGATATTTCTATATTCGTTTCTATGTTGGCTGTTAGATATACCTTTTCCAGACTCGGATCGGGGCCGCCTCCATAGCGAAGTGAGTTAGAGCGCTCGCCTTCAGGCCCCTGGCCACCTGAGAGCCTAACGGCACCTGTATCGATGGTTCGCGCCCCGCTGAGGCCATGTGTGTGTGGCCGTAGGATAATGATCATTCTTCATTCTTCGCCAAGAGTATGCAGTCATGCCCGGAGACATAGCTCCACTTTCCCTTTCTTTTCCCGTTGACGCGATATATGCTTAAAGCGTCCTGAATATACAACCATCCAGGCGCGGATCGACGGCTAGGAAGACGAGAGGGGATCCAAAAGAAATAGTCCATTAAACGAAAAGGGGAGAGACGGTCAGCTATAAAATGGCAGCGTTACAGTTTCAACGGCAAAAAAGGCGCCCTTTCCCCAAAAAGGAATAGGGGAGTGTATGTACATGCATAAACCTGCCTTCACATATCAGCCTTATTGATACTTACTGCTTTGTGAGTACCTTGACTCTATCACCTTTCTTTAGGCTTAAATCTTGCGTCACCGTCGCGAAGAAACCAAATATTGCCACACCTTCCCAGGCATCGGGATCTGGAACAATCGAAACAAGCGTATGATACATTAACCGAGTGTCAGTCCGACTGTGTGTATTTGATTAACTGTTGGCGCGGATCCATCGGGGTTATGGGTCCAGAGGGTCTGAACACCTCCCCACTCGCCCATCCGCCTTTCTTACCGAGTTTTGTTTTTCTGCAACGGCAACGGTTGTGCTGGACCCCCAATCATTTCTTGCGAACTGTAGACCAGTTGTGGTATAAAGAGCGTTTCATGCAGTAATCAGAGGGTGACATAATGTCGATACCATTAGAAAGATGGCGTGTTTATATCTCTCACCATTTAACATATCACTGGTCACAGACAACACATCTTCATCTTGGTCCACTTCCGCATAGGGATTACTGTCATCAACGCGACGGTAATCTGGAGAAAACAACATGTTGTGAGTGACATATTAACATGGCAAACGACACATATAGCTCGGCAATGATTGATAAAATAGCCCCTTCCTGCACCCCCCCCCGCCCCCCCCGCTCTCCAACCCCAACTCCCACACAGGAACGCTTACTAACAGCGGTCTGGATGCGGCAGGCTGGGTGGGGGAAGGCATACGCGTTTACGTATGTAATTTTGTCAATGTAGAATTCGTGAACATTTTTGCAAAAAATATATTTGCTCGGAAGGACACTGTATTCGGTGAAATGCCAGTGGCTGATCCATGGGAACGTGGATGCAGGGGATTGCCTTACGCTGTAGTGGGTGGCATGCCAATCCGTGGGGAAGGGGAGGGGGTTGTTATTCAGTAATATTCTCAATATCAAATGATATACGACTGTCGATGAGGGTGCTCCGGCGTCTGGATCCACCGCCCCCCCCCCACCCATTTGCGGATCAGAACAGCCTTTTTTGAATGTCCTGCGTACCATGTTGTGTTGTGGACCGGACGTTTTCTGCATTGGACTCCCGAAAAGATTTCATGAACACCCTGCTTTGGTACCAACATTTCCCCATCTGTCGGTCGTAAAATGTTTCAAAGCCATCACACCCTCCTTAATCTCCCCTCTCTGGTTGTAATGTTGGAGAAAGTAAAACGGTCCTGCCTGAGTCATCAGATGATCGGAATGACGGAGACGTGGGGTGAACTTGGTGTTGACATGTTAAGCGTCCAGTCCTTGCCGCGGTCCTACCTGGGTCACTTGATGATCTGGATGAGGTGTCGGATTCGCGGTATGAGCTTGGCGCTGACACGTTAACATAGATCGGACGCTTGTTGTGTGACAATTTCTTGACATTGGTGGCGTCTGAAAAAAAAAGCCATTTACGACTACAACTTTTATCCCTGACTTCATTAGTTGTTACAACGAGACAAAAAAAATGGTCGCGAATATTCACCTGCGTCGACCAGATGAAGGCTTTTGATTCGGATAGGGTACAAACTATGCTCACCAACATATACAGATCGCTTATGAATAACGAACCTTTGTCTGACTTTTTCAGCTGGAGAGGGCACCCGACAAGGGCGTCCCCTCAGTTGAAGTTGCCAAGATCACACAGTATGCGGACCACGCTGCTGAATTTACTTCCAACGTCAAATTATTGATCTTCATGCTGGGGTTGGAAGATAAAATATAAAAAAACGAAGGCAGTGTAGGTGGAAAGAAAGCCAAAATAGAAAGATAAAGTATGTGCGGATCTAGAATTCTGTTGAATCACAAGTTTTGTTTTCCTCGGGATACGATTTGACGTTGATCGGACAAAAGTACCCGAAATTGAAAACATGTTGAAAGTTTATGGGTGACAAAATCTGTCGTTAAGAGGCAGAGACTCAGTTTTGAAACCTTTAGCTATACCGAAGTCTATGCACGTTTTGTCTGTTCTGCCACTACCCGATAAATTATTTGTTAATCGCCTTAAGGGTATTGTGGGGTCATTTTTACAAAAGAAGAAAAAGAGTACGGTATCCACATACCATCCTTTTGAAAAAACTAAGTTACGGATTACTTGGATAAACCGGCTGGTTGTCCCAAAATGTGTCAGGCAGAACCTCTTGACTGAAAATATTTACAAAGACGAAATCTCGTGTTGGGAGCTTGACCCACATCTGTTGGCAGCGAAAGCAAACCCTATTTGGTCAAAAGAAGGGATTTGTGTCAAACATATATTACACAGGGCAGCATCCGGTTGATGAGCCAATTTTGTATTTACTATAACGATATGTTATGCTCGGGGTAGCTTCACTAAGTAATGAACTGATGAATAATGAACTAATTAGTTTCTTGTTGCAGAATATCCTATTTAAGATAACTGTTATTATTATGCTTATAAAGTACTATGTTGACCTAGATAATAAAGTGTATCATTAATTCTTGGGGATTCGCGATTCAGAGGGGCTATCCTGCGCGCCCCACCCCCCACCTACCCCTAGTCGGGACAGGACGATGCTTAGCGTACTCCTGGACGCGATTTCCAAATTTAGAATAAAGGCGTCAGAACGCCGTTACCAAGGCCAAGCGAACAGGCCGTGTTATTCCTGGGGGAAATGACAACCCCCTGGCAGACTACCGGTTTTTGCCTCCGCGCACTTTACAAAATATCTTATCCCCCCGTGTGAAATTTTAAGATGGGAAAGGGCATTCCATACTACCTTGGACCTAGCCCTGACGCATGGCCCTCACGACCCCAACCCTAACGGGGGTATAAGGCCTATTAGCTTGTTCTCAGCAGGGTCAAGTTTACAGGGCCACTTTCGCCCAGGATCTTTTCAAATCCTGCATCGAAAAGATAAAATTCAACCTCAACAGCCGTCTAAAACCATTCATGACCCCATTACCGTTGAGGTCGACCGTGAGGTTGACGGCTACATGGGGCAGAGGTGATGTGAGGAACGAGCTCCCTCTTCTCTGCTTGCACTGTGGGATCGAGTGAGAAAGAAAGAACATGCGCCATCCCACCAAAACGTTATTACATACCCTTCAAATTTATATAAACACTCGGAGTGGTTTTCTTGGAAACAAGGTTGAGGGAAGGGGAATCTCCAACCTGGTGTATTTTTAACAACACGTTTAGACTGGAAAAGATGAACATGACCGCGCTAGTGCAAATTTAACCCCCCCACCCCCCCACCCCCAGAAGTCCATACAATGCTCCTTGCCTCCTCTGTCCTCCAATTACGCCCCACCATTCTCCAGGTATATGTATTCCCCATTATACATATAATGTCTGTTTAATTACAGGTATACTATGTAACAGCTATATGTTTATTGCTCGATGTCAGACCCTGGATTGACATCTAGATGTATCCTCTTCACTCTTGTTATATGGTGTAATGTCTAATTAATTCTAATGGCGAATTTCTGAATGTTTTGGCAATAAAAACAAATATTGAAAAAAGGACATGCTATTTAGATGGGCTATTTACATCACCCTATAACGCGCCAGCCAATTCAGTTTTGCTTTCCTTTTGCATGGCGTCAGGTGTTTCATAGTTACGAACAACGGCCACGGCTCTCTTATCATTATCTGACAGGTAATGGCTCTATGCACAGCGATAACTATCTCCAATACTGTTTAAGCCTTATAGATGTGATACTTCAGAGGGTCCGAGGGTCAAGAGCAATATTATTCCATTCCGCTCCCCACTGCCAATCCTGCTGCTCCCCTCCTCCCCACCTGCCACCGCCAACCTGTATTCCATAACTCCCACCACAGGCATGTTTTTGGAATGAATATTAACAGACTTGAGGAGTTCTATGCTGTTGTTAACATGAATTACCTCGCAATGGGTGCTCACCTGCTTTGAGGTCGTCGTCTGGGCAAACGGTCAGGTATATGTCTTCGATGGAGTCCTGTCGTGTCGCGGTCCCCAGACTGTCGTAGTCGGCGACCGCCCCCAAATGGTCGGCTCCGGGGTGTCCCAAATCACACGCTTCTCTCCCCCTGTCGTAGTTGGTGACCTCCCCCGGTTGGTCGGCTCCGGGGGGTCCCAAACCACGCGCTTCGCCTCTCCTGTCGTAGTTGGTGACCTCCCCCGGTTGGTCGGCTCCAGGGGGTCCCAAGCCACGCGCTTCCCCTCTCTTGTCGTAGTCGGTGACCGCCCCCAGTTGGTCGGCTCTGGGGGGTCCCAAGCCACGCGCTTCCCCTCTCCTGTCGTAGTTGGTGACCTCCCCCGGTTGGTCGGCTCCGGGGGGTCCCAAACCACGCGCTTCCCCTCTCCTGTCGTAGTCGGTGACCGCCCCCAGTTGGTCGGCTCCGGGGTGTCCCAAACGACGCGCTTCTTTTCTCCTCGCCTTGCGTTGGCTGTTCCCCATGTTGACCGCCTGGTGTTCTTGGAGTCGTCGCTCACTGCCTGCTTGTCGCTCGTTCTCCGCCCCTATCTCCCTCCCGCTGCTTCCTTGTCCCTTTCCTTTATATTTCCTGTCCGTGTCTGTAAATATACGATACAATTTAATGTAAACCGTTGCATTGTGTATTATTAAACCGTCATTGCACAGCTTATCAAAGGCGGTAAATGTATTGTTTAGTAAACCATCATGGTGCACCTGGTCAAAGGGCGTGTCATGAATATATTGGAAAGTAAACCGTTATGCTGCTTCGATTGAACTCTAAACACATAACTTGTCTGGGTTTCCCTTCTCTCGTCTGGAATGAAACCTTTTAGATGATATAATCGTCATAGCACGTGGTCTGTGGAGATATACTCTCAAGTTCACAGCACACACCACTCTCATAGGAAGCCAAACTCGGTGGGTAAGAGCTATAATTATATATCATTACATCTGGTCGAAACCCCTCATCTTGAATGAGGCCAGCAGGTATTTACAAATGGAAGCGAGTTATATTGCGTGGCTAGCTCCAGGATCTG
Source organism: Arenicola marina (assembly GCA_964019135.1). NCBI lineage: Eukaryota > Metazoa > Annelida > Polychaeta > Arenicolidae > Arenicola > Arenicola marina. Next base: position 55,212,736 of record OZ025250.1, read on the forward strand.
TGAACCTTCCTAAGGCAGGAGAGTATGTAATATTGGTGGCTGTGCCTGACAGAGGCATAAAACATGCGGCACGTACCCTGTCCTGCCAGGCAGCCCCCCCCCCCCCGCCCCTCCCATAGGGACAGCAAGCCCCAAGCCGACACTCGCCGCTGGTTTCTGTTTTGGGCTGGCTGATCTGGGCGTCTGTTTACTGTGTCATGTGTCTGGCATTAAGGAACAACTATAGAGGTCTGGAAGGGGTTAGTTGGTTGGTTATTCAGGACGCTTTAACCAATTTTTGTCATATCGCGTCAATGGGAGAAGGGAGTGAGAGTGGAGCCATGTTTCCGGGGGTAACCCCCTACTCTTTACGAAGACCAAGCAGACATGACAGCAGACTTCGAACCACCGATCCACTTGCCGTTAGGCTCTCAGGTGACCAGAGCACTCAGCGCGAGCGCTCTAGCCCACTGAGCTATCTCGCCGGCCCGTCTGGAAGGGGTAAATGGCGACACGCGAAATAGGCATATTTGAAAAATCGGCACTCAACCTTGACCCCCAAATTCTGACACGGAGTATCTAATTTATATAAGATTTTGGAAAATAATCGCACTGAACTTAGCCAAAAGCGACGCCAAACGTCGTAAAAAAGCGACATTCGACACTGATAATTTGGAAAAATCGACCCTGGAAACAGGACCCCCTCCCCCTCCCCCTACAGCCTCTAACCCCCGGGTTCCTTAATTATTTCGGAGCTACGTATATATATATATATATATATCTTATCTATTTATCGGTACCGTTATACGTATTCCTTTATGTCTCTCAATATATAACGGCGGGGGGGGGGGGGGGGGTGGTAAAAAAAATTTATTCCTAGGTCACAAAGAGACCTCCCCGCATACAGAGGAAGTGCGTGTACGTGACATAAATTGGCGATTTTTTTATTGACGGTTATTTAATATTAAAATTCTCAGTTCAAGATTAAAAAAATATACTTATATGCGCCATCTTAGATTTTTTACATTTTAGAATCAAGACTAAAAGTATCTCAAAATTACGATGCATATATGTTTTATATCTTTTTGAGTATGTAAAACAACAATTTCAACATAAAACTGCGCGGTTTATTTATATCGTGCGCGGACAACCTAGCGAGCCGCGGTCGACATCACACACAAAATACCGAACAGCGAACAGGCTCGCAGGGATATAAAGCCGGCCACCAACTTCTGCTCCGGTGACCAAATTGCTTCTCTCCGGATAGCCCACAGGCTTTCAGGATTTAGATTTAAGACAGAATGACATGGGGAAGAGGTTGGTAATACAGAACATTACAGAATATATTGCTTTAAAGAAAACTCTTGATCACAAGGGTCGGCTAATTAGTTCACGACGAATTACTTTCCTCATTCTCAGTTCACGGTGAAAATGAAAAGACCATTGTCGAGTCCCCCCCCCCCCCCCCACCACTACATCTATATCTACTTATCTATTTAGTGCTACAGCCGAACTCACGTTTCGTGTCCAGTGATTTACTTCTTCCTTCCTGGACATGTTGCACACACCTCCATGACTAGTGCCACGCACCACAATGAACAAGTCACATTGCTCGCAATAAGCTGGCGGCAGCACCAATGGCGCCACCTGGCGTACCGATATACCACCAATGCCAGGGTAGCCGGGGCCCATCTATTGCGGAAAGTAGGAACCGGGACAGAAATTTCCGGTAAACATCCCCATCGCTTGTGAATAACACTAGGAAATAAACTTACTTGATCATCAATTTGATATGTCGACGGCAATCTGAACAACGTCTGTATGTCATGTTTACGTCACAGTGGTGGATCCTGCGTCCTTCCATTCGTGGAGGTCTGGGCCCCGGAACTGAGTGAGCCAGGCGGAGACCCGAGCTGGAGTGCCAGTGACATACCGCCTCTGTCCGACTGCTGGACGGCGATCACAATCCGTACGCCCCACGGTGGACATGTTCAGGCGACGGTCGACCTAATGCTGGAGGGGGGTGTTAGAGTGGTTGTGGGGAGAGGGGGGGGTGGAGTGGTGGTGGTGGGGGGGAGGCGTATGTAGTGATAGGAGGGGGACTGGGGGGGGGGGTGAGGGATTGGTGCAGTGACGGTGAGGGTGAGAAAGGATTGTGTTGGGCTCATTGTTTCTGGGTTGACTGGACTGACTAGGGATGTTGAGGTGGGTGGGGGGTGGTGGAGTGAGGAGGGGGTGGGGGGGAGTGAGTCGTGGCAAGGGCGTAAAGGGAGCTTGTTCCGGATTGACTAAGTTGACTATACAAACTGAGCCTCCCCGCCATAGAAGGGAGCGGGGGGGGGGGCGCGCGGTATAATGCAACCCCCATTGCCAGTGCTCATGATAATTACAACGTAAACCTTATGTCAACAACACACACGCAATAGGCCTAATATCCATATGAGTGACACACAAGCGTACCGGATACTTGTTACTAAAAACTTGTCAGTATACTGCTATGTTCAGTTTGTAATTTTGCCATCTACGATTTTTCTCATTACTCATTATGTCATTGGTGTCGTTAACATGTTTGTTTGTGAACGTTCTTGTTTGTATGTGAGCATTTCTGCTCCCCAGGATACAACTCGCAGTTAGAGAGCTAACAACAGTTATTATTGTTGGCGTCAGCAATGGGCGCTGAGATGCATTTGGGGGGGGGGGGGCGGGGTATATATCGGTGATGTAGTAAGAAAACCAGTGTAGTATCTGGCGTTTACGTGTATTTCAATTTTGTAATGTATTTGCAACGGATTTCTGTCTCGAATTCATCCCGTCGTGCAAGTGCAAGCTGGTTAATCTGAGCAAAAATGAAGATGTATGCTTTTATTTCAACAATGTTCCGGTAGATGTTGTACGAAGCGGGATGCACCTAGGCCATTTAATAGGACCTAACCTCTCGAGTGACGTTTTCAGGAAGGCGACATATGACATAATTACGTTTTAACCAATTATGGCACATGTGATGAATTAACGGTATATAAGCTTTTTAATTCATATAGTACTTCGTTTATGGATGTTGTCTGTGGGTCCTGCAGCACAAGGATGTACGCAACTTTTTTACCTCCTGGCGAGAATGTATTAAGAAATGTTTTAAAATTGTCAGCATATACGCACGGCAGGTTACTCCCATTAATAGGGCAATATCTGACCATTGAAGAGCAAATTTTATATCGTATGTTAAAATTTGTAAATGTCGCAAATAATTGTGACAATCAATTAGTCAAATTTCTAGTCAAGATCGCTACAAATGATACTTGCACGACGTTTGTAATTGTGCAATGGGTATATATTTTAAACGTTAATGCATTGAGCGTCTCAACGAATCGTTTACTCATCAAGATAGATTTTTCGGTGCTTTTGCACAAACTATTCCTAAAGAGAGAGACGCCTGTCGCTATGATAATTTAATGTCTGCTGAAGAATTGGATTGCATTCTGCGTTTTATTTGTACATCCTGAATGATGTTTTATGTCAACTGCTCTTTACTGTGTATCGTTTTCTTTAATGATCGATAAGAATAAAGATAATAATAATAATAATAATAAGAATCTGGTGGGAGTAGGGGGGGGGGATTCTGCGGGTGCCCATTGATGCATCAGAGAGCTGACATTTGTGATGAAAAGATGCACTACAGAGTGGACATATATAATGAAAAAGATATCCTATTAGGCGAATATTTATGATGAAAAAGATACCCCTATAGAGAGGACATAAAGGATGAAAAAATACTCCTTATAGAGCGGATATTTTAAGACTTGCTACCGGGGCTTGCGGGTCAAAGGAAAAAAATGGAATTTTGAGATGAAACGCCCCTTGCGATCGGGTTTTGAAGGTAAAGGGGTGGAGGCTTTAATCCGGACCCCCACCTCAGCCCAGCAGTGTATTAAGTATACAGCCCCCCCCCCCCCTACCCCCCCCCCCCCACACACACATAGGGCGAAATATAGACGTTGGAAAATATTGTTGACAGTGATAGATGCACTGACCAAGTCAGCTGTCGTGCTGCCTATGTTTTTGATCCTATGTGAGATGTTTATATACATGTACACATATTCTGAGAAAGCCGCGGTCGACATCACACAGAATATCTAGGCTTTTATTTATGTAGTTTATAACCCAGATGATCAAATCATATATTATACTTCAAGTTATATTTGTCAAAACAAATGTGATGAATACACAAATGTGGATATGGAGAACTACATATTTAACCAGACTTATAATATGTAATTAGTGATAACGAATTCTGAGGAAAGAAATAGGAGTATAATTCACAAGAGTACTTAACATCAACAAATTTTGAAAGTATGTATATTTAAATTACTATATGACTTAAGTAATTGAGCAAATTTACATAAATAGGGCTGGCATAGACCTGTAAAGCCAATGCAATGTATTCTGGAATGCTACAAAAACTATAATCTAACATTAGCACTATACTTATAAACTGTATATATTTTCAATTAGTTATATCAATCATTAGCTTTTTATCTTATACTGCTAGGCCATGGGCTACTTGGTATATACAGAAACTTTAAGTGCCAGTACATGTGTGTATCTATTTACATGGCAATATCATACAACATGGGTTAGGCTATCTAAACAAAATGCTACTAACATTTGATTTCATTTAATACTTTGGTACAAAGTACCTAGGCAATTTTTGATCCTGGCAGAAGCTGCTGGCGGGCCCGTTTCTCCCAGTTGATAACTTGAGATGTCAAAAGCTGAAAGCACTGCTGTAGCCTGCTCTAGGTTTTAGTGCGTTTGTTTTCTCAAAAACAAACCGAACATCACTACCGAAACTGCCTTTAGTGAAAAGGTCAGAATACATGCAGAAAGGGGTTGCTGCACAGTCTCGAGCGAAGTGGGGATCAGCAATGTTCGTGGCAAGTAACCACTCTTTCCTGAGCTTGAGATCAGTCGGTAAAGTATGAAAACGTTTTCACTGACATTTATAATACTAATTAGTACGATGTGTTTCATTTTTCCTTTCGGACGTCCTGGCTTTTTCCTGATTTTGCTATGCATCCGGCATCCAGTCATGCATCCGGGTGACTCACAATTGGAGAGCCAATGGCCGCGCCCGTATTCTTGCGGGGGAATTTAATCTGTCATGCTACCAGTACGCCCGGAAGGCAGTTTTATTAAGAACAAATTTGACGTTTCTAATTTATGTTCATTTATGATGACCCAATGTGTCACAGCGTTTCAGCTCTCCTTTAAAGTATAGGCAAAAATTCGAGACTGGGAAAAGGTGATCTTAATGGCAGGGTGGTAGCATTACCGAGGTGGTCTGACAGCGGGGTTCCACTGTACATGGTTAATGACTACGTGGTAACATATGGCAAGGGATCAGAACCAAAAGTTCCAGGCCTAGATTGTTAATGCTTTATCAGAGGTCCTACCTTTTCATTCCTATCGATTTAATTATTAATTCTAGATTATATGCCCTTATATTGTACTTTTACAAGCTGCATTCTAAGCGCTGCATCATTCATAATTGGCATTATCGTTATATGGCGTTACTTACGATGCTACCCCGAATATCACTCTCCTGCTCCAAAGTTTAGTTCAAATAACCAAGTGGAAGAATTAACCAAGCAAGCAGAACACAAAACCAGGCATGCGGACATAAGCATCAAGAACTTTTTTAACAGTGCAGCTTAGTGTTCAAATGAAGGGTGGGGGAGGTGGGGCGGGGGGTCAAGCCCACCACCCCCTGGTCGCCCTTGGGTTTTGAAAATCCAGAAATAGTGGGGTCATTTTAACGCATCGCCGTATTCAAGTGTCTTACGGCCGTGTGTGCGAATCATTTCCATAACATAGGATTTCTGTCTGCATGTTCCTGTGGAATGTTCACTCAAGTGTAAGTAGTATATCCCGGGAGTGGTCAGGCTTTTCCACTGAATGTCGACGAACACGTTACAGTACGTTTACAGAGCAAGGTTTTTGCATGTCCATGTGAGTGATGTTTACGCGATCCGCTGGAATAACGATAAAGAGACCTGCATGGTACGGTGAGAAGTGGCGCTGACTAGCGTCTGATAATACACGAGATAAGCGCACTGCCATCTTGAAACTCTTGTGAAAACGAAATGCACCAGCAGGAGCAGCAATGGAAGACGCGAGACGCTCTATGACAAGCTTTACAGTAAAGGGGTGACACGGGTCATAGGCTATAGGACAAGCTATACAGTAAAGGGGTGACACGGGTCATAGGCTATAGGACAAGCTATACAGTAAAGGGGTGACACGGGTCATAGGCTATAGGACAAGCTATACAGTAAAGGGGTGACACGGGTCATAGGCTATAGGACAAGCTATACAGTAAAGCGGTGACACGGATCATAGGCTATAGGACAAGCTATACAGTAAAGGGGTGACACGGGTCATAGGCTATAGGACAAGCTATACAGTAAAGGGGTGACACGGGTCATAGGCTATAGGACAAGCTATACAGTAAAGGGGTGACACGGGTCATAGGCTATAGGACAAGCTATACAGTAAAGGGGTGACACGGGTCATAGGCTATAGGACAAGCTATATAGTAAAGGGGTGACACGGGTCATAGGCTATAGGACAAGCTATATAGTAAAGGGGTGACACGGGTTATAGGCTATAGGACAAGCTATACAGTAAAGGGGTGACACGGGTCATAGGCTATAGGACAAGCTATACAGTAAAGGGGTGACACGGGTCATAGGCTATAGGACAAGCTATACAGTGAAGGGGTGACACGGGTCATAGGCTATAGGACAAGCTATACAGTGAAGGGGTGACACGGGTCATAGGCTATAGGACAAGCTATACAGTAAAGTGGTGACACGGGTCATAGGCTATAGGACAAGCTATACAGTAAAGGGGTGACACGGGTCATAGGCTATAGGACAAGCTATACAGTAAAGGGGTGACACGGGTTATAGGCTATAGGACAAGCTATACAGTAAAGGGGTGACACGGGTTATAGGCTATAGGACAAGCTATACAGTAAAGGGGTGACAAGGGTCATAGGCTATAGGACAAGCTATACAGCAAAGGGGTGACACGGGTCATAGGCTATAGGACAAGCTATACAGTAAAGGGGTGACACGGGTTATAGGCCATAGGACAAGCTATACAGTAAAGGGGTGACACGGGTTATAGGCTATAGGACAAGCTATACAGTAAAGGGGTGACACGGGTCATAGGCTATAGGACAAGCTATACAGTAAAGGGGTGACACGGGTTATAGGCTATAGGACAAGCTATACAGCAAAGGGATGACACGGGTCATAGGCTATAGGACAAGCTATATAGTAAAGGGGTGACACGGGTCATAGGCTATAGGACAAGCTATATAGTAAAGGGGTGACACGGGTCATAGGCTATAGGACAAACTATATAGTAAAGGGGTGACACGGGTCATAGGCTATAGGACAAGCTATACAGTAAAGGGGTGACACGGGTCATAGGCTATAGGACAAGCTATATAGTAAAGGGGTGACACAGGTCATAGGCTATAGGACAAGCTATACAGTAAAGGGGTGACACGGGTCATAGGCTATAGGACAAGCTATATAGTAAAGGGATGACACGGGTCATAGGCTATAGGACAAGCTATATAGTAAAGGGGTGACACGGGTCATAGGCTATAGGACAAGCTATATAGTAAATGGGTGACACGGGTCATAGGCTATAGGACAAGCTATACAGTAAAGGGGTGACACGGGTCATAGGCTATAGGACAAGTTATATAGTAAAGGGGTGACACGGGTCATAGGCTATAGGACAAGCTATATAGTAAAGGGGTGACACGGGTCATAGGCTATAGGACAAGCTATACAGTAAAGGGGTGACACGGGTCATAGGCTATAGGACAAGCTATATAGTAAAGGGGTGCCACGGGTCATAGGCTATAGGACAAGCTATACAGTAAAGGGGTGACACGGGTCATAGGCTATAGGACAAGCTATACAGTAAAGGGGTGACACGGGTCATAGGCTATAGGACAAGCTATATAGTAAAGGGGTGACACGGGTCATAGGCTATAGGACAAGCTATACAGTAAAGGGGTGACACGGGTCATAGGCTATAGGACAAGCTATACAGTAAAGGGGTGACACGGGTCATAGGCTATAGGACAAGCTATACAGTAAAGGGGTGACACGGGTCATAGGCTATAGGACAAGCTATACAGTAAAGGGGTGACACGGGTCATAGGCTATAGGACAAGCTATATAGTAAAGGGGTGACACGGGTCATAGGCTATAGGACAAGCTATACAGTAAAGGGGTGACACGGGTCATAGGCTATAGGACAAGCTATATAGTAAAGGGGTGACACGGGTCATAGGCTATAGGACAAGCTATATAGTAAAGGGGTGACACGGGTCATAGGCTATAGGACAAGCTACATAGTAAAGGGGTGACACGGGTCATAGGCTATAGGACAAGCTATACAGTGAAGGGGTGACACGGGTCATAGGCTATAGGACAAGCTATACAGTAAAGTGGTGACACGGGTCATAGGCTATAGGACAAGCTATATAGTAAAGGGGTGACACGGGTCATAGGCTATAGGACAAGCTATACAGTAAAGGGGTGACACGGGTCATAGGCTATAGGACAAGCTATATAGTAAAGGGGTGACACGGGTCATAGGCTATAGGACAAGCTATATAGTAAAAGGGTGACACGGGTCATAGGCTATAGAACAAGCTATATAGTAAAGGGGTGACACGGGTCATAGGCTATAGGACAAGCTATATAGTAAAGGGGTGACACGGGTCATAGGCCATAGGACAAGCTATATAGTAAAGGGGTGACACGGGTCATAGGCTATAGGACAAGCTATACAGTAAAGGGGTGACACGGGTCATAGGCTATAGGACAAGTTATATAGTAAAGGGGTGACACGGGTCATAGGCTATAGGACAAGCTATACACTAATGGGGTGACACGGGTCATAGGCTATAGGACAAGCTATATAGTAAAGGGGTGACACGGGTCATAGGCTATAGGACAAGCTATACAGTAAAGGGGTGACACGGGTGATAGGCTATAGGACAAACTATATAGTAAAGGGGTGACACGGGTCATAGGCTATAGGACAAGCTATATAGTAAAGGGGTAACACGGGTTATAGGCTATAAGACAAGCTATACAGTAAAAGGGTGACACGGGTCATAGGCTATAGGACAAGCTATATAGTAAAGGGGTGACACGGGTCATAGGCTATAGGACAAGCTATATAGTAAAGGGGTGACACGGGTCATAGGCTATAGGACAAGCTATATAGTAAAGGGGTGACACGGGTCATAAGCTATAGGACAAGCTATACAGTAAAGGGGTGACACGGGTCATAGGCTATAGGACAAGGTATATAGTAAAGGGGTGACACGGGTCATCGGCTATAGGACAAGCTATACAGTAAAGGGGTGACACGGGTCATAGGCTATAGGACAAGCTATGTAGTAAAGGGGTGACACGGGTCATAGGCTATAGGACAAGCTATACAGTAAAGGGGTGACACGGGTCATAGGCTATAGGACAAGCTATATAGTAAAGGGGTGACACGGGTCATAGGCTATAGGACAAGCTATACAGTAAAGGGGTGACACGGGTCATAGGCTATAGGACAAGCTATATAGTAAAGGGGTGACACGGGTCATAGGCTATAGGACAAGCTATATAGTAAAGGGGTGACACGGGTCATATGCTATAGGACAAGCTATATAGTAAAGGGGTGACACGGGTCATAGGCTATAGGACAAGCTATATAGTAAAGAGGTGACACGGGTCATAGGCTATAGGACAAGCTATACAGTAAAGGGGTGACACGGGTCATAGGCTATAGGACAAGCTATATAGTAAAGAACCTATGGACTCTGGTGCAAAAGAAACCAAAGGGAATGAACAGTAGTAGTTCCAATGGCGCCACCACGCCGCAGCAGGAAACGCCATGTCTGCAAGAACCAAGTGTGCATAGATTAGCATACGCCGAAGCGGCAGACGAAAGTGTAAAATCGGCGGCGGTGCTCACCTTCGTGAAAGGCATGACCGACATAAAGACTGAACTACGAGCAATTCACCATATACAGGGCGAGCTGCGCGCTCACCTGACCGTGGGCGTTTACTATGCGTCGATTATGCGCGCGGAGTACTCATCCACAAGGATTTGTAAATCAAACGACGAGGGTCGCGGTCACATGACCTACTTCACCGCGTCGCGTACTCCCGGCCGAGGAGGTGGGGGGGGCTCAAGGATATCCAAGATGGCGGGATCTGGCGCAGAAAAGTGCCAACTTTATTTACCACATTATTTGTGAATAAGGAAAAGTTTATTCGCTAATTATAACATTATTAATCACTACTTTGATGTTCTAGTGACTATATTGTATTATAAAGAAGAAACAATATTAGATTGATGAAGTTGTTGATGGATGTCAATGTGTGGCTGTCAGTTAAAACAACTATTTGTGCGATCAAGTTTTTGGTTGTAGCACTGCCACTGGCACGATACCACTGGGCGCATTTCTTTGGTAACCCGGGTGTATCCCTACGGTGGACCGAATACGCACATTACGCATCGATCCACCGCCCGACACTTCTTTCACCCGGGCATGGGTGCGCGCGCATCCATTCGGTATGCTGATGTGCCGATGTGCCCCGTTCAAAGCAGCACAGGGCCCTCGGGAGAAGATGGCGGCTGATTGAAAGGTGATGAGAGTAGGTTGGTTCCAGTGCCCCCTACGTGCACCGGATTTGAACGGTGTGTGCATTTCATTCGAATAGGCATATCCCTGTCGGCACACCCGGAAGTTCCCTGTCACGTGTTGCGGGTCCCGGGCGGGATACCGAACCTGGCCCAAGAAATGCGCCCACTGTCATCGGCATTGGCCAATGCAGACTGCTACGTCTGCGGCTAGTGCAGTGCCAAGTCAGATTAATGGGAGGGGGGGGGGGGCAGGCGTTCAAATCAGTGAGCGTTAGTATGCTCAACTTTAGGACTCTGAGCGTATCGTCTTCATCGCGATCCGAACTGTCGCACATCGAATAAATTGATCACATCGAATGAATTGAAGATAAATTAGACTCACGTTCAATAGCGATCGATGTGTTAGACAGCTGACAAAATGAGCTGAAAGAAAAACATGAGACGATGACCATCCAAATGGAACAACTCACAACAACGATTTTTCCATGGCCTTGCAGAGGAAACAACGATTGTGCCAAAACGGAAGAGACTGTCCGGAGCTTTCTGAAGAATTCGCTGAATATGGGCAGTTCAACAGACACCATGGAGAATGAGACGGCACATCGTTTAGGGAGGAAGCAAGGACGGCAAAACCGGCCGACTATCGTGCGCTTTCTGAACTGGCAAACCAAAAACAACGTTCAGGATAGAGCAAAATCCCTTCCGAAAGGTTCCGCTGTTAGGATTTCCGGGGATTTTAGCTACAGGTCAAGGCGGCAGCGCAGACTACTTTACCCGAGAATGAAGGCGGCGCGCGATCAAGGACGCCGGGCATCGCTTAAATACAACAGGCTTACATCGACAACGAGGAGTGTTACTATTGACGACAACGACAAGATCATCCGTTCTGTTCGGCATTAGGATATTGGCCCGGGCCCTTCACTACTCAACAACCTTCACCTGGACGGCGAGACCATCAACATCGTGTATTGGAATATACATGGTCTTAATTCCTGCAACAATGATCCTAAGACTAAAGAGTTTTTGTCGAACTTCGACATTATAGCACTTGGACAAAAGATGACGCCGAAACTGAAAACTTTATGCAAGGTCACACCCCGTTTTGCTTACACGGCCAACGGAGGTATACAAGTGAACGTTACGCCGGTGGATTATGTGTTCTGGTGAGGGATTGTATCCACCCACATGTTGATTGGTAAATCTGATTATGCCATTTTTCTTCACATGGAAAAAGACTATTTTGAACGGCATGAAAATATTATATGTGCATTTGTGTACATACCGGATGCATTCAAATGATTCAAAGGATTCAAAATCATTTATTCGTGATGAATCATCAACGTTTTTTGGTTCTAGAACTAAATCTAACGCCATCTTGGATTTTTATGAAAACTTAACAGATATTATATCCAAGTATAGTGATCACAATGATATTTTGGTGATTTCAATGCACGGACCGGTGACTTACCAGACTACATGGCAGATGATAGCAGTGACCACTTGCCTATTAGTGAATAGTATGAACCAGAAAACTGTTATATTCCAAGGCGCTCAAGAGACAAAAATAGTGGCATAAACAAGATGGGGTTATCCTCTTAAGAAGTGTGCAAGACACCTGGTGTCGATGTCGTGAATGGACGTACCCGAGGTTACCCAGACGATGAATAGACGTTTTGTAATGCTAACGGTGTTAGTACTGTTAACTACATGGTAGTGTCCAGCCGCCTCTTTCACGAGATAATATATCTTGCTGTCGGCACTTTAGATATGTCCGATCAATACCCAATATTTTCATCGCTGAAATGTAAACGTACTATCCAGCAAGTTAGTTCTGAAGAGCGGGAATGTAAATATATACGATTTAAAAGGAAAGAAACGCATCTCAGATATTTAGGGAACGCATGACAGACATTGAGAATACTGATCTGCTGTAAATACTGGTGATGTAGATCCATCCGTCAACATCCTAGTGCAATTTGTTCAGCTCGTAACTGCATGAATCGCATAACCACTTTTATATATAGGAACCCTGATGCTAAATGGTGGGATGCCGAATGTGAGCAAGCAACGAGAAAGAAATGCATGTTACTGAAAAGCATTACGCGTAAGAGGTGTAATGAACTTTTACTCGAGTATCAAATTGCTACGAAGGAATTTGAGTCGTTGTGTCGGACGAAGAGATCTGCTCACGCATCCAAAGCCCCTGATCAGTTTTTCTCATTAGACTGCAACTCAGGCGAATTTTGAAGACCTGTTAATAGCATGTGGCGCAGACGGCAAACTGTATCACACATCGAGAGTGAGGATTGGTATAACCATTTAAAAAATCTGCATAATGTCGATAATCCCCCTAATAGCAAATCACCCGGCCAAGACGGTCTGATGTATGACATGTTCAAGAACTCGTCAGATTTTATTTGAAAGCCGCTGTATGATAGATATTTAATATATGTCACTACCTTCAACCTCTGACCGTTATGAAACCATTTCTCATTTGATCGCAAGATTCCTCCATTCCTGAACACAATTATGTTTCTGTATTAACCCGCAGTCCCCATTTTTCACAGTATTGTGAGAGTACATCAAGTTGCCTTTGTAAACGCCCGACAGTATCTGCGCCTTGGAGGGCATCATCAGCATAAAATAATATTGTGACTTTCGGTAAAGTTTCTGATATATGAATGCCGTTACAATTACCTTGCGTACTCATATCGCGCGATTCGTTTATGTGGCAGTTTCTTCATTCGTCGTTTTCCATTTACAAACCCATATTTATTCCGTATTTTAGTCATATTCACTTTCTTCATTTTCATCGCTACCAACCTCTATATTCGCTAGGGGGCACTCAATATTGTTTACTATTCCTTTCCATTAATTGGCCCATTGTTTCATCTCCTTTTTCATTGGTCAATGTCCCCTACTCTGTTTGCGAAACCAGCAACCCAGCGCAGATTATGTGTGGGGATTGCGCCGGCAACACGCCGGCACTAACATCTCGCCGTCAACTTTACAGGTAACTATTATAAACCTGTGTATTTGTTATTCTCACTAGCAGTATATATCTGGTACTTATTTCCTATTCATAAATATGATATATGTCATGTTCATGCACGTGTGTGTGTTTGTCTTTCTGACCCCGCGAAACACAATCTGTCACATTTAAAAACATATTGAACAAAAACAACCCTGCATTGTGCCCAGTATAATGTCAACAAAATCTTTTCCTTGCACAGTGACAAAAGGTTTGAGATTCGCATACATAGACTTAAGTACTTTCATAACGTTAACATGTATACTAGTTTAGCGCAACCTGTACCATAAATAATCGTGGGAAACGGTATCAAATGCTCTCCTGAAGTCAATCAGTGCACCTGGTCTTTGGTGCCTCGCCCCTTTATGAAGCCCGCCTGCTCCTCATAATAAATACCACGATAGTTATCAGGCTCGGTAGAAGCGCCTTTGTTGTGAATATGTAACACTCTAGCCCCAGACCATGCTTTTGGGGACTTGCCCTTCGAGAATATACTATTAAAGAGATCATTAAGTATTGGGAGCAGTACCTCAACACCCTTTTGAATCATTTCGTTGATAATACAATCGATTCCAGCGGCCTTTTCATTTTGCAATTCTCCTACCGTGTTGTAACTTCCGATTCAGTTATTTCTTTGTTAATTTCAAATGGTAGATTATTTCGACATCTGAAACATTTATATCATCGTGCTCTCGCAGATTATCTTGTATCTGTTGTTTGAATAACATATCAGCACTTCTATCATCATTCTGTAGCTCCCTGAAATATGTTATCCATCGTTCTGGCGTTATACTACTACTGCTAGCTTTGGTCGGCCGCAGAATTTTCAGTGTTTTCCAACAAAGTTTTTCATCATGTAAAGAATCATTCGCAATCTTAATTCCGTTTCGTAAGTCGTTTGCTTTCAATTACTCCGAACTGCTCTTTCTCCAACAGAATCACCGTCATAAATTGAGATTTAATTCTGCTTCTTTAACTCGTGGGTAAAGCGTATCTTTAATATATATACCATTATCCTCCGGGCGTATGCCCGAACTTACTTGTGCGTGGTGAACAGTTGTTTATAGGAATATTTCCATCCAGAATATTGACAGTATCTGGTTGGTTAGTCCAGGTTTCGTACAGGATAAGGAAGACAAAGTTTGCCTGGATGAAGTCGGTAAATAGAGGCGGCGATGTTTGTCGATGTAAACCTTCAATGTTTCCGGGAAACAAACCTGTAACAGGTTGGGCCATGGCCAGCTTCCTATTCTGAACCTATAGTAGTAGAAGCTCAGTCAGTATGTTTCGTAAATCGCTGGGGGTAACGCTCCTTGGGGGTAACGCTGTAGTTGCACCAACCTGGTATACATGGTAACGTTATGAAAGTACTTAAGTCTACGCGAATCTCAAATCTTGTATCACTGTGCAAGGACAAATCTCAGACTTTTTTGACATTATGCTGGGCACAAAGCAGGGTTTTATCCTCAGCCCATTTTTGTTCAATATGTTTTTAAACGAATTGTGCGATATGAGTACGCAAGTTAATTGTAACGGTATTCATATATCAGAAACTTTCCCGAAAGTCACAATATTATTTTGTGCTGATGATGCCCTGCAAGGCGCAGATACTGTCCGGCGTTTACAAAAGCATTCATATATCAGAAACTTTCCCGAAAGTCACAATATTATTTTATGCTGATGATGCCCTGCAAGGCGCAGGTACTGTCCGGCGTTTACAAAGGCAACTTGATGTACTCTCACAATACAGTCAAAAATTAGGACTGCAGGTTAATACCGAAACATAATTGTGTTCAAGAATGGAGGAGCCGTGCGATCAAATGAGAAATGGTTTCATAACGGTCAAAGGTGGAAAGTAGTGACATATAGTAAATATTTAGCATGCAGCGGCTTTAAAGTTCTTGAACATGTCATACATCAGACCGTCTAGGCCGGGTGATTTATGGAGATTTTTAAAATGGTTGCACCAATCCTTACTCTCGATGTGCGATACAGCTTGCCGTATGAACCGCAGCCTATTAACAGTTATCTAAAAGATAAGTGGTCTAATTTGCGGTCTAATAAGTTGCGGTCTAATAAGCAAAACTGATTAAGGGCTTTGGATTCGTGAGCAGATCTCTTCGTCCGACACAACGACTCAAATTCCCTTTAGCGCTTTGATACTCGAGTAAAAGTTCATTACACCTGTTACGTCTGAAGCTCTTCAGTAACATGCATTTCTTTCTCTTTGCTTGCTCACATTCGGCAGCCCACCATTTAGCATCAGGGGGTTCCTATCTATAAAAGTAGTAGATTTGCGATGCACTTGCATTGATGCAGTTGCGCGCTGAACAAATTGCACTAGGATGTTGGCAGATAGATCTACATCACCAGTATTTACAGCAGCTCAGTACTCTCAATGTCTGTCAGGCGTTTCCTAGATATCTGAGATGCGTTTTCTTTCCATTTAAAGTGTATATATTTACATTCCCGCTCTGCAGAACTAACTTGCTGGACAGTACGTTTACATATCAGCGATGAAAATATTGGGTAATGATCGGACAGTGCCGACAGCAAAATATATTACCTCCTGATAGAGACTGCTGGACACTGCCACGTAGTCAACAGTACTAACCCCGTCAGCATTACAAAACGTATATTCACCGTCTGGGTCACCTCGGGTACGTCCGTTCACGACATGGACACCAAGCGTTTTGCACACTTCTAAAAAGGATAACCCAAACAAAATGCACTATGACAACAACAAGCTCGTTCTGCAAACGTTCTGTGACGTGTTCGCCGACATTCAATGGAATAGCCTAACCAATCCCGGGATAAAAAACTACTTGTTCCACAGGAACATGTAGACAGAAGTCCTATGTTATAAATTATTGGACATGATTCGCACGCAGGGCCGTGGGACACTTGCATTGGGCGATGCGTTACAATGACCCCACCATGTCTGGATGTTCAAAACCCAAGGACGGCCAGGGTGGTGGTGGGTTTGACCCCCCCCCCCCCTCCCTTTGAACATTGAACATTAAGCTGTACTGTTAAAGTCGAGATCTGTTGGAAAGAATGGGGGGGGGGATGTATATGTTTGACCATAGGCGTAGCAACCGAGGTTCGTGAATGTGTGCGAGTGCGTGTTGGTGGGGGGAGGGGGGGTTGTACAAGATAACTCGAGACCCCGACCCAATGTGTGGGGTACCTAAGGGTTACGTGGTAGGGGGTGGGGGTAGCAAACTCCCGCTGACTGCAGCAGGCGGGGTCCTGGTGGTGACCTGACAAGTACAATACAAAACACACACACCCTGGCAACGCAGTAATTCAACCGTACCCGGCTTTGGTAGCGTATAGAACTGTCGTCGCTTTAACTGAACAAAACACTCGGTGGAGCCAGATATACTTTCCCTTAGCCAGGGCACAATGAACACCACGGGCATGCATGGGGCGCACCAGGGACCGAACCCTTTATTCATATACCGTGCTGTGACTGCTGCAGAACCTCTACCACTCTCTGCCTTCGACTCACTCCGCTAGGGCTCCATTATATCTATGTTGTCGCCTACGTCCTCAATGCATTTTCACACTCACTCGCCAGGGCGGCGGTGCACCTATAGATAGGAAAATTGCGTCGCGCATTTCTACAAATTAGTGCTGGGACCCAGCCTAAGCCTAATAACGCATGAAATCAGGTGATGAAAAAAAAGAGTTCCGTCACAATTATGATTTTTCGAGAGGGTACAAGATCCGTTTTGCTGTAATAAATACGCAAAGCTCGTTATTTTTATGTTTGATTGTTGAAAAATAGAATGTTGCAGAAAATTACAGCTGATTTGACCGTTTTTCAAGAATCTTGAAATTTGCCCCCGGCCGACAGCAGCGGTAAAAGCGGAGCTTGCGTAGCGCCACCGTGCGGGGAGCTTGAACCTCTACATGACCCGTAACATCCTAATTTTAATTTGACCAAAATAAAACACACTTATCGCGCACACGACAGCTAAGTAGGTGAATTCCTCCCGCGGGGATATAGGAACCAAAACACGCTAATACTACAATATATGTCCACTATAACACGTTACGAGCGTGGAAGAACCAACATGATAAAAATATAAAAACAACCTCCATGTATAATATGGCAGTTTTTCCTAAACATTCAACGTACATTACCACAAGTTAAGGCTGTCAAATAACAAACATGATCGTCCAGTGTGAAGTCAACGGCAGAATCATAACATCCAATGCCAGTCAACGGCCGTGAAATAAGCAAAATTATGAAATCCAATGAGTCCATCGCCACTTTGAAAGTTGTTTCAAAAAGCGGGTTTTGTCCGGTGGGTGCTGTTGCGGGGCTGAAGTCAGGGCCGGCGTTGGGCATGGTCCGTAGCACATCCCGGTGGGGAACAGCTGGCCTTCGGGGCAGAGGGCAGAGGGCAGACGGCTGTGTCCAGGGTGCCGGTGGGGATACTTCGTAGCCATTAGACCAGACCAAACCCACGAAATCCGTAGCGGCCAGCGCTGGCGACAGCAGGGCTGACGGTGTAGGCCGCCGTGCCCCCTCCCCAAGCCTTATCGGACCAGAGGGGTTGTCGCTCTCCCCGGCAACAGGCGAAGGGTCGTCCACTGACCGGCGATGGGTCGTCCACTGACAGGCGATGGGTCGTCCACCGACGGTAAACCAGCTGTAATTTCTTGCAAAATTATAATTTTCAAGAATAAAACTTAAAAATAACGAGCTCTGGGTATTTAATACAGCAAAAAAGCACTTGTACCATTTCCAAAAGCTAATAATTATGACTGAGCTGGGTCCCCGGCACTACTTTGTAGAAATGCGCGGCGCATTTTTTCTATGAAAAGTAGGGTATGAAAATGCATTTATAAAGTAGGCGACAACAAAGATACAATGGAACCCTAGCGGAGTGAGTCGAAGGCAGAGAGTGGCAGGCACATTCTTGTATCGGCCTGCTCATGACCGGATGATGCCATAGACGGGAGACCACGGCGCTTCCACAGGTTCATTCACTTCCTTGCCAACCGGATATTCGGCAGCAGCAACATCCCAACGTCAGCAGTGCAAACAGTGCCCCTTCGTTCTTCAACTCCTGTAATAGAAGGTGAGAAAGCCTGAGGCAATCTTGTTCACGGATTTTTTGGAGATGCGCTATTAGCTTTTGACAATGATTGTCGATCACTATCTGTACAATTCCTGGTTCATCGCGAAGAATTTTTCTTTATTTACCGTGATCCATTATAGCAGTCTGAGTATTCCATGATATTCGCGATACCACCTTTAATGGCGTTGTTTTCGCGCCCATTTTTCAGTAGTCCTCATCTTGCCACTTCGACATTACTCCCCCTAATTCTTGAGGGTTTGTCACTCAGAAGGGGGTATCCCCCTCACACTTTCCGCGTACCATCGAAGGCATTTGTGTCAAATATCACTGGAGCTCAGGATGGTGGGCTTCAAATAAATACAGTAACAGCGATTTATGAGTTGGGAGTCCTCAGTTCTATGGGTTGACTGAGAGACGGGGGCCAAGGGTGATTATCGTGCATAAAAAATCCTTCTAACTCCCTCCACAAACTTGACTGGCGATGAACAGTTGGCTCAAGAGGCCATAGTCGCTGCTAATATGTTTCATCTGAAAGCCTCGAAATGTTGTGGTTGTTTAAGGGTCGGATCCAGATATGCTGGAAAAGGGGAGGCCGGTCCCGAGTAATGGCCTGGTTTTCTGGTTTCCATATGTTAAATGGCATAAGTGGCCTAAAGGGGGGACGGGGGGGGCGCGGGGTCCGCCCATGCCTTTGATATGACCGGGTTATGTTTGAATATCAGGAAGTTATGTTTGTTGATTGGCTCGTGTATGAAAACTGTATTCTCGCCTGGCGTAGGTTGGCTTGCTCTGAACCGGAGACAATCCATATCTTCTATGACGTAGTGTTCTCTTTATTCTGTTCCCAACAGTACCCAACAGCGGCTGTGTCTGATGTAGGGAAGGCTGACAACCTCGTTTGCGTTTTGGGACAAACCCAGAATCGCGCCAGTTTTCCCCTGATTTCATGAGGAATATCATAGTTTCGCATTGTCTCTAAAATGAACCGGTGTAGCATGATAACCTGCCCAGAGTGATAAAGTGTCAGGATGATGAGTGCGTATGCGCAGAAGATAGGAAAGCTACATAAATAGTGCATGTGCGTTAGGTATATGGTTAGATTAGTGTTAGGTTAGGGCCGGGATTAGGGTTAGGGTTAGGGTTAGGATTAGTGTTCTGGTTAGGGTTAGTGACATGAAAGAAGCGTGACCGGACAGGTTATCACGGCCGGACAGGTTATTATGTTACACCGGAACCCATTGGGCATGGGTCTGCTGGTCTATGGCAAAGAACCAACGTGTCAGCTTCGCCATGACACCCACGTACATGGAGATATTTCTGTCATGTTTGCATGGACTAAGATATGGATTACAGTTTCTATATGAAGCTTGGGATCTCAGAAGAAATACGCCGGGAGGACTATGTGGGGAGGACTATGTGGGGAGAACTGTGTGGGAAGGGCTTTATGGGGAGGACTATGTGGCGAAGACTGCGTGGGGAGGACTATGTGGGGAGGACTGCGTGGGGAGGAGTGCGGGGGAGGACTATGTGGGGAGGACTATGTGGGGAGGACTGCGTGGGGAGGACTATTTGGGGAGGACTATGTGGGGAGGACTGCGTGGGGAGAACTATGTGGGGAGGACTATGTGGGGAGGACTATGTGAGGAGGACTGCGTGGGGTGGACTATATGGGGAGGACTGCGTGCGGAGGACTATGTGGGGGGGACTATGTGGGGAGGACTGCGTGGGGAGGACTATGTGGGGAGGACTATGTGGGGAGGACTATGTGGGGAGGACTATGTGGGGAGGACTATGTGGGGAGGACTGCGTGGGGAGGACTATATGGGGAGGACTATGTGGGGAGGACTGTGTGGGGAGGACTATGTGGGGAGGACTATGTGGGGAGGACTGCGTGGGGAGGACTATGTGGGGAGGACTGCGTGGGGAGGACTATGTGAGGAGGACTGCGTGGGGAGGACTATGTGGGGAGGATGATGTGGGGAGGACTATGTGGGGAGGACTATGTGGGGAGGACTGCGTGGGGAGGAGTGCGGGGGAGGACTATGTGGGGAGGACTATGTGGGGAGGACTATGTGGGGAGGACTGCGTGGGGAGGAGTGCGGGGGAGGACTATGTGGGGAGGACTATGTGGGGAGGACTATGTGAGGAGGACTGGGTGGGGAGGACTATGTGGGGAGGACTATATGGGGAGGACTATGTGGGGAGGACTATGTGGGGAGGACTATGTGGGGAGGACTATGTGGGGAGGACTATGTGAGGAGGACTGCGTGGGGAGGACTATGTGGGGAGGACTGCGTGGGGAGGACTATGTGGGGAGGACTGCGTGGGGAGGACTATGTGGGGAGGACCATGTGGAGAGAACTATGTGGGGAGGACTCTGTAGGGAGGACTATGTGGGGAGGACTATGTGACGAGGACTATGTGGGGAGGACTGTGTGGGGAGGACTATGTGGGAAAGATTGTGTGGGTAGGACAATCTAGGGAGGACAGTGTGAAGAAGACTGTGTGGGGAGGACTATGTGGGCTGGACTATATAGAGAGGATTATAGGGGAAGGACTAAGTGGGGAGGATTATGTAAAATGGACCATGTGACGAGGACTATGTGGAAGGGGCTATGTGGGGAGGACTGCATGGGGAGGACTATGTGGGGAGGACTATGTGGAGAGGACTAGATGGGAAGATGTGTGGGGAGGACTGTATGTTGAGGATTATGTGGGTGGGACTATGTGGGGAGGGCTTTATATTGAAGACTATATGTGGGGAAGACTGTGTCTGGAGATCAATGTGGGTAAGACTATATGTGAAGAAGACTGTGTGTGGATCAATATGTGGGGAGGTCTATGTGTGGGAAGGACTGCGGGAAGAACTGTGTGGGAAGGACTGTGGGCAGGACTATGTTCAGTGGACTGTGTGTGGGAAGGACTGTGTGGGAAGGACTATGTTGGGAAGACTGTGTGGGAAGAACTATATGGGGAGAACTGTGTAGAGAAGACTGTGGGAAGGACCGCTGTGGGAAGAATTATATGTATAGGACTATGTGGAGAGGACTGTGTGGGAAGGACGGTGTGTTAAGGACCATGTGGGAAGGGCTGTGTGGAAAGGACTATGTGAAGAGGCCTGTGTGGGGAGCACTATGTATGGAGGACTGCCTGCGAAGTAGTGCGCGTCAATGGCAAAACGTCAACCTGAGTTTGAAGGTGAAAATCAAGGAAGGGGGTAGGGTGGTAGGAGCGGGGTTACGTGACGAGATGAGAGGGCGTCAGCTGGGTAAAAAAGGCACCTAAAAGAGGGCCAAGTAGAATGTTTTAAGAGGGTACCATGTTTATCAATGGCCCAAAAAACGGCGCGATGAATTATGTGGGTGCGTGTCTGAAATGTCAAGCAAGCGTTGAATGGACCACTCCGTATTATATAGTCATCATGTCACGGGACAGTCATTATTGTAGGGTGATAATATCTGGCTAACTTTTATTCGTCTCAAGAGCTTTGGACAAAATGGCGCATATGCAATTCATCGAATTGCTGTAGTGGTAAAAAGTTACATATATTTCAACATTGAATTAAAACGAACAATTATTAAGCCCATGAGATGTTTTATTTCTTGCGAACAGTTTTGAATTCCGCGCAGTTTACTGCTTAAATATATGTTGCGGGTTTTCTCAACGTTTCGTTCCCACGTTCTCTCACGCATTCAAATGGAGGGAGTTTTGCCCAGGGACGAAACCTTTTGTGGGACACATGATGTATAAGCCTAATAACCAAAATTGGACTTTCTCATTCTGCTGAGTCACAGGCAAAACAGGTTTGCTGTCCTGGATATCAGACTGTATTTGCAGCCCTTGTAAATAACTATTCATCTATGTACGGTATCTACTACAAATCTTCCCAGACACACCAACGGGTGCGTGCTCCGGGGGGGGGGTTGCTACTTAATACATTGCTGTGGGCGGGAGGGGTTCGCGGTAAAGCCCCCCGCCCCCTTTTCTACTGCCAAAAATCCGCTCGGTCGGGGCGTTTTACGTCCAACATCCGCTCGGAAGGGGCATTTTTCGTGACACCCCCCCCCTCCCCCACCCATTGGTCGCAAATTTCAAATATCGGCTCTATAGGGGTATCCTTTCTATCAAAAATGTCCGCTCTATAGGGCCATCTTTTTAACGCAATTGTCCGCTCTCTCAGGCCTCAAGAGGCACCCGCAGAAACTCCCCACCAGATTTGCATACCCACCCCCCCCCCTCCCCACTGCCCTCCCGGGGTGCGTGCGTACCGAGATGTCACCAGCCAGACGCGCAGTAAGAGGCGAAGATCATTTATCTCAGCACAGAGCGATGGCGAAGTCAGCCTCCTGGTCGCGGTGCCTGGGACTTTTGATCGGTAAGTTGTGGCTGAAAATATTGAGCCCGTTATTGAGCCTGTTGTCACTGAGCTTGCAAATTTGCCTCTCTTGTCAACTATTTTTCGCACTGAACTCCTTACAAAATAGAAACGCTTTAAGTTAGTTTGAACTGTTACATTTACATTAAAAACACGTTTAGGGGATATTATTCCTTCGCGTTTCTTTTCGAAGTTATAATTCCCGAAATAAGGGAAGAGAATAAGGTTTCCATATATTTTTAGCTCGGGGGTATTTTTGGCATTAAAAAAGTAAAAACAACACAAAAGCGAAATAATCTGTTCTCCTTACGGTTTCAAATTAATCTTTGACATTTGGATATTTGTTTTTTTGCGTACAGCAAAAGATACACAAGAAATATCAGTTTGCCAAATGTATATTAGTATTTTTAGTAGTGTCTCCAACGGGGACTGCAGACATAGAGTGGCGCATGCGTGATTTCTTGCCACTTAATCATGCAGATCCATGCATGGGTAAAGGTGCAAAGAGATGGGTAGTAGCATGTGCAAGTTGTTTTTGTTTTAAAAAACAAGGATATTGTTGCCACCCCAGTTCCAGAAACTGGATTTCACGAATTATTGTAGCGAGAGGTTGCATACTTGCATTATACCTATATTGGTATGAAGTCTTGTTCGCCAAGATTTCCGGTTTACTTATTTTGGGGACAAACAAACGAAGCAGTGTTCGAAACGAGTATAGATGTTCTGGGCACACTGTCTGTGACGTAGGCGTGACGTATGTGTTACTCAAAGACAGAGACAGGGAACTAGACTAGCTGTGCAAGAGCCAGGCACCGAGGGGTGGGTCCATTGCGGAAGGCCTAGCGATATGAATAAGAATATTTAAGAAATATAGCAGCACGAAACGGATAGACGACATATTTGTAATTCTTTTGCGCCATCAGAATGACGAATATTGGTTACAATGGGACAACACGGCCGAAAACTTTTTTTTCGTTTTTTGGCATTTCCTACGAAAATGGATTCTCCCCGGTGACAACGTTGCCCCAACGCTTCAAACAGCAAACTTAAAATGAAGGAGAAACTTTTTCTTTTTGTGGTCAACATAAAAACTGTCTTGTTTTATCTTTACCATGTGGCTTAATGACGCATCAGTTTGTTCTTACTCCATGCACTGTACATATTGATAGCAAAATGATTAAATCGACCGCCTGCCCTCGCCATCTGTGGTACCTCGGAGGCGCGTGACGTGACGTCACTGGATGTTCGGGTAACTTGCGAAAGCTCGGATAGCACGGCTAAATTTAGAACGCTACCTTAGCTTCCCAGTGTTTTGAAGACGGATTTTTCCTTGCATATTCCAAAAGTCTCCTATGTCCCAATTTTGGTGCAATGTTGTCACGTCTTGTGGTCTTAAAGGGTGGAGACATGCCAGCACATGTTTTGCAAGCGGGTATTTATCTGTTATATATGTTGTGCATCGTGCCAGGTTAAAGCTTACAATACACATGCAGGGGACCGAATTACCCTTGAGTGACTAATAGTTTGTCCGGCAAGAAGTATAAAACTGATGGTACAACAGCGCTCTTTCATTTAGATTGTCATGTCTGAAAAAAAGGCCGCGTGACGTAATGCCTGGGAGAGAAATAAGCAAACATTAATGTATACTATTGCTCGTCTGCAGAGGGTGAGCAGAGTGGGAGCTGGCAAAGGCAATTTAAACAGTTTTATTTATCTACGGTAGTTAGTTAGTCTCCAAAGATCGGCGCGTCTAAAAAAAGTCCCATGCGTCGAGAAGAAGTGGAACGGGCCATTTGCGCACGAGATAACCGAGTAGTTTTCGCTAAGAGGTAATAGAGTCGAAACATGCCTTTAAGGAATTATTGTTTCATATATAAATAGCAAAACGCGGCCGTAATATAGTAGTTTGGTTATTTTAAGATTATGAATATAAGAAAGATAAAAAAATAACCTGTGGCATGCATTAGTGAAGCGGAATAACCGCATTCAATACATAGTAATAAAAAGATGATAATCTATGCAACACCGAGAAAAAAATACACAAATAACGAAACAAAATCAGTTCTTCAAGCATCACATATGACATTGCCGAACATGATAGAAAGTAACCAAATTGCTAATTATCCTCGTGCTGACTTAATAAAATGTTTCGGTATAATGTTTGCAAGAATGAGTACAATAATTGAATTTCTTTGTCGGACGCCTGTTGCCACTCAAAGGCAAGATATATAAGGCAAAGTGGGCTAATCTCGACCCCTCAAGACAAAAAAGCGTCTATTTTCTTCAATAATGTGAAATGAACTTATGTTTTGTTCAAAACAGTATCCAGTGGTACTCCAATTTAAGGTTTCAATAGAAAAAACGAAAACATCTGCAGTATGTGGGGAGTGCTCATTTGTTGATAGGCAGTGGGGGGCATGGTCGAACCTCTATCCCTGTGGTCTAACCTCGACCCCCTAGGATAGGTGCGTGACTGAATCTGCGTGTCGTGATCGTTAGTGTGTGAGAGCAAAAATATTAATTCACATATCTGTGCTTCTACTGCGCAACGATAGATAAAACGGTCCCATAAAACTATATTTATTAGTCTTATTACACGGCAGTCATAACGCAAATATAGAATACTTGATGGGCATCACGCTATAGAAATGCCATTTGGAATGGATGCGTTACTATGCCAAAATAAATCCTTATGTTACAACACATCTGAATATTAGATTACGTCAGAATATGCGGAAGCAGGGTCGGACCGTTATTGTTGCATGTATTTGTGACCATCAACTGCTATAAAATGATGTATTTTATAACATATATGGTTAGAAAATTATGTTAAATTAAAGAGGGGATCGGGGTTAGACCACGGTCGTGAAAAAGGTGTGGTAACCTCGATCTCCCCCAAGGTCAAGGTCGATCTGGGCAAGAACTGTCATGATGTCACACCTGTTGTAAACATCGTCTGCTGTCACTGTTTATTATAAAATAAGTTCTCATACTCAGTGCTAATAAGGCATAGTGCTTGTTTTTGAAACTCATGTGTCTTAACTTTAGAGATAAGCTGCTTATGCACCTGTTAGCGTTGGGTTGCAGGACTTATTTGATTCAAATTTGATACAAAAAATTACATGCCTGTTATCCATCGTCTCTGTGTCTAGGTATCAGGGGTATCCCTAAGATCGTGATCGAAAAATCAATTCGTCAATTCGGCGAAAAAATCATAAAGTAAAGTCATTACCAAAAATAGCATGTGGGGGTCGAGGTTACCCAAGAATCGAGATTAACCCACTTTGCCTTATATGAAAATATATACATTTCTCAAAGAGTAACTTTCAAGAAACTGTCATCGGCAGAATGTGAAGGGTTATTCTTTGGGTCCCCGTAAGTTGGATCTGTCACGTGTTTGCACACTGCCCCTACACCACCCATCGATCGGCAGGTTGAGCTATTCCCAACAACACATAGATAAATCAAATGATTTAATTGCCCAATTAGAGTATGGATGCCATTGAATAATGATACAATGACCCTCCATGACGTTACAGAGAAATTGTATCTATTCATTAATACAGTACAGCCAAGCTTGATCTCTTACCCCTGATGTCAATAAACATCCCCACCCTAAGGGACTGACTGTTTAATATTGAGTGGGCATGCTTCGTAAGAAAAATGGTGTTGTTAATGGATTAAGGGCCACGTCCAAAACAAGTTAGTTGGATATATGTATAAACAAAGTTAAATGTGTCCATAAGTACCGCAAAATTCTCTTCCTTCTACGATGGTCCCCAAAAAACTTATTCTTACTCCCATCAGATTGCCAACAAAATTATTTGCCGTGGGGCTAAAAAGCATAGACCCCCCCCCCCCCCGCCGCCCCCACACACACACAAATCAAATGGTCGGCCCCTCATTCGTGTATTTTTTTTAGGTGTCTGGGTCCTTCTCCATGGTTCAAAAGCCCAGCAACCGGGAAGTACCCTGAATTTACGATGGTGTCATGGCGACGTTTGTTACCACTTGTACCAGTTCAACGACACTAGTGGCGGCACCTGGGGGTCGGCCAACGAACAGTGTCAGGTCCACGGTCTGCACTTCACCGCGATACCCAACGAAGAGATACAAAACGCACTTGACGCGGCGCCACCATTGGAGCGCAACGGAGTCGGGAGCGCATGGCTTGCCGGGAGACGTTCTGACGACGGCAGGGCTGTTTGGTTGAACAATAAAGTTAATGACGGTAAGCTATGAAACTAAGCTGTCGACTAGTTTCCCACAGACGACGCGTATGTGTCGGCCTTATGTGTCCTCCGGGTCTTATGGGTCCTTCATCGCCGTTTCACTTCCCAGATTATCGTTAAGCTCGGGGATTAGGGGGTTAGGTGTACGGGATTGGGCATTATGGGTCATCGGTTAGGTATTCGAGGGGAAGGATGTTGGTGATTAGGGGCCAGGGATTGAGGATTAGGAGTCAAGGATTAGGGTCAGGCTTTGGAGATTACGGTTCAGGGTATCAGGATTAGGAGTCAAGGATTGGGATAGGAGTTAGGAGTAAGGGCCAATAGATGGGGTCCACGGCTTAAGAATGGCGGTTTGGTTTAAGGCCCACAACATCTCGCCACCTAGAGGGTGGAACGGCGATGAGGGACACATAAGACCAAGAGGACGCATAAGACCCCACGCGTGCATAATATTATGTTGATGCCTTTCACCATAATTATATAGGTGTGCTAATATAAATTTATAAAAAAAAAAAAAAAAAAGTGAAAAGAATTGATAGCAGTGAAAGAAAGAAGAAAGAAGCAAAAATGCATCTGCGTTAATTCATTATTTTTTACCATTTAGATTATGTTATTACTTTGAAAACCCCTTCATGTGCCTGTAATTTATATAATCAACAATTAAACAGGAACCTGCATCACAACTGATCGTTCAGATTAGATGCCCGGATTTGTTCAGATGCCAGACCTAAAAAAGTGCCACACTTACCAAACTATGACCAATATATTATTTTCAACCACTCCAATTGCCTTTATTCACATGTTTATGTCTAAATCATATTGTTTTGCCTGAATTTATTTGCTTGTTGGTTTGCGAAGTCTTCGGTTGAAGAACGACATATAGCGCGTGCGCTTATGTTTTGAACATGCATGATTTTTAGTTTCCATGAATCTTCCTTTCTGCGATTTTAGAGGTACAGCAAGCGTCCACTGAATATACATGTGGAGTGCTGACTAATCTGAAAGTAAACATCTATCGATGTTCAGCGAGGCTCATGTGTATTTGCGAGAGGAATAAAGGTGGGTATGCCACTATTCTGCGTTTCTTAGTTCCTCTTGGTGAAGGTAGCAAATTTTGACATGTTCTAGTCTACTTTGCAGTCGCAATGTCGAGACGACGGCTGGAAACAATTCTAATTCAAAGCAACACGCGCCCGCCACATTTAGTGTTAACGCTTACTGGATGAACTGATACGGTACCGGAATAAAAAACTTACTGGACTGACGTACACTACACGCGTCCGCGGAACGGCGCCGACGCGGTGCCGACGCGGTGCCGACGTGGTGCCGACGCGTCCGCTTTGAGATAGAACATGTTCTATTGTTCAGTCGGCTTTTTTTCATATTTCAGCCTATCAGAAAACAAATTAAATTCAACACGATGCATGGTATAATCTTTAACATGGCGAGTGTGGCAAAAGAACTTGGCCGCCGCGCGACGAGTCGCGTCCAGTGGACGTTGGCCACCGCGTCCGAACCGCGTCGCCTCGGTTCCGTCGCCGCTCCACGTACCACGTCCAAAGGGGGTCAGCATTTACATCGTGTAGTTCACGCTTCTGGTTGATCACGACGTTCGGCTAATACCCCACTACAATTCACGATAAAATGAAAAGCTCATTCGAGAGGAATGGAAATACCGTTTGCCCTAGCTACATCACGTAGCCTTGTACAACACAAGTTGTGAAGTTGTCACATATTTAAGTTGTGAATTGAATCAGACCCCCTCCCCTGCCCCACCACCCATCAACACCTGACTTTACTTGACCTGTACACACCCTCAATAACACATGTAACCGGACCAGTCATTTAGACACATTTTCCCGAAAAGGAAACATTCGCGCAAAAATAGAAACCATTCAATAATCTAATTACATAAAACATTGTCCCCTACCTTGACTTTTAACCCGCGTGGTCGATGCTGCGCAGACAGACCTCGTTGTAACAAGGCCAGAGCATTACTTGCATCGGTACCGTCATACATGTCTCAGCAGGTCTTCCTTCCGAGATCAACGAACGTTTTTTTCTCTACCTGTTGCAAACCCTTTTTAGAAAGCGATTGCACTTTCGACACAGTCGCCTACAGAGACAAGTGTGTGTGGATCATCAGCGACACGATGCCGTGGTACTACTGTCGCATGAAGTGCACCGAGGCCGGTGGTGACCTGGCGTCCCTGCTGGGAGGTATCCCGGAAGTGGCGTCGGCGCTGACACTCATAACAGGAATACAGCTGTATAGCAGCTATCGAGCGGTCAGTATTTGGATCGGCCTGCACAGACGACCATGGAATTGGATATCGGGTGAGTGACTGGGGTAGCAATATGGGGCTGTGCTACAATATAACTTCGTTGTATATTCGTCAAGCTCCAGCGGTCTACTAACTTGGGCTAATTTATACCAATAATCATTTATCTATTCTCCATGATATTATTCTATATGGGTCCCCTTATCTGTCCCTGACAACGAAACGTTATTCAATTATACTCAGGATTATGTTGTAGCATCCTGTAGCATCGGGTTCTGTGAGATTAATTTGAGCTGGTCGGTTTCGCCTAGCTGACTTGTCGGCTGATAATACACCGTTCCACACTTCGAACTACGCCAATCTCAATAATGTAATAATCTCAACTTAGAGTGCTCTTTGTAATCACATATCAAAGCAATCAGTATGAACATGTTTCGAGTTTCGTCTTCGTAATACTTCATTTAAGTCGTTCTTTTTGTTGCTTGCCCCCAGGCACTGGACAAGCGAGCAGTACTCGCGAGCCGCTTGTGTATTACCACTTCATAAATAAAGACTCCTTTAACTGTCTGGTTATCGACATGGCTACTCACCGATATTGGAGCTCTCTGGCATGCTTCGCTAAGGTCCCATTCTTTGTCTGCGACGACGGTAAGTAGCCACCAGTACTAGTACTAGTATGTATATATGTTATTTTTTATTTATTTATTTTATTTATATTATTTTATTTGTGCGGGGAGGGGGGGGGGGTTGTGTTTCTGTGCGTCAATATCACATTTTCATAATCACGTACAAGCGTATAAACTTAATTCGGTATCAGTTTTTGTCATATTTTATATCGGTATTTTTCTATGTACCTTTACCGCTACAATATATCATACAACCTCTTTATATGACAATAGAAATATTAGTATCATTAGTTCAAATATCTGCTGTTATTAGTATCCCAAATTAATAAATAATGCAATTATAGATATCATTATGATATGATCTATTGACATTGTTCTTGACATAGACGAAATCAGTAAAACTTTAATCCGTTAACCCGGTACAAGGATACTTTTATATGTAATAATATCAATATTGAAACGTTGCTTGTCTTTTGCGTGTATGACAAATGGTACGCAAATGTCACGTGATCCAGTACGAAAGGCTCTCTTTGATCGCTGGAGTAAAAAGTAGATTTGACTCGATTTGTAGCATATTTTCTCTAATTAATGTAATCGTTTAGACTCACTGTCGGGAAGGCGACACAAGACAAGTGGCGCTCCAGGGATCACCCCTGTTGCTACCCCTAGATCCGCCGGAGGTCAGAAATAATCACTCTTTCTTTCAAAGCCATATTTGACCGCTGCTTAAATGTAATGACACGATTGACAAGTATGCACTTTTTTAAGAGGTCAGCTCATATCTAGAAATAAAGAGAACATACAAGCTAGTGTGTATTATGCATTATTCTACAGGTTTTTATCATCCACAATCAGTCAATGCCTCTGCATCTACTTGTACTGTCAGTACCACCCCTCACAGCTGAAAACGAACACTTTATATTAAGGAACAGCTGTTATTGTGTTACTTGTATGGATCATGTGACTTGTGTACCGCTGCTATATTCATGCATCAAATATTAAGCCTTTAAGAATAGATAATAGTCGTTTTACTTCCATACTCTCTTGCAATGAATGAGTGCAGAACCACTTTCACCGATTATTTTTTTCTATGGGATGATTTGTGATTTTTTGGATTTATCGTTATATATGATTGAGCCCACACTTTTGCGACAATTACAGGTCCTTTGGTTGGCGAAAGTGACAGCACTAATGCAAACGGTGAGACATACAATGCTAATGTCATGTAGAAGTCACAGCCGATAATTGCCACTTTAAGTTTACAAATACTGGCACATCTTCGGTGTTCGAAAGATAATGGTTACATTCCCTTGTGGTTCATAACGTTTCATGTATATTTACATATTTCGGTCGCCAATTTCATCAGGAATATGAATTAATAACTGTTTTCGGTTCTACTCAATAATCCTGCCATGGTTACACAACAACAACAATACACAATGTTGTTATTTCATGTCATGAAGCAGTTGTTTAAGCGTTTAACGGACCAACTTGTATGTGTACAGGTAAAATAATGTAACTTCAACTTATGCAAGGTTATTGACCCGTCACCTAGAATCTGTTTGATTACGGCAGGAGGGTCCCCAGCAGGCGGTGAGTCCGGCTTAACGACAGGGGCTCTGGCTGGAATACTTGTCGTTGTCTTTGGCCTTGTGGTAGCAATCACAGTGTTGGCGGTCATTCTCTGGCGAAGACATCGTAGAGGTAAGCCAATTATAAATAGCGTATGGTTTAATGTGAATTTATATGCATAAACACTATATAACGTTTTTTGCTAATCGGTGGGGCCGTCTCGATAGCTCAATGGGTTAGAGGGCTCGCCTTGAGTGGTCTGGTCACCTGTCCAAAGACAGTATGTTAATCCCAGTGTCATCGACGATAAGACCTTGTTTTTGTGGTGGCTCTTAATCAATCTCGTTAACAATGTTAACAGTGTGTTTTGATACTAGTTTTCTTGTATTTTTGGCGTTCCAGTGACAAGCAGCCCAGCCACCAACAGTCCAACAGGGTAAAGAGCTTCGGCAAACAAATGCAGATGAAATATTCTGTAACGGCGCTGTAAAAGTATTATGTCGTATATACATCTTTAGCGGACCATCATGAGCGAAATGTGTTTACCATATGATGGCATATATATATATATATATATATGGAATAGTTAAAATATCCCATATCCAATTAAGGCACAATGAAAACATGCTGTCAAGTTACAACACATCCTGGAATAAGATTACAGAGGGGTATAAATGTAATACCAATCGCGGTTGGCACAATACCGTGGATGGAAATCAAGCACTCTCTTAGTTGCCAGTGGTAACCGACCAGAGCAATATCTTTGATTGATATGAAACCACCTTGACATAAAATCCACGACATGCATAACATATCTATTCTCCTATGTCACTAGATGCGCACCGACGGTATGTGCACTACATTTAGTTCGGGACAATCGAATAAACATTTGCTCATTGTCGGTGTATTTCTACAACAGGTTAGCTGTTGTTGGAACCCCCACATCCTCGCTTGGCGCTACTGGGACGGCCGAGAAGGAAGAGAACTACTACTGCGAGCCGACTGGTGAGGGAACGATCGTTAAACATGTTTTCAGCATCGCATAAATCACGCACAGATATCTATATATACATATAGCTATTGGAGATAAGGTCTCATAGATCAGTTCCTCAAGTTATCGGTCGCTAAGTTGCGTGGCTTGGAACGCCTTGAAGCAATGAAATTAAAACAATAACATTACATATTGTGTCAATGATCTACTTCATATCCATTGTGTCCATGATCTACTTCATATCCATTGTGTCCATGATCTACTTCATATCCATTGTGTCAGTGATCTACTTCATATCCATTGTGTCCATGATCTACTTCTTATCGATTGTAACAATTTTCTACTTCATACCCATTGTTACAATTATCTACTTCATATCCATTGTGTCAATGATCTACTTTATATCCATTGTGTCAGTGATCTACTTCATATCCATTGTGTCAGTGATCTACTTCATATCCATTGTGTCAATGATCTGCTTCATATCCATTGTGTCAGTGATCTACTTCATATCCATTGTGTCAATGATCTACTTCATATCCATTGTGTCAATGATCTACTTCATATCCATTGTGTCAGTGATCTACTTCATATCCATTGTGTCAGTGATCTACTTCATATCCATTGTGTGAATGATATACTTCATATCCATTGTGTCAGTGATCTACTTCATATACATTGTGTCAATGATCTACTTCATATTCATTGTAACAATGATCTATTTCATATCCATTGTGTCAGTGCACTACTTTACATCCATTGTATCAGTGATCTACTTCATATCCATTGTGTCAATGTTCTACTTCATATCCATTGTGTGAATGATCTATTTCATATCCATTGTGTAAATGATCTACTTCATATTCATTGTGTCAGTGATCTACTTCATATCCATTGTGTCAATAATCTACTTCATATCCATTGTGTCAATGATCTACTTCATATTCATTGTGTCAGTGATCTACTTCATATCCATTGTGTCAATGATCTACTTCATATTCATTGTGTCAGTGATCTACTTCATATCCATTGTGTCAATGATCTACTTCATATCCATTGTGTCAATGATCTACTTCAAATCCATTGTGTCAGTGATCTACTTCATATATATTGTGTCAATGATCTACTTCATATTCATTGTAACAATGATCTACTTCATATCCATTGTGTCAATGATCTACTTCATATCCATTGTGTCAATGATCTACTTCATATCCATTGTGTCAATGATCTACTTTATATCCATTGTGTCAATGATCTACTTCATATTCATTGTGTCAGTGATCTACTTCATACCCAGTGTGTCAATGATCTACTTCATATCCATTGTGTCAGTGATCTACTTCATATTCATTGTGTCAGTGATCTACTTCATATCCATTGTGTCAATGATCTACTTCATATTCATTGTGTCAGTGATCTACTGCATATCCATTGTGTCAATGATCTACTTCATATCCATTGTGTCAATGATCTACTTCATATCCATTGTGTCAGTGATCTACTTCATATATATTGTGTCAATGATCTACTTCATAATCATTGTAACAATGATCTACTTCATATCCATTGTGTCAATGATCTACTTCATATCCATTGTGTCAATGATCTACTTCATATCCATTGTGTCAATGATCTACTTTATATCCATTGTGTCAATGATCTACTTCGTATCCATTGTGTCAATGATCTACTTCATATCCAGTATGTCAATGATCCACTTCATATCCATTGTGTCAGTGATCTACTTCATATACATTGTGTCAATTATCTACTTCATATTCATTGTAACAATGATCTACTTCATATCCATTGTGTCAATGATCTACTTCGTATTCATTGTAACAATGATCTACTTCATATCCATTGTGTCAGTGATCTACTTCATATACATTGTGTCAATGATCTACTTCATATTCATTGTAATAATGATGTACTTCATATCCATTGTAACAATGATCCATTTCATATCCATTGTGTGAATGATCTACTTCATATCCAGTGTGTCAATGATCTACTTCATATTCATTGTGTCAGTGATCTACTTCATATCCATTGTGTCAGTGATCTACTTCATATCCATTTTGTCAGTGATCTACTTCATATTCATTGTGTCAGTGATCTACTTCATATCCATTGTGTCAATGATCTACTTCATATCCATTGGGTCAATGATCTACTTCATATCCATTGTGTCAATGATCTACTTCATATATATTGTGTCAATGATCTACTTCATATTCATTGTAACAATGATCTACTTCATATCCATTGTGTCAATGATCTACTTCATATCCATTGTGTCAATGATCTACTTCATATCCATTGTGTCAATGATCTACTTCGTATTCATTGTGACAATGATCTACTTCATATCCATTGTGTCAGTGATCTACTTCCTTTACATTGTGTCAATGATCTACTTCATATTCATTGTAATAATGATCTACTTCATATCCATTGCAACAATGATCTATTTCATATCCATTGTGTGAATGATCTACTTTATATCCATAGTAAAAATGATCTACTTCATATCCATTGTGTCAATGATCTACTTCATATTCATTGTAACAATGATCTACTTCATATCCATTGGGTCAGTGATCTACTTCATATCCATTGTAACAATGATCTACTTCGTATCCATTGTGTCAATGATCTACTTCATATTCATTGTAATAATGATCTACTTCATATCCATTGTAACAATGATCTGTGTCATATCCATTGTGTGAATGATCTACTTTATATCCATAGTAACAATGATCTATTTCATATCTATTGTGTCAATGATCTACTTCATATTCATTGTCACAATGATCTACTTCATATCCATTGGGACAGTGATCTACTTCTTATTCATTGTAACAATGATCTACTTCATATCCATTGTAATAATGATCTACTTCATATCCATTGTGTCAATGATCTACTTCGTATTCATTGTAACAATGATCTACTTCATATCCATTGTGTCAGTGATCTACTTTATATACATTGTGTGAATGA
This sequence comes from Arenicola marina, assembly GCA_964019135.1. Classification (NCBI taxonomy): domain Eukaryota; kingdom Metazoa; phylum Annelida; class Polychaeta; family Arenicolidae; genus Arenicola; species Arenicola marina. The sequence goes on from OZ025250.1 coordinate 55,248,669, forward strand.
TCTACTTCATATCCATTGTGTCAGTGATCTACTTCATATCCATTGTAACAATGATCTATTTCATATCCGTTGTGTGAATGATCTACTTTATATCCATAGTAACAATGATCTACTTCATATCCATTGTGTCAATGATCTACTTCATATTCATTGTAATAATGATCTACTTCATATCCATTGTAACAATGATCTATGTCATATCCATTGTGTGAATGATCTACTTTATATCCATAGTAACAATGATCTATTTCATACCCATTGTGTCAATGATCTACTTCATATTCATTGTAACAATGATCTACTTCATATCCATTGGGTCAGTGATCTACTTCATATCCATTGTAACAATGATCTACTTCGTATCCATTGTGTCAATGATCTACTTCCTATCCATTGTGTTGCTTCCAGACTTCGAAAGGCCACCTGTTAAGTAAGTTTCATCTTATATAACTCTAGTTCCACCATGTAGCCTAGATGTGTATGGGAACAGAACAACACGATTGAGGCATAATTTCTAAATCGCATATCACCGAATATCATGTATATTACATAAGCTTAAAAGTGATATATTTCACACGGGTAACCGATTATCTGTCGCTATTTATTGGACACGAGTTGACTGGTTAGCATATAAGGATATTGCGGTACTTGGTTCATGGTTGATATTCCTTATCTATTCATGGTTTACTTTTTTCCCAGTCCAGTTGACACGTATCCGCAAAAGGAGGTGTAACGCCGGAAATGAGAGTTCACTACGACCGGAAGTGGACAAATCCATTTACAATAGCGCCGACACCTTTATGGCAAGCTTAGTGCGGTCCCCGGCATCTACCGCGTGAGCTTATGGAGGACCCGTTCCTATTCAAAGCGGACTTTCCCATTCCTCTGGGTTCATCAGTGGCACGCAATACGATATAGCAATGTCTGCATTATTTGTAATTGACGCTTGTTGAATGGTTATCCTTACATTAAGCTTTCCGGATCGCTGTACTCTGTGGTCTGAAAGTCTTCCATTGCATATAATTGTATTGATTCCTACGTTACTAGCTTCGTGCCCCCCTCAAGTGGAGACTAGCGAGTTGATGACAACGGAAGGTCAGATCGAGGTGACGGCAAAGGTTTCATAAAACATTCAACTTTTGCGCTATGCTCGTTTGTCAGGTTTCACTATGTATACGGCAAATGCGCCACGTGTATGACCTTGTCAAATGTATTTCAACATGAGTATACACCCCAGCTTATCTGGCATATGCGACTATGTACGTGTCAGCTCAAATACAATGGCGACATGTCCTTTTTACGTCAGCAAGTATAGAGTTCTTTCGGTTGCCTGGTTACCGTCGTCATGGCAAGTTGATAATATTGAGGACATGGCGTGGTGACATGACAACCGTAACAATGCGTACGCGTCAGAAATGTTAAAAAAACTCATTTGGTGCATTTCCCGTGAGCAATGGTTCTATACATTGGCGTTCAGTTGTCTTATTGTTTTTTTCTTTTGTTGTAAATGCTGAGATATACTCTGATCTGATCACCAGTGGCAGTTTCGTGACCCTTTGTAAGATACTACATATGACATAACAGGGGTCTGGGAGGGGTAATGTCGACAAGCGACACATGCATATTTGAAAAAATCGACATTCGACATTGACCCGCAAATTTCGATACTGCGGGTCTGCAAAAGCGACATCGACAGATTGATTCACCTAAAGTCGTGAAAATTGACATTCGACACGGAGAATTTTGAAAAATTGACACTGGACTCCTCCTCCCCCCCCCTTCCAAACTCCTTATGATAGCCTTCCCCAGTTATGGTCAGAATGACCACCTGTAGGCTTGATAGATTTGTTGATGGTAGTTATAATAACTTAATCCCTAGACCTATAAAGAAATATCTAACATTGTTGTTAATACATGGTGATAAATAATTACTACTTTGAATAATCGCTATGCCAATCAAATGGTATTTACCCGGTTTACGCATTATTTTTGTAAACTGATACACTGAATAAATAGGTTATAGCGATATCGGGCAACGTATTTGCAACTAACACAACAAATAACCAATGTTTACAGTACAATAGATTTAGTTTATTTTAGTTTTTTGTGTTTCGTTCGCCTGGGAGGTGGTTCGCGTATAATCTTATGGCATCGCGGGTTGCTATTGATGTACACAGCTTGGTTTGGAATAAATGCATCTAAACTGACGCAAAGTTGTCGTTATGGCTTACGTTGTAACTAAGTCCCTGATCTCCGCATTCAGATCTTTGACGTGTATCAAAAAGGCGGATCCAGTGATCTGTCTATGTGGGTATCGCGCAGGGGCGTGTGCTGGAATTCTTAAAAGGGTGGGGGGGGGCAAAATAAACTGTTGCACAGAGGCACGAACAAAACGTGTGTCAAAGAATGGGGCGTTACTACTATTTACACACATCATACTCGTTGGTAATAAAGAGCATAAATTACGAAGCCTGTTGCATTATGATATATGAAGAGAGGCAAGGGGAAGTTCCACATACACGTACCTTAGAGCCTGAAAGGGGGAGGGCGCACGTGCCCCCTGTGCCCTCCATCTGGACACCCCCATGTCGTTGTTGGTGAAATCTGGGTTGGGGGTTACACAGTCCACGACCGGGGATAGGGAGCGAGGGGGTAGCCAAGACGTTATGACAGTTGAATGAACGACGTTAAGACAGTTGAATAAACGACGTTATGACAGTTGAATGAACGACGTTATGACAGTTGAATGAACGAAATTCTGCCCAGGCTGCAATATGTATTAATCAGCCCCCCCTCCCCCGCCCCCCTTATCGTAAATATCCTGAAACAAACCCCGACCTCAGATAGTTGACAGCCGGCAATTGAAACAGATGTGCCCTATCATTACTCGCGGTGTCACGAAGTCTTTCGTATCAAAATACCTTGCTCGCATACTCGTGTGCCACATATACATGACAAACATTTGCAACAAAGAGAAACACTAGAGAGCTATTGCACTACGTTACCGCGCCACTGATAGGCATTCCGATCTGTTAGAGCCAGAAAGTTTAGTGTTTTCACTCTCGCACAAATGAGTTTTTGCAGTCGGTGTTCAGTCGACAACCGTAATGGTGGAAGCGACAGCGTTCTTCGCGATATAAGGTTTTTTTCAAAATCGCTGTTTTGGCGACTTATAGGTCCCCTGAGGGGGTGTAGCCATGTCGCGTGTCGATTTTAAGAAAAAGACCCATGTCGCGTTTTGATTTTAAAAAAAAGGTCCATGTCGCGTGTCAATTTTAAGAAAAGGTCCATGTCGCGTGTCGATTTTAAGAAAAGTTCCATGTCGCGTGTCGCTAAGTCTTATGTCGCATGTCGATTCTAAGACAACCCCAATGTCGCGTTGTCGATTTTAAAAATTGTCACGCCGTGTCGCCGGGTCGAAGAAGCCCCTATGGGGTCCTACTTATATGTGCCTCGAAGTTAGTGCAGCCTGACAATGCTTCTTTGTGAGATTTTTTTTTATATGAAACTTGATTTGCCCCATTTTCTATAGTACAGTCAGCCTTAGTCGCAGATGTAAACACACGTGTATGTCTCAAATGTGCTTGAAGAATCGATTCGGTGTTAAAATATGTTTCATTTGGATTGCTGGAATGGGTCATGAGACATATATATTATCCCAGTATGTATGTTTTGGTAAGTGTAGTCTGTGTTAATTAAGGCGAAAATGGCAATCATGTCGGTCAGTTCTGTTTGTTATGGCGAAAATCGCCATCATGTGACTGCTCTGTTTGTTATGGCGAAAATCGCCATCATGTCAGTCAGTTCTGTTTGTATGTGAGTGTTTGTGTCTGTCTGTCGACACGATAACTGTCGAACACTTGCAGCTCTAGTTGTCAAACTTCGCGAACAGTTGCCAGAAGTCTGATCTCAGGTCAAGTCTGTTGCCGGGTGAAATCGGTCAAGCGTCAACGTCACAGTGACGTCATACGTCCAAAACACACTTTCCGCCCTAACTCGCTTAATAATACAGCTAGAAACACGAAATTAATGTCTATATACTCAGCTCCTTACTGCCATCAAATTTAAACAATAGTAGGAGCACTAGTTTTCACGCAACAGGCTTTGGAAATTTCAATATTTTCCACACCATTTTTTTTTATAATCTCAAAGCGATTGCCACGAGACTATGCAGGGACATTAAAGGTACCACTCAGGTACCGTATGTCAAAAATTATAGTGATCCCATCAATAGCGTCCGTTTCCAAGGCGACGAAAGTACCCATTATGAGCCAATGGAAGTTTTGTCCCCCGATTTTGACAACTTGCCATACAGGTATCTCCACGCCGCTTGGCAGAGACATTTGGTCCGCCACCTAGATAGACTATGCCAAAAATTACGGCGATCGAACTGGTAGCATTCGTTTCCAAGGCGACGAAAAATACCATTATGAAAGATACAAATTTTACTTTTTTCCATGTTCGGTGCAGTTAAAATGCACATAGCCTCACGCTACCCAGGGGTCGGCCTTATCAATTATGTGCCAGATGAATGCAATCGGACGGTTACTTTTTGTTTCCATAGCAACTCAAAAATGGCCCAATGGTGAAAGATAGGACATTTTTTTAATTTACCATGAGCCAAACACATAGAAACCGATAAGCCACGCAACTCATCTTTGACACAAAGATTACTTAAGGTTGTATCTTAAAATTGGTTACATTTCAGCAACCTGAGTCAAGGGTCAAGGCCGTGTCCTTGACTATTGTAAATTTCGAGTGTTCGGTTGTAACTCAAAAAAACTTAAAGACATCTGAGCACCAAACTTGCCCTGGTGGATAGGGGTGACGTAGCTTATGCCAAATCCAATCTCAACTTGAACCCGGAGTGTGCAACGTAACGGTGCCAGAGCGCCTGAAAGTTGGAGGTTCGAACCCGACTTTTTCAATTTTTAAGCTATCGCCTTCCAACATTTACCACAGACTGGGTCATAAATTAGGACCTTATGTTTAAAATTGCAGTAAAATCGGACTGCTGGTTATCACGTAACGGGTCATTTCAATTTCAAATTAACGAAATTCATGGTGCCCTCAATATTGACCATACAAACTTGAAAATGATATAGGACACTGCGGAATTGTATCAGCCGTCAGGGGAAAATATGGTTAAAATTCGCCTTGTTAACACTTTTGCGTTAATTGACTAAAATGCGATAGCAATGGTAAACTATACGGCATTTCCGTTCGCCTAACGCAACCCCCCTCCCCCCTTCACGCCAGCCCCACCCCTGGCCTTGTCCGCCAATACACACACAGTGTTGGCAATTTTGGGTAACCCGACTGAGCACGCCAATGCACACTCGCATGCAAGCCGTGAACTTCTTCGCTGGTGCACTCCCCTCCCCTCAATCACACACACCTCCTAACTTACACCCCTACCCTGTATACTGCTGGCCACTCCGCTGCCGGTCAGCTGCTTTCTTCATGGTGATCTTACCGTGAACCTGGCGCCCTATCCCCTCCCGCCGCGCGCCTCCACCTGAGGTCGAGATGACAGCGTTTGCATCAGCATGGGAAGCTGCGAAGCGTTGTAATTCCTCTAATAATCGACCCAGAAGATCCCGGTTTGAATTATAGTGTGCAGCGAGACGTCCACCATGCAAGAGTCATGCGTCATCAGACGTCCATTTGAGCCATAAACTCTCAGCCGCCAGGGTGATGTGCCTTGTGCGTGTGTGTGTGTGTGTGTCTGTCTGTCTGTCTGTCTCTCTGTCTGTGCACGCGATAACTAGCGAACACTTGCAGCTATCGTTGTCAAACTTCGCCAACAGATGCCAGAAGTCTAATCCCAGGTCAAGTTCGTTGTCGGGTGAAATCGGTCGGATGACGACATCACAGCGACGTCATACGTCCAAAACATATTTTTAGGCATAAATGGCTTAATATTATAGCTAGACACGCGGAATTAGTGCCATCATACTCATCCCCTGAATGTCTTTCTTGTTACTGGCATCAAATTTGACATGGGACCAATCGTTTGCAAGCTACGTCATGTCAACATGACAACATTGACGTTACAAAATTCAGGTACAGGCACGGTGTTCCGATCGTTACGAAAATTTGCAGGGACATTAAGGATGCCGCTGAGGTACCGTACATCAAAAATTAGAGCGCCCGGACAAGCGGTTATGACGTAACGGTTCTTTTTTAATTTAAAATTAACGAAATTTACGGTGCCCTCAATATTGACCGTACAAGCTTGAAAATGGTATAGGACACTGAGGAATTGTATTGCCCGTGAGGTGAAAATATGGTTAAAAGTGTTAACACTTTTGCTTAAATCAACTAAAATAACATTGCAATGGTAAACTATACGGCATTTCTGTGCGCCTAACGCGACGCCCCTCTTGCCGTCCCCACCGCGGCCTTCTCCATGCCCGCCAATACACACACGCATTCTGGCTTTGATGCGCTTCACTGGCGCACACTCCTGCCCTTATCCACACCCAGCCCCTACCTTACACCCCTGCCCTGTGTGTTGCTGGCCGGTCCGCTGCCGTTCTGCTGCTTGCTGCATGGTGCTCTTACCGTGAACCGGGAGCCGACTTCCTACACCCGCCCCCCCCCCCCCCCCCATCAGCATGGAAAGCTACGAAACGATGTAATTCCCTTAATAAGCGGCCCAGAAGGTCCCTGTTTGATTTATAATGTGCAGCGAGACGACCCCTACAAATCAGTCATTCGTCATCAGACGTTCATTTGAGCCATAAGCTCTTAGCCGCCAGGGTGATTTGCTTTGTCTGCATTTAGGCTTGTATTGCCATAAACTCATAGTATCTAACTATAAACTCATACTACTTAACTAAAAACGCATGGTACAGTATTTAACTATAAACTAACAGTACATGTATCTAACTATAAATTCATAGTACATATATCTAATTGTAAATGTATTGTACAGTACATGTATTAACTATAGACTCATAGCATAATACAAGATTAAACATTGATCTGTTCATAATTCATGCCGTCTTTGCCGTTCGACCAAACCCTCTGAAAGTGTTGTATTTGGAGGGTAATCATAGATAGAAACGCAGCAACAGAAACGTGCTTGCGTGATCAGTACGCAGCGAGATGTTACACAACCATAGATAGCACAAGCAGACATTCGATTGGTGAACGCACATTACGTCATACGACAGGAAAACCCCCGCACAACACATTGGGCACATGTAACCGAGCGGCGGTCGTGCCTGTTGGCGCTGTTGGCTGCTAGTCTGCTTTCCAGACATATAAACCTACACTCATTAAACGAGTGATTTATTAGTATCTAGGGGTAGCTTTTGCCATTATTTTTGTCTAACGCAAGTGAAGGAGAGCAACCACTGGAGTGCGCATTGACGACGTAACATCGACGTAGATCACAGCGCTATCTATCAATCTGTTTTTTTTAAATCTCGCCTACTCGCGATCTGGCCTAAAATCTGGCGTTCTAGCAATTTGGGCTTGGTAATTCTGGCGTTCTTGCGATCTGCCCTTTCTAAGTTTTGCGTTCTCGCGATCTGCCCTTTCTAAGTTTTGCGTTCTCGCGATCTGCCCTTTCTAAGTTTTGCGTTCTCGCGATCTGGCCTGACTAAATCTGGCATTCTGGCGATCTGGCCTAATTAAATCTTTCATTGTCGCGATCTGACCTCACGTATTCGCGCTATCTCGCCTCCCGCTTGGGGCGTTCTCACGATCTCGTCTCGCGGCATCTCGCTTTAACGAGGGCGCAAGCACGCAAGATTGTGTGTGACACATGTGTGCCACTCGACCGTGGCCACCCTCGGTTTTTTGTCCATATACACGTGTTACTGTCTTTGTATTTCTTTAGTTTATAATACTTTCACATTTTATTTTAAGTTCATTTATTTATTTAAATATAGGCAGTACAAGACAACATTTGGGATGACATGCATTATGATGACGCACTCCCTGTTTTATGTAGCTCTCCTATATACCTTTTTAAGTATCACACCAATATATCTAAGAATAAAGTAGAAGTGTTTTGCACGATGGCCGCGATATTCATCATTCACTTAGAAAACTTTTCTAGTTTGTACTTCCTTGTTCGGCTGATGCCACTCTCTTCTCACAGGTGCTGATTACATAACGGGTTTGTTTTTGCCCAGGGATACCAGGGTAGTTTACAACTAGAAGCATAAAGCTGTACGCCATCTACGAATAAATAATCGACAGACTGGTGCAAAATTTAGTTTTGTGGTTCGGGCTTGTTGTGCTGGGTGCGTGCGGTGCGTATGATATGGACATGGTGGCTGATTTGGGTCACGGCACAATATATATTGGGCCTACCCTCTTGCTGAGTCATTTGCCAAACCAGTTTGCTGTTCTATAGCGACAGACAGTTAGCAGGCGTAGAGCGATGGCCAAGGCAGCATCACGGTGGCAGTATGTAATAAGAGCTTTGATTGGTAAGTGTAATCTGTTAATCTGAATTTACGTCTGTTTTACGGCTTTATAATTAACATTAGAGCAATACATTATGTTTTTGTTTTGTATTACTAACCTCTGTTCCATATCACAAAAGTATATTATTTCTTGATTTAAATCCTGAAAGCCTGTGGGCTATCCAAATAAAAGACAAATGTGTTAACCGGAACAGATGGTGGCCGGCTTTATATCCTTGCGCACCTGTTCGCTGTTCGGTATTCTGTGTCATGTCGACCGCGTCTTGCCAGGACGCCAGCTCGCGATAAGATATTCCGCGCAGTTTAATGTTGAAACTGTTGTTTTACAGATTCAACGAGATGTGAAACATATGCGTCATGATTTTGAAATAGTTTTAGTCTTGATTCTAGAGTGTGAAAAATCTAAAATGGCGCATGTAAGTAGCCTACTTTAAGTAAGACTATAATATTAGGCGTCAATTTGCCATATACCGACATTTCCCATGTAGAAAAGCGTGTTTTGGCGCCACGACACTATTAAAATTGTTGCAGGTTTGTGTCTTTTGACATAAGGATAAGTCTGATCAAGCGTATCTTGAAGAGTTGACACCGCCAAGATCAGGCCATGTAGATTTTTTACGTTGACGGCAAAAATGTGTTGTATGAGCAGCTTTAAGTCTGGCGCACTCCGGTGCAAAAAGCACAACGGATTTTCCTTAATTCACATATATGACATCACGAGCGGATCCAGGAATGGGAATGGGTGATCATCCCCTCCCCTCCTTCTTCAAATTTAAGTTGTAAGATGGCGGGTTGAGGCATTAGATTGTTCTTATCATTTGTATTGTCACCCCCCCCCCCCCCCCCACCCGCCACAGTCGTGAGATTAGCGCAACCCCGAGGCCCTCGGACGCCAGCAGGAAGCTCCATGACAGAATTCAGGATTTTGAAAAGGGGAGGGTATCACGTTGGGCGAGCAAATGGCCACCGATTTGAAATGCGTCTCCAACTGGGGAAGACACATTCTGAATCTCAGAATCTTGTCGCTGTTTCAAGTTCACCCTGCAATCTATACCGCGGACATATTGAACGCGAAATCGTGATCAGCTGTTGACAATTTTGGGGGATCGTTATCGGTACAATTGCTGGTTCAACGCGAAGACCCTTTGCCTATTTACCGTGATCTTTTATAGCACCTGTTATGATGCTGCATGAAAGATCATTCTCCCTTGGTATCTCAGGGCAGTCTTAAAATACCAGGAAGAAACCTTTCAGCCAATAAGGAGGCAGTATTTCGGCGGGGGGATTTTCCCTTGCGTCGCGGCACGAGTTTTTTTAGAAAAGTAAATCACGGGGTAAACAAGCCGGCTGGCTGTTTGCGCCGCGTGAGCTATAACTTATATAGTACGTGGTTTTATTCGCTTAATGTTAATACCGTGGCGCTGGAGGAGCGTGATGGGGAAACCATATGCATGCAACTTGTCACTCTCTGCCTTCGACTGACTCCGCTAGGGCTCCAGTATATCTCTCTGGTCGCCTACTTCCTCAATGCATTTTCACACTTGCTCGCCAGGGCAGCGCTGTGCAAATGGAGAATCTTATAGAGGAACCTTATCAGGTGGTGAAAAGAAAGAGTTCAGTCACAATTATAACTTTTTCGAAAGGGTTCAAGATGTGTTTTGCTGTATTAAATACACAGAACTCGTTTTTTTTTTAAGTTTTAATCTTGAAAAATATAATGTTGCAAGAAATTACAGGTGATTTGACCGTTTTTCAAGAATCTTGAAATTTTGGCCCCGCCCGACAGCAGTGGTAAAAGCAGAGCTTGCGTAGCGCCACGGCGAGGGGAACTTGGCAACGTGTATGGAAGCCTTCCTTACGGACTCGGTGCGCATAGATAGGAATGTTACATTCAGCTGCTGTTTTAAGATACTTGAAGCAATATGTTCTGTAATTGGTATAATATCAACTTCTTCCCCATGACAAATAAGTATAATCTGTCTTGCATTTAAATCCTAAAAGCCTGTATGCTATCCTGAGAGAAGCACATTTTTTCATCGTTTTTTTTCACGATCTTTGGTTGCGGGCCTTATATCCCTGAGCATGTTCGCTGTTCCGTATTCTGTGTGATTTCGACCGCGGCGTGCTAGGACGTCCTCGCGGGGTGTACTAGTCCGCGCAGGTTTATGTTGTTGTTTTTACAGACATATAAGCATCATAATTGTGAGATACTTGTGGTCTTGATTCTAAAGTGTAAAACATCTAAGATGGCGCATGTAAGTAGGCAGCTTCAACCGTAATCATTTAGTTGAAGATAAACGCGAGTTGTATAAGTAGGCGGCTTGAAGTTACTACATAACAAAACATTGTCGGGGAGGGTTCAGTCAGATTAGAAGAAGGCGCCGTGGCTGTTGAAATAACCTAAACATTATACGTATATAACACTCTCCCACAATGAGGCGTTACAGTAGTTGAATGGCTATGGCAAGTGAACAGATGTTGCACCCTCTTTCGGAAGATTGTATTCAGGCGGGTAGGGTCCGTGTGCTGAGTCGTGGCTACACAACTCTGTTCGCCCCCGCTCGTCGTGCCTAATTAACTTGCAGATTTTAACGGCGTTATTTACTCTTATATTTAGCCTGTGCATTTTGTCTGCCTTACTTACGTCTTCTCCAGTAAGCCGTCTATGCATCTCGTTTTGCTCCAGGTATCTGTGTCCTCCTTCACGGCTCAGAGGCCCAGCAACCGGAAAGTACGCTGATGTCACAATGGTGTCATGGCGAGGTTTGCTACCACTTGTACAAGTTCAACAAGACTACTGGCGACAGCTGGGTGGCTGCCAACCTGCAGTGCGAGGCCCACGGACTGTACTTCACCGCCGTGTGGAACGAGACGGTACAAGACGCGCTGAACGCAGCGCCCCCTCTCAATGAAAACGTCACCGGACACGCATGGCTTGCCGGGAGACGTTCTGATGACACGAAACCTGTTTGGTTGAATAATGAGGTTTATAATGGTAGGCCGACTTACAATGGAAACTTGATTTCAACCACTAAAATAATCCAAACGTGTTTACTTGTACATTTATGACATGGTAACACTGGTTCACGCTGTATCTTGGGGTCTTATGGTCTCTTTTTGGATCTATCTACCTATCTATTTATCTATCTGTTATGTCAGAGCTCATTGCCGAATTCTGATTATATCGGCCTTCTACTTACCTTCCCACGTGTCATCCCTTCACCAGACAGCCCCACACTATGGCCTTCCCACGCGTCAGTCCCTCAGCAGACAGTCCCAAACTATAGCCCTCCCACGGGTCATTTTTTCACCAGACAGCCCCACACTATGGTCTTTCCACGCGTCAGTCCCTCAAAAGACAGCCCCACACCTTCCCACGCATCAGTCCAACACCAGACAACCCCACACTATAGCCTTCCCACGGGTCGTTCTTTACCAGACGGCCCCACACTATAGCCTTCCCACGGGTCATTCCTTCACCAGACAGCCCCACATTTTTGGCCTACCCACGGGTCATTCCTTCACCAGACAGCCCCACACTATAGCCTACCCACGGGTCGTTCTTTCACCAGACATCCCCACACTGTAGCCTTTCAAACTTTCATTCCTTCACCAGACAGCCCTACACTATAGCCTTCCCACGGGTCATTCTTTCACCAGACAGCACCGCACTATAGCCTTCCCACGGGTCATTCCTTCACCAGACGGCCCCACGCTATAGCCTTCCCACGGGTCATTCCTTCACCAGACGGCCCCACGCTATAGCCTTCCCACGGGTCGTTTTTTCACCAGACAACACCACACTATAGCCCTCTCACGGGTCGTTCTTTCACCAGACAGCCCCACACTATAGCCTTCCCACGGGTCTTTCCTTCACCAGACATCCCCACACTATAGCCTTCCCACGGGTCATTCCTTCACCAGACAGCCCCACACTATAGCCTTCCCACGGGTCTTTCCTTCACCAGACATCCCCACACTATAGCCTTCCCACAGGTCATTCCTTCACCAGACGGCCCCACACTATAGCCTTCCCACGGGTCATTCCTTCACCAGGCAGCCCCACACTATAGCCTACCCACGGGTCGTTCTTTCACCAGACATCCCCACACTGTAGCCTTTCAAACCTTCATTCCTTCACCAGACAGCCCTACACTATAGCCTACCCACGGGTCGTTCTTTCACCAGACATCCCCACACTGTAGCCTTTCAAACTTTCATTCCTTCACCAGACAGCCCTACACTATAGCCTTCCCACGGGTCGTTCTTTCACCAGACAGCACCGCACTATAGCCTTCCCACGGGTCATTCCTTCACCAGACGGCCCCACGCTATAGCCTTCCCACGGGTCATTCCTTCACCAGACGGCGCCACGCTATAGCCTTCCCACGGGTCGTTTTTTCACCAGACAACACCACACTATAGCCCTCTCACGGGTCGTTCTTTCACCAGACATCCCCACACTATAGCCTTTCAAACTTTCATTCCTTCACCAGACAGCCCTACACTATAGCCTTCCCACGGGTCGTTCTTTCACCAGACAGCACCGCACTATAGCCTTCCCACGGGTCATTCCTTCACCAGACGGCCCCACGCTATAGCCTTCCCACGGGTCATTCCTTCACCAGACGGCGCCACGCTATAGCCTTCCCACGGGTCGTTTTTTCACCAGACAACACCACACTATAGCCCTCTCACGGGTCGTTCTTTCACCAGACATCCCCACACTATAGCCTTCCCACGGGTCAAGCCTTCACCAGACAGCCCCACGCTATAGCCTTCCCACGGGTCGTTTTTTCACCAGACAACACCACACTATAGCCCTCTCACGGGTCGTTCTTTCACCAGACATCCCCACACTATAGCCTTCCCACGGGTCATTCCTTCACCAGACGGCCCCACGCTATAGCCTTCCCACGGGTCGTTTTTTCACCAGACAACACCACACTATAGCCCTCTCACGGGTCGTTCTTTCACCAGACATCCCCACACTATAGCCTTCCCACGGGTCAAGCCTTCACCAGACAGCCCCACACTATAGCCTTCCCACGGGTCATTCCTTCACCAGACATCCCCACACTGTAGCCTTCCCACGGGTCAAGCCTTCACCAGACGGCCCCACACTATAGTCTTCCCACGGGTCAAGCCTTCACCAGACAGCCCCACGCTATAGCCTTCCCACGGGTCGTTTTTTCACCAGACAACACCACACTATAGCCCTCTCACGGGTCGTTCTTTCACCAGACATCCCCACACTGTAGCCTTTCAAACCTTCATTCCTTCACCAGACAGCCCTACACTATAGCCTACCCACGGGTCGTTCTTTCACCAGACATCCCCACACTGTAGCCTTTCAAACTTTCATTCCTTCACCAGACAGCCCTACACTATAGCCTTCCCACGGGTCGTTCTTTCACCAGACAGCACCGCACTATAGCCTTCCCACGGGTCATTCCTTCACCAGACGGCCCCACGCTATAGCCTTCCCACGGGTCATTCCTTCACCAGACGGCGCCACGCTATAGCCTTCCCACGGGTCGTTTTTTCACCAGACAACACCACACTATAGCCCTCTCACGGGTCGTTCTTTCACCAGACATCCCCACACTATAGCCTTTCAAACTTTCATTCCTTCACCAGACAGCCCTACACTATAGCCTTCCCACGGGTCGTTCTTTCACCAGACAGCACCGCACTATAGCCTTCCCACGGGTCATTCCTTCACCAGACGGCCCCACGCTATAGCCTTCCCACGGGTCATTCCTTCACCAGACGGCGCCACGCTATAGCCTTCCCACGGGTCGTTTTTTCACCAGACAACACCACACTATAGCCCTCTCACGGGTCGTTCTTTCACCAGACATCCCCACACTATAGCCTTCCCACGGGTCAAGCCTTCACCAGACAGCCCCACGCTATAGCCTTCCCACGGGTCGTTTTTTCACCAGACAACACCACACTATAGCCCTCTCACGGGTCGTTCTTTCACCAGACATCCCCACACTATAGCCTTCCCACGGGTCATTCCTTCACCAGACGGCCCCACGCTATAGCCTTCCCACGGGTCGTTTTTTCACCAGACAACACCACACTATAGCCCTCTCACGGGTCGTTCTTTCACCAGACATCCCCACACTATAGCCTTCCCACGGGTCAAGCCTTCACCAGACAGCCCCACACTATAGCCTTCCCACGGGTCATTCCTTCACCAGACATCCCCACACTGTAGCCTTCCCACGGGTCAAGCCTTCACCAGACGGCCCCACACTATAGTCTTCCCACGGGTCAAGCCTTCACCAGACAGCCCCACGCTATAGCCTTCCCACGGGTCGTTTTTTCACCAGACAACACCACACTATAGCCCTCTCACGGGTCGTTCTTTCACCAGACATCCCCACACTATAGCCTTCCCACGGGTCATTCCTTCACCAGACGGCCCCACGCTATAGGCTTCCCACGGGTCGTTTTTTCACCAGACAACACCACACTATAGCCCTCTCACGGGTCGTTCTTTCACCAGACATCCCCACACTATAGCCTTCCCACGGGTCAAGCCTTCACCAGACAGCCCCACACTATAGCCTTCCCACGGGTCATTCCTTCACCAGACATCCCCACACTGTAGCCTTCCCACGGGTCAAGCCTTCACCAGACGGCCCCACACTATAGCCTTCCCACGGGTCATTCCTTCACCAGACATCCCCACACTATAGCCTTCCCACGGGTCAAGCCTTCACCAGACAGCCCCACACTATAGCCTTCCCACGGGTCATTCCTTCACCAGACATCCCCACACTGTAGCCTTCCCACGGGTCAAGCCTTCACCAGACGGCCCCACACTATAGCCTTCCCACGGGTCATTCCTTCACCAGACATCCCCACACTATAGCCTTCCCACGGGTCAAGCCTTCACCAGACAGCCCCACACTATAGCCTTCCCACGGGTCATTCCTTCACCAGACATCCCCACACTGTAGCCTGCCCACAGGTCATTCCTTCACCAGACGGCCCCACACTATAGCCTTCCCACAGGTCATTCCTTCACCAGACGGCCCCACACTATAGCCTTCCCGCGGGTCATTCCTTCACCAGACGGCCCCACACTATAGCCTTCCCACGGGTCAAGCCTTCACCAGACAGCCCCACACTATAGCCTTCCCACGGGTCATTCCTTCACCAGACGGCCCCACACTATAGCCTTCCCACGGGTCATTCCTTCACCAGACGGCCCCACACTATAGCCTTCCCACGGGTCATTCCTTCACCAGACGGCCCCACACTATAGCCTTCCCACGGGTCATTCCTTCACCAGACGGCCCCACACTATAGCCTTCCCACGGGTCATTCCTTCACCAGACGGCCCCACACTATAGCCTTCCCACGGGTCATTCCTTCACCAGACGGCCCCACACTATAGCCTTCCCACGGGTCATTCCTTCACCAGACGGCCCCACACTATAGCCTTCCCACGGGTCATTCCTTCACCAGACGGCCCCACACTATAGCCTTCCCACGGGTCATTCCTTCACCAGACGGCCCCACACTATAGCCTTCCCACGGGTCATTCCTTCACCAGACGGCCCCACACTATAGCCTTCCCACGGGTCATTCCTTCACCAGACGGCCCCACACTATAGCCTTCCCACGGGTCAAGCCTTCACCAGACAGCCCCACACTATAGCCTTCCCACGGGTCATTCCTTCACCAGACATCCCCACACTGTAGCCTTCCCACGGGTCAAGCCTTCACCAGACGGCCCCACACTATAGCCTTCCCACGGGTCATTCCTTCACCAGACGGCCCCACACTATAGCCTTCCCACGGGTCATTCCTTCACCAGACGGCCCCACACTATAGCCTTCCCACGGGTCATTCCTTCACCAGACGGCCCCACACTATAGCCTTCCCACAGGTCATTCCTTCACCAGACGGCCCCACACTATAGCCTTCCCGCGGGTCATTCCTTCACCAGACGGCCCCACACTATAGCCTTCCCACGGGTCAAGCCTTCACCAGACAGCCCCACACTATAGCCTTCCCACGGGTCATTCCTTCACCAGACGGCCCCACACTATAGCCTTCCCACGGGTCATTCCTTCACCAGACGGCCCCACACTATAGCCTTCCCACGGGTCATTCCTTCACCAGACATCCCCACACTATAGCCTTCCCACGGGTCAAGCCTTCACCAGACGGCCCCACACTATAGCCTTCCCACGGGTCAAGCCTTCACCAGACGGCCCCACACTATAGCCTTCCCACGGGTCATTCCTTCACCAGACGGCCCCACACTATAGCCTTCCCACGGGTCATTCCTTCACCAGACGGCCCCACACTATAGCCTTCCCACGGGTCAAGCCTTCACCAGACAGCCCCACACTATAGCCTTCCCACGGGTCATTCCTTCACCAGACATCCCCACACTGTAGCCTTCCCACGGGTCAAGCCTTCACCAGACGGCCCCACACTATAGCCTTCCCACGGGTCATTCCTTCACCAGACGGCCCCACACTATAGCCTTCCCACGGGTCATTCCTTCACCAGACGGCCCCACACTATAGCCTTCCCACGGGTCCTTCCTTCACCAGACGGCCCCACACTATAGCCTTCCCACGGGTCAAGCCTTCACCAGACAGCCCCACACTATAGCCTTCCCACGGATCATTCCTTCACCAGACGGCCCAACACTATAGCCTTCCCACGGGTCATTCCTTCACCAGACGGCCCCACACTATAGCCTTCCCACGGGTCATTCCTTCACCAGACATCCCCACACTATAGCCTTCCCACGGGTCAAGCCTTCACCAGACGGCCCCACACTATAGCCTTCCCACGGGTCATTCCTTCACCAGACGGCCCCACACTATAGCCTTCCCACGGGTCATTCCTTCACCAGACGGCCCCACACTATAGCCTTCCCACGGGTCATTCCTTCACCAGACGGCCCCACACTATAGCCTTCCCACGGGTCAAGCCTTCACCAGACAACCCCACACTATAGCCTTCCCACGGGTCATTCCTTCACCAGACATCCCCACACTGTAGCCTTCCCACGGGTCAAGCCTTCACCAGACGGCCCCACACTATAGCCTTCCCACGGGTCATTCCTTCACCAGACGACCCCACACTATAGCCTTCCCACGGGTCATTCATTCACCAGACGGCCCCACACTATAGCCTTCCCACGGGTCCTTCCTTCACCAGACGGCCCCACACTATAGCCTTCCCACGGGTCATTCCTTCACCAGACGGCCCCACACTATAGCCTTCCCACGGGTCATTCCTTCACCAGACGGCCCCACACTATAGCCTTCCCACGGGTCATTCCTTCACCAGACAGCCCCACGCTATAGCCTTCCCACGGGTCAAGCCTTCACCAGACGGCCCCACACTATAGCCTTCCCACGGGTCAAGCCTTCACCAGACGGCCCCACACTATAGCCTTCCCACGGGTCAAGCCTTCACCAGACGGCCCCACACTATAGCCTTCCCACGGGTCAAGCCTTCACCAGACGGCCCCACACTATAGCCTTCCCACGGGTCATTCCTTCACCAGACGGCCCCACACTATAGCCTTCCCACGAGTCAAGCCTTCACCAGACGGCCCCACACTATAGCCTTCCCACGGGTCAAGCCTTCACCAGACGGCCCCACACTATAGCCTTCCCACGGGTCAAGCCTTCACCAGACGGCCCCACACTATAGCCTTCCCACGGGTCATTCCTTCACCAGACAGCCCCACACTATAGCCTTCCCACGGGTGAAGCCTTCACCAGACGGCCCCACACTATAGCCTTCCCACGGGTCATTCCTTCACCAGACGGCCCCACACTATAGCCTTCCCACGGGTCATTCCTTCACCAGACGGCCCCACACTATAGCCTTCCCACGGGTCAAGCCTTCACCAGACGGCCCCACACTATAGCCTTCCCACGGGTCAAGCCTTCACCAGACAGCCCCACACTATAGCCTTCCCACGGGTCATTCCTTCACCAGACATCCCCACACTATAGCCTTCCCACGGGTCGTTTTTTCACCAGACAACACCACACTATAGCCCTCTCACGGGTCGTTCTTTCACCAGACATCCCCACACTATAGCCTTCCCACGGGTCAAGCCTTCACCAGACAGCCCCACACTATAGCCTTCCCACGGGTCATTCCTTCACCAGACATCCCCACACTGTAGCCTTCCCACGGGTCAAGCCTTCACCAGACGGCCCCACACTATAGCGTTCCCACGGGTCAAGCCTTCACCAGACGGCCCCACACTATAGCCTTCCCAAGGGTCATTCCTTCACCAGACAGCCCCACGCTATAGCCTTCCCACGGGTCATTCCTTCACCAGACGGCCCCACACTATAGCCTTCCCACGGGTCAAGCCTTCACCAGACGGCCCCACACTATAGCCTTCCCACGGGTCATTCCTTCACCAGACGGCCCCACACTATAGCCTTCCCACGGGTCAAGCCTTCACCAGACGGCCCCACACTATAGCCTTCCCACGGGTCATTCCTTCACCAGACGGCCCCACACTATAGCCTTCCCACGGGTCAAGCCTTCACCAGAGGGCCCCACACTATAGCCTTCCCACGGGTCATTCCTTCACCAGACGGCCCCACACTATAGCCTTCCCACGGGTCATTCCTTCACCAGGCAGCCCCACACTCTAGCTTTATCTTGTATGTGGCAAATACGGCCTTCGTGTGTTTTACGTCATTCAATTACTAAGTCATTCGGAAGTCGATGCCTGTCTTAACGTTCAATATGATTTATTGTTTCTATTGTGATGCAGGTGTGAAATTCTGTAAGAGCAGGTTTAACGGGTCGCTATCTGTACCTTATCATGTCGTAACTTTTGCTCCAAAATTTTAATAACTTGTATTGCCTGGTTCAAGAAAAATTTGAATTGATCAATTTATCATAAATACATTGCAAATATGTGATTTAGTAATTATGTCTGAACAATTAATGAGCTTGCAAGTGGTTGAACCCTAAGACTAAAAATGGCGGCATAAGGCTTGTGTACTTTGCTAGTAAATTTACGATCAATCTCTGAAGGAGCAAGTAAAAGATGGAGCTACGAGCTCGTAACTCTTTGTGAAACGATCCACATGTGTATGATATGTAGAACCCACCATTCTTCAATACTAGGGGTCTGGAACGGGTCACTTGAAAGATGGACATTCCACATTGACCCCCAAATTCCGACACTGAGAATTTGAAAAAACGACATCGACACAGATAGCGGCATTTAGAAGGGAAAAAAAGACACCAAACTTAGCTAGAAAGCGACACGGAAAGTCGTGAAAAAGTTGGAAAAATCAACACTGGGAATTTGGAAAAATCGACACTGGGCACATCTAGGCCCAAAATAATGGGATACGTAACGATACCATGCAAGCAACCAACGCCAACAAATAGGCATATATTGGAAACATATACGCTAAAATACTGTAGCCTTTCCACGGGTCAAGCCTTCACCAGACAGCCCTACACTATAGCTTTTCCACGGGTCATTCCTTCACCAGACAGCCCCAAACTATAGCCTTCCCACGCGTCAGTCATTCACCAGACGCGTTCGTCCCTCACCAGACGGCCCCATACAATGCCCTTCCCATGTGCCCCACAGTATAACCGTCCCATGGGTCATTCCTGCACCAGACAGTCCCACTGTCCCAAGTGGTTTATGCGGTACTACGCTTTGAAGTGAGAATGGTTTACTCCATCGCGGTTAACTTCACTACCGATTAATAAGAAATGAAGTATTAATATTTCATTTGTGTGCCCATATTCTGTGTGGCCATGTCTTCCACGGTCACGAGGCCGGCCGGACAAGTTCGCTTGATACTGACAGTCATTCATGAAACAGCCGCAATCGCCCCCCACCTCCGCGCATTGCCCCCACCCATCCACACCCCTCCCAACTCCCCTCACGTCGTAGCTGATGTATCGCCGTTGAATGTTCAGCGTTTTGACCCACAGCGTTCCCAACAAAGTAATTTTTGACGAGACATCTTGTTTTGGTTCCTTTTGTCCTTTTCAGGCTCAGTACCGGCAAATCCGTATGCATGTGGGTACATGCATAGACTGAATATTAGCATCGCCCACTGCTTAGGCCGCAGAACTTGTATTTGCGAAAGGCATGACGGTGAGTCAGCCATTATCCACCATGACCATGACATATTCAGTTTTAACGAAATATTAATATACACCTCCGCCAGTTGTCTTTTTTATAGACCCGTTTTCAAGTGACGACTGGCTACCCCGATAGCTCAGTGGGTTAGAGCGCTCGCCGTGAGTATTTTGGCCACCTGAGAGCCTAACGGCATGGGTCGGTGGTTCGAGCCCGATGTGGTCATGTTTGTGTGCGCAGAATAAAGATTACATGTCCTTATTCGCAAGTAGTAGGAGTAGGGTGTTACCTCTCCCCTTCCATCTTTGATGTCCACTGTTCAGTGCCACAATTGTCCATTTGCAACGGTCTGGTTCATGCTATGATCAGCGCTGTGTTTGAAAAAAAAACTGCCCCCATCTAAATTATTCCAACCGAATGGTGCAAAAAATTTGAATTACGATTTAATTGTGTCTATCGGTACTTATTGTTTCATTCATTAGAAATCGATTGTGGCTTCGACACGGTGCCCTACGGAGACAAATGTGTCTGGGCCAATCGTGGTGCGATGACGTGGTACGACTGTCGGTCGAAATGCGGCGAAGGCGGCGGTGACCTAGCGTCACTGGTGGGCGGAATCCCAAAGTTGATGGCTTCGCTTCAGGCTATAACCGGAATAGGGAGGAATGGAAACTTCTGGGTGGGCCTGGAAAGACGGTCATGGAGTTGGATATCGGGTAAGTCAGGATAAGGATGTGGGGTGGGGTGTTCTAACAACAACGATATAGGCAGCTTGCATACAACTTAGGTACGAAGCTGAGGTAGCGCCTGGGTATCCAATGCATGTGTTATCTGTACACAGATTCATTCATTATATGATTTAGTCCGGGTCATGGGGTAAAGGAGGTGGAGATGCACATTTTGTGTCTGAGCACTGGATTTAATGCAGTTGTAGACGCGTGCCTTATGCCACGATATCACACTACTTCCCGGCATCGCTTGTCGCCATGCAGGGACCGGGCACTCGACCAGCACACGCCATCCAGTGGAATATTACAATTTTGGCACCGGATCGTATTTGAACTGTCTGGTAATCGACATAGCGTCTAGCCGCAAGTGGGGCTCCCGACAATGCTACGCCAAGGTTCCGTTCTTTATCTGCGATAACGGTGAGTCAAAATGATTTACATAACAGCGTTGATGGGGTTCTTTAGGCGGGGAAGGGGCTATGACCAAGGTGGCTCTACAGCTCTTGCATATGATCAGCATGATCTACAGTTAAAAGTAAACGATGTACGTGTTATGCTATCGTCAATTGTGCAACTACGCACTGTATGATTAGGACAAAATTGTATGACTATCATTTCAACAAAATGATTTGAAAAAAACGACAAAAAAAAACAGTTATACCGGAGCCGGAATGTATGTCACTTGGCGCAAACATTACAGCTTTTACCAATTATCGTTAAAGTCATAATTAATTCAGATTGCTTGATTAAACTTAATAATTTGAAAGGTTCAAAAATGATCAGTACAAACATGTCACGCGGCATGAATTTTTTGCATCATATCTTACTAAGATATCGGTACTTATTTTAATCTTTTAGACACAGAAACACGAGAGAAAGACAGGACCAATGACACCGAAGAACCGAACGATGGTAAGATACAAGTTTCAAAATGCGTCTTTTTTTCCATTTAAAATGAATTTATATATATTGCCACAGTTGGGAGACAAATCCCTACAAATATACTAATTTACAGCCTTTACTTGTGTCGCAAACACCTTGCATTTCTAGCCGCCTCACTGACATTATTTTTATGCATAGGCCTGCCATTGTGCTATCAAAACTACTTTAAGTCGCTTTTTCTACGAATTATTTTGTCATCCACAAAACAGAGTGCCATATTGTCAAGCACGTGGTTTTGATTGGTACCTGTATGTGGCAAATACGGCTTTCGTGTGTTTACGTCATTCGATTACTAAGTCATTCGGACGTCGATGCCTGTTTTACCGTTTAATATGATTTATTGTTTTCTATTGCGATGCAGGCGTGAAATTCTGTAAGAACAGGTTTAACGGGTTGCTATCTGTACCTTTTCATTTCGTAACGTTTGCTCCAAAATTTTAATAACTTGTATTGTCGGGTTCAAGAAAAATGAGAATTGCTCAATTTATCATGAATCATTGCAAATATGTGATTTAGTAATTATGCCTGAACAATAAATTAGCTTGCAAGTGGTTGCACCCCAACACTAAAAATGGCGGCATAGCGTTTGATTACGTTGCTCATAAACTTACGATCATTCTCTGAACGAGCAAGCAATTGATAGAGCTACGATCGAGCTCGTAACTCTGTTACGAGTCTGTCGTAAAACTTTGTGAAATGATCCACATGTGTATTATATGTAGAACCCACCATTCCTCAATACTAGGGGTCTGGAAGGGGTAATTGGCGACACAGGCATATTTGAAAAATAGACATTCGACATCAACCCACAAATTCCGACACTGAGGGTTTGAAAAAGCAACATCGACACAAATAGCGGCATTTAGGAGAAAATAACCGCAACAAACTGCCAAAAAGCCACACGGAACGCCATGAAAAATCGACATTCGACACTGAGAATTTCGAAAAATTGGCATTGGACACTGGACCCCTAATCTAGATCCCTAATATTGGGGTGTGAAACGACGCAATGCAAACGACTGGCGCCAAGAAACTAGACAGCCGTAGGCTGAGGTACTGACAGAAGTGACTTCATCTTTGGCGCACACGTCTGGGGCACCATTTATGCGCCGAAACTATGGTACAGGCGATGACATGCAGAAACACATATACTATAAGCTGCTCCTGCCTCTTGCTGGCTACAAGATGCCTTCAGTGGGCAGATTGAGTTAAACAGCTCATTGACCGAACAATTTGGGCTAAATAGCGCTATAAACGGGCACATTGGAATAATTACAGCCTTCAGCGGGCCAATTTGGGCTAAACATGGCCATCAATGGCCAATTTGGGCTCAATAACGCCGATATCCGACGGCGTTCTAGCCCAAATTGCCCATTGAAAGCTGTATTGGGCTCGCTGAAAGCGCAATTTAGCCCAAATGTGACCTCTACGATGCGGATGCTGGAATAGCACAATCTAACGGTTACTGTTCAACGAGGGCTATTTTCCCAGATAGAGAGTGCCATTTTGAGTGAATACGTCCAAATCTCGACTTCATACTTGTGCTTGGTCCCGCCCGAATCCCTGTTCTCAGACTCGTCATTGCTAAATTACGGAGCCCTCTGGCGCCGAAACTAAGCGTGCTAGGCTAGGAGCGAATGCGGACTTCTCACCAAAGTCGACGAATGCCCGTCCTTTGAAACCAGTCCCGACTCTCTAGCGTCGCTATTAAGCAAACGGCGGCCATCGCAAAGCAGAGGCAGTGCCGGTCGATATCGCCGTTGACTCATAATGGAACTTCAGCAAAGGGGGGTGTACCTCTTGCGAGCGCTTTAGCGGGCCAAACTAAGCGTCCTAGAGCAATTCTGTCGCCATTTACCATGTGGCGTGTCTTTCTGAACATGTTGATCCAAACCGCGACCGTCCACAATGATTATTAAGGAAATGAGGGTCATTTCTATTTTGCAGTACATTGAGTGCATATGCTCGGTCCCCTGGCTTGAACTTTACATTGAATATGATAGCGTGGTTTTGAGGTCAAGAGTGGGCCTCGGAATTAGATCAGCGGCTTGAGTGAATGGTATTACAAATGCTCGTGCCGACCTAATGTGAAATAAAAAAATGAGTTGTCGGGCCAAATGGTATGTGTTGATGGCTTTAGGTCGTCTCCCACTTTGTCGCAGCATGAAATTTTTGTGACATTTTTCCCAATTCCGGATCGGAAATTTCCTGGGTTTATGAGCTGGCAGTGAAGGGTATGGCCACTGGTCATTGATACCTGGGGGGGGGGGGGAGGGGGACAAACCGAAGTGGACAGGTGACGTGGCGTGTAGCGCTGATGCCTCAGAAAATGGGATCCTTACGGACGATGGAATCGGGATACGGGGCCTCGCATCTGGATGCGTGGGGCAATCGGGATCGAATGGATCTAATGCCGTTGCGTGGGATAAATAGGAATCTGCGGGGTCGAACCGAGACGCGAAAGTTCGAAGCGGGATATTTGGGACCAATCCCAATAGGATGGGTAGATTCTTGCTTTGTGGGATCCAACCGGGATTACACTGGACTAATCAGGATTAGGATCGGTATCTGAAGGGTGACAACGGGATCCGACGGGTTATTCTGTATGTAAGGGGGAAACTGTCTATCCGACGGCTCTGCGGGGTCAATGTGGATCCTGGGCGTGCAATCCAGATCGGACGTGTCAACTCTGGATCCGTGGGTTCAAACCTGGATCCGACGGTTCAAATCTGGATCCAGGGGGGTCAAATCTGGATCTGAAGGGTCAAATCAGGACATAGTGGGTCAACTCGAGGTCAGAGGAGTCAAATGTGTATCTTAGGGGCAAATGTGGGTCTGAGGGGTGAAATCTGGATCTGAGAGGTCAAATCTGGATCTGAGAGGTCAAATCTGGATCTGAGGGGTCAATCTGCAACTCAGGGGTCAAATCTGGATCTGAAAGGTCAAATCTGGCTCTGAGGGGTCAATCTGGATCTGAGGGGCAAATTTGGATATCAGGGTTAATCTGGATCTGAGAGGTCAAATCTGGATCTTAGGGCTATATAGCGCCCTGGACGGGCAATTTGGCCTATATAGCGCTTTCAACGGGCAATTAGGTCTATATAGCCCCTTTGACGGGCAATTTGGCCTATATGGCACTTTCAACGGACAAGTCGGGCTATATAGCGCCCTGGACGGGCAATTTAGGCTATATGGCGGCCTGCACGGGGAATTCGGGCTATATAGCGCCTTCAACTGGCAATTCGGGCTATATAGCGCCCTGGACGGGCAATTTGGGCTATATAGCACCTTCAACGGGCAATTCGGGCCATATAGCGATTTTAACGGCCAATTTGGGCTATATAACCCTTTGACGGGCAATTTGGGCTATATAGCACCTTACGGGCAATTCGGGCTAAACAGCCCCGTTGTCGGGCAATTTGGGCTACATAGCACCTTCAACGGGCAATTTGGGCTATATAGCGCCTTCAACGGGCAACTTGGGATATATAGCGCGTTCAACGGCAATTTGGGATATATAGCGCGTTCAACGGCAACTTGGGCTATATAGCCCCTTTGACGGGCAATTTGCGCTACATAGCACCTTCAACGGGCAATTAGGGCTACATAGCGCCTTCAACGGGCAATTCGGGCTATATAGCCCATTTTACGGGCAATTTGGGCTATATAGCACCTTACGGGCAATTCGGGCTATACTTCGCCTTGGACGGGCAATTTGGGCTATATAGCACCTTCGACGGGCAATTTGGGCTAATAGCGCTTTCAGCGTGCAATTTGGGCTATATAGCCCCTTTGATGGGCAATTTGGGCAATATAGTACCTTACGGGCAATTCGGGCTATATAGCGCACTGGACGGGCAATTTGGGCTATATAGCGCCCTGAATGGGCAATTTCGGCTACATTGTACCTTCAACGGGCAATTTCGGCTCTATAGCACCTTCAACGGGCAATTTGGGTTACATAGCACCTTCAACGGGCAATTTGGGCTATATAGCGCTTTTAGCGGGCAATTTGAGCTATATGGCGCCCTGGACGGGCAATTTGGGCTACATAGCACCTTCAACGGGCAATTTAGGCTATATAGCCCCTTTGCCCGGGCCATTTGTGCTATATAACGCCTTCAGCGGGCAATTCGGGCCACATAGTGCGTAGAATGGGCAATTTTGGCTATATATCCCATTCAACGGGCAATTCGGGCCAATGGCATATTCAACGGGTAGTATAGGCCTTATGTAGAGCAATCTGCGCGCGGCGACTGCTATCTGTAGCAATGGGCGTAATCTATTACCCGATATGTACGGAATTGGTCGTTAAGGCCTGGTTGCGCGCGTGATGTCACTATGACGTCACGTGACGCACGTTCCGGCCGCAAATTTAGTGCCAAATTAGACCTTAAATTAACATGCATTTTGAAGTCCACAGCGTTTGTCACGGTTAAATAATAATGGTACTATGAATGTTACCCTTTATTGAAGATGACGTCATCGTGACGTCACACGACGTCATTTGACTATGGCGATAATGCTCTAAATGGCTTCTACTTATGTTTATATACTTAGTTATGAAGCCGGGTGACGGTAACTATTGCCAAAGTAGGTGAACATGCCGGAAGGCGAACATTTCCTAGGAGTACGTTTGCTATGACATCAGTTTTGACGCACACGTTTCAGTACGGCAAAAAATTGTTACCCATCGCAGCAGTTGTGCCTTGATATAAGGTACAGCGTCAAATCAACCGGAAGTCGCTATGATGGATAATAGTCAAGTAATAGAGGTTATAAAATTATGACGTCATAACGTCATGGTGACGTCATGGCGTGACGCATGGAAATGTCCAAATAACTAAACACAAACATTGGTGCCCTCAATCCAAAACGCAGATTAGAACGGCGGTAGAACTGTTAGTCCTTCAGATATGGCTTCACCTAATTACCGAAAATTGCTATTCTCCATCATTACGGATAAATGCAAAACGAGCAGATGAAGAAAGGACCCTGCAGCAAAGAGGAACAGGATAATAATTCTTTACTGCAAATAGTAATCTGGATACATATCTTCCCTACCATTATACGGAAAGATCGAAGCTTTAGCTACTTTTTCCGATTTCTTACGAATTTTCCAAGTATTGTATACTTTATCATTGGGAAAATCTTCGGTTGGCATGGAAACGAAACTGAGACTAACGTTTGCCGTCAGCCTACCCAGAGTCTCTTGTACATGTCCACATCTCGCACCGTGGTAAAGCAAAGTGAGATCGCTCAAACGGAAGTACGTCATATTGAAGGAAGTTTGATTATATCCATTGGGGCCCATGTTAAACGCGTTCGACTATATACCGTTACAGAGCTATGTCGCCGTGTTTATAGGCAATGGCACATCCTGCTACTATTTATCTACATCAGCAAGCATAGAGCGATGCCTTCAATATGACGCCCGTGGGAGCCCCAGCAAACACCAAAAATCCCTATCTTTATCAATAGAGGACATTTCAAAAAAATCCTGTGACGTCGGTTCTTGTCCAAATTCCATCTAGTAAAAGGTCCGAAACTGTTTGATGCAGGCACCGATGAAATACGGGGCAAACAAATTTCCCCAGCCTGAGAGATTGAGGGCTTTGACATTGGAGATCCCCTAGGGAATTGCCGTCACCCCTGGAACCGGAAGTAAGATAGGAACATACTATTTTTATGATGCAGACAAACATCGGACCCCATTTCCTACAAAATGACGCCACTCTCGATTTGTTATCATTTTTTGCCGGTTTTTGACGATGTTTTCAATGTACCAACACTGACGTCATCTTGGAGACAAATTGTTGAAGTCTCTGACCGCGATCCCTCTTCATTTTGGAGATGGTGTGTATTGTTGTAGGCCGTATCCACTATCTTGGAAAACGGAGAATGCGTTGTCCCTTCATAAACAATAAAACACATTTGTTTTTTCTGCGATTCTGAAGATCCATGCATAAACATAAAAATCATCAGTGTTAATTTGCTAAATTTTGGTCATTTTTCGTGGTCTGGTTTCGCTTTGCAACAGGATATTCAATAACGATTGTTCTTTTAACTCAGTGACCCCGAAAACCTGTACCAAAATAACGGTTCTATCCATCTTATTTACAAGATATTGAGTATTCTTGCTGGCCTTGTCCGTCATATAGGAAAATGGCGGATGCGTTGCTCTTAGATACACGAAAATGTGTCTGACCCCAAAAAACCAACACATAGCGTTAAATAGAGTGATCCATCTGCGTTTAGGAGATTTTGTGTACTGTTGCAGGCGGTCTCCTCCGTCTTGGCAAATGGCGCATGCGTTGTCCCAACTTATACAGTAGCATTTCCTTTCTCAGCTATCATTCTACATAACCATAAAAATCATCAGTGTTAATTTTCAACATATTGGCTATTTTTCGTGGTCCGACATTTTGAAAAATTGCGGATGCCTTGCAACAGGATACGCAATAATGATTTTGTTTCAAATTCAGCGACTACGAAAAGATATGCACACAAATAATGGTTCTATCCTTCTTGTTTTCAAGTTACTCAGTATTCTTACTCGCCCGGTCCGTCATGTTGAAAATGGCAAGCCCATGCCGCCAGCCCAGGGTACCAGCCCAGGCCCCTAACCTAGTCATAGACCTGGCCGGTAGTCCAAACCGCTGGCTCAGGCCGCTGGCCCAGCAAGATAGCCCAGTAAGATAGCCTAGGTTGTTAGTCTAAGCCACTAGCCCAGGCTTAGCCCAGGATGCTAACCCAGGCCGCTAGCCTGGGCACCATCCCAGGCTTTACCCAGGCTTTGCCCAGGTTTTACCCAGTCTTTGCCCAGGTTTTACCCAGGCTTTGCCCAGGTTTTACCCAGGCTTTGCCCAGGCCGCTAGCTCAGGCCACTAGCTCAGGCCGCTAGCTCAGGCCGCTAGCTCAGGCCGCCAGCTCATGGGCGGGGGGGGGAGGAGAGAATGAAATTGGTGCCGCTAGGGCGTGTGCAGGAATTATTGAAATGTGGGGGAGGGGCACGTGCTCCCTGTGCACGCCCATGCACGGTGGGTGCGGGTGGACGGGGTGGAAGGGGGTGGGGGGGGGGGCAGGGGCAGGAGTGTATGATTCTGACGAGTGAGGGTGAAGGCAGTGGAACCTGTCCTCCCTTCCCATGACTGCGGGCGACGGCTCTCCCAATATATCACCTCACAATACGTAAACAATACGGTGCCTTATCGCGAACAGCTGACTCAACTCCCTACCCAGCGCGCACTGTCTGGGTCCTGCGCTAACTTTAACATTGGAATCCATACAGGGAATGTTTGGCCCTCTAGCGGGAAAAGTAAAATTGATAGTATCTTTGTTTAACTAATAAACAACTAGGCGGTAAAATTAGACGTTCTGTGCCCCGAATCCGATCTCTATTCCCAATATTAATTTTACAGTGAATTTACTTCGTATTTTAAATATTTTATGTGACGTCATTGACGGCGATTTTTTCTTCGGAAACTTGGTTAGATCAACCTTAATACATATTAGGAGGCTGACGACGATTGAGAAAGTTAAAGTGGCAAAAACAGCGTGCATCTAGTTTGAACATAAGGACAAGGTGAACTATGACGTCATTTAGCGCGAAACTTCTTCACACGCGCAAAAAAATTATCCATAATAAAGTTGTCCCCTAATCAGTGGAACATTTTAATGCTAGTCGCATCTCTTGGGGACAAATATTAAGCAAGCCTTAGCACTTATACGTTTTTCCTTGAATTGGATGGCCTTGACCTTTGACCTTTGACATTGGGAAGTCCGTAACTTGAAAATTGTAGAGGCTCGCACATGCCACATTTCCATAAAAGTTGGTGAACGATAGCTGTTGTCGTTAGGTCAGTAGAGGGTACGAACAAAAACAGGAGTGTATAAAGCTTAAGTCTATTGGGTGCCGGTGGGCGGGGCGGATGAGTGTCGAAAGGCTGGGGGGCTGCAGGAGTCGGGTGGATGGTTGTGGGGAATGAGCAGAGAGGAGTCCATTAACCCCGGTTGGTGTGGGTGGACGAGGGAGGGGGGAGGGGCTGAGGGGCAGGTGTCCGTGAGACTGGTGGGCGGCTGCTGGGGCGATTCTTTCGGAACTCTTTGTACACAATATCAATGCGCTGTATTTAGTGGTACTAATCGCCTCTCCCGATAAATCACATCACAATATATAAACAACACGGTGCCTTATCGCGCACCGCTCACTCACTGCCCTCCCCAGCCCGCGCGGTCTGGATACGGCGCCGACTTTAACATGGGAATCCCCATAAGGAATGTTCGGCCCTCTAGCCGGAAGAGTAAAATAGAAAGTATCCTTATTTAACTAAGAAACAACTAGGCGGTAAAATTAGACGTTCTGTGACCCGAGTCCGATCTCCCGATTCCCAATATTAATTATACAGTGAATTTAATGCGCATTTAAATATTTCATTTTTTTACGTCATGTAACGTCATTGATGGCAAATTTTTCTTCGGGAAATCGGTCATACCGACTTTCTGAATACCTCATTGGAGGTTCATGACGATTGAGAACGTAAAACTGGGAAAGCAACGTGCATCTAGTTTGAACATAAGGACAAGGTGAACTATAACGTCATTTTGCGCGAAACTTCTTCCTACGCGCAAAAAAATGGTATATATTAAAGTTGTGTCCCCTAGTCAGTGGAACATTTTGACGCTAGTCGCATCTCTTTAGGACAAATATTAAGCAAGCCTTGGTATTTTTACGTTTTTCCTTTCATCGTATGGCTTTGACCTTTGACCTTTGACATTGGGACGCCCGTCACTTGAAAATTTTAGAGGCTCGGAGATGCCACATTTCCATAAACGTTGGTAAACGATAGCTATTGTCGTTAGGACAGTAGAGGGTACGAAAGAAATACAAACATACAAACTTCGGTGAAGTGGCTAAAGAGCCCAGCCCGAGTGACATAAGACGAAATATTGATATTTCGTCTTAACAAATTTACAAACCAAACATATTAATATACTGACAGACGTTTTCAACTTCTGTCAGTAATAAGCACATATTGGTAACATATACGCTAAAATAACTTTTACTTATATGTGGTTCTTTACAATGTAACTTCCTGACATAGAGTGTCATTGGAGTTTCGCAAACAAACAAAACTTGACGTTTTTTTTACGACAGGAGGCCCGGAGTTCGTCTTGACAACAGGGGCTCTGGCCGGAATAGCTGTTGGGGGTCTTGTCATTCTCATTACCATAATAGTGATATCTGTCATTCTCTGGCAACGGCGCCAGCGAGGTAGGTGATAAATATTTCTATATGTGTCTAAAGGATAAAACTTGAGAGAAAAAGGAAGACTTGGCCGGTATTAATAAAATTGAAGTTGCACACATAAAAAAGCAATTTCGTCATACTGTCACCGGCTCACGGCAGTCGTATTCATAGCGCAAACATAATATTCATTTAAGGACAGACATATTTCTGAATCTGCAAATGTTTTTGTTGAATAACTTCTTTGTGTTATTTACACGGAAAATCGTTTCCAAATGCTCCACTGAGCGTAAGGTACATTTAAGTAGACCCAGGGGAACGAGCAAGGGAGGAAAGGACGAATTGTGTGTGAAAAATGATATATTGTGGATGAAAAAAAACAGATAATATAAATTAGTGCAAATGGCTGTTGTAGCTTCAGTCTGAGAATTGTTTCGGCATATTGGTTCCAGCGTTAGGCATATTGCTGGTGAGTTTTAATGTGGAATTGTGATTTATGTTTCAGAGAAAAACCGCCAGGACACCAGCACCATAGGGTAAAGTTACTCAACTGTTGCTGTACCGTTACAATGTGAACGTGAATGTTCGTCAGATTTCGGAGAGCACACCTCACTTAATGCGGCTTATTCCTCACTCTTTCCGTACGGAGCCCTCATAGAGTTAAATGGTAGAGCAGTTTGCTCATTTGAAGCTCAGAAAATACTTTTGGGTTTGAGATCCTACGATCCTCTGGACACCCCAGTGATCAATATCATTATCATATGATATATATTTAGGTAGACATTTAGGAATCTCAAGGGAACAAAAATTGTGTATGTATTGTGAAAATAATGGTGAAAGTGTTATAGAAGACGAGATACTCTTAAGCTGTTTTGGTCAGTTTTATAAAGCCTCACGAGAAAAATACCTACCTGAAGTCGCATATAAGAAGCAGCACTTGCGTTGGGAATTTATCTTTTTGATGATGTCAATAGATACCCCCACCCTATATAACATCGTGCTATTTCACCCGAGATGCATACAAATTAAAAGAAAAACTGTTTAAAAATGTTAACTTATTGACTTGTATCTTTACTCGCATGTCTTTGTGCTTTGAGCCTGTGAGCCTAAAGTTCACAATAACACTTATTCTTCTTATTATTTTATAACGGCAGCCGTTTTTGGATGTGTCCGCGATTGACCAATCAGGAGGAGATACTCTAATTTTATTCAAAGCGGAAATGACACCTACTGTGTCACCAAAAAAGAGCGTGTGATCATCGTTAGTATAAACAGCTGCGATTCCAACTCCAGGCAAGTTTTTTTACGGAGACAATCGTTGCAAGAGACAAATCAATATGTTTCGATGCTAAGATTATAAATACTAAGAAGTCTACTGCGACGCTTGGAACTGACGCAATTCATCCGTGAATTGCGGCCCTGATCTCTCGTTTCACGCGTTTCCCCTGAAGGGTACCTCCACTGTGGAGAGTTCTCTCCGCGTCATAACTTCCAGTTGTAAGGTGGCGCCACATAAAGAGTCACAATATACGTCATTTGCTTCGGCAAAATGGCGCGCTACTCGACATTGATCGAGGCGGGTGGCCTTAATTTTTATCTCCTTGCCAGTCGGCCGAAACGAAACGCTAACAGTCGCCAATTTAACTAAGATGTAAATTTTTGCTGCAGATCGCGATTAGATTAGGTTGGACATCCGCTGTAATATTAGCTACAAATTTCAGTTGATTTGCATTATTATTATTTATTTGCTAGCAGCCTAACTAAGAGTCTTTCTTCTTGCAGGGTATCCATCGTTGGATCGTCATCGAACGAGTATAATGCTGACCCAGCAGCACAGAATGAAGCTTACTATGAGCCGCTTGGTGAGGGTGCATCATTTTCCGATCTCACGGGCAGGATCAAATGTAACCACTAGAACTAGAGACTTCGTGAGAAACTTCATAATAATTAAAACA
This sequence comes from Arenicola marina, assembly GCA_964019135.1. Classification (NCBI taxonomy): domain Eukaryota; kingdom Metazoa; phylum Annelida; class Polychaeta; family Arenicolidae; genus Arenicola; species Arenicola marina. The sequence continues at coordinate 55,282,124 of OZ025250.1, forward strand.
AATATTCGTAAGTTAGCGTTAAATGTATCTCTTCGTTTTACCTCCATTCATTTCATCTTACTTCTATACCGTGAGTTTGACCTCTTCATATTTCAACTTCTCTGTTTCAGCCTGTGTTTCCCACGGGGGGTTTTCAAACAAAATAGGTGCATTTGGGAATTCTGGGACTTACCAGGAGGAACACTATCACATTTTAATATAGTTTAATCCTTTGACTGTCAAATTCTTCTAAACAAACAGATTTCTCGCTTGTATCTGTGTTTGCAAGACGTTTTCTGGAGCACCAACATCCCATCCTTGTGGGACATGGATCATTTGCTTTGTATTCTTTGTTTTAAAATGAGATATAATGTTCTGCTGAAAAAAAATAATGTGTTTTCCTTCATCAATTTGTGTTCCAGATCGAAACCATCCGTGACGTGAGTGGTTTTTTTACGTGTCAAATACCGACTTGTGACAATGTAAAGGAATTTACTTAACTGTCTGGAGAATGACAGGACGTGTTAGTCCGAAATAACAAACTATTCATCTGTCTCTATATATGAGGATGTAACTGTCTAATCTATATAGAAACATCGTGTCCTGCCAAAATCATGGCATGATGTGAAATGGCATTAATGTATGGCCTGGTTAGTACAAGATGCATTTATAGTTGTCGATATATAGAAATATATATATATATATATATATATAAATATATATATATCTATGAAACTGGCTAAACACCCTTGAAACATACAATAAAACAGTGAATAGCACAGCAATCTATGACGCAGGATACGCAGCTTCAAAACTGCCATAAGTTCTCTAAAAGCAATAGTCTTTCGGCAATATGTACTAATACATTGGAAGCAAATGTTGCCGTCTGTTAAATCTTAATCTTTGGTGGTACAGATTTTTCTTAATTGGCCGGACATTCCTGTTGATTCATAACGATTCAAACAGACATTAATTTCAACTAGTATTTGGCGAATTATTTTTACTTTTGAAATGGTAATCCGCCGGCACAAGATTCACATGCCGTCCCTTCCCCCCTTGGATCTGACACTGTTTCGTAACCTAGAGTGCTATGCCAGATACGTGGGTCATCTCCAGAATATATCCCATGTTTGCTACCGGTTATGGATTGTCTCTTTACTCTTTGCTCTTTATCCCCACCGCAGTTAACTAACTACACGTCTCTGCCGCAATGACGAAAAGGAACAGAAAATGAACATCGATTGGAAGATCACCAATGATCAATATCGTTGAACCTGGCAAGCGCGACGGGCGGGGGGTGGGGGGTGGGGGTAGGGGGAGGTGGAGGAGGTCCACCCTGAGATGTAGTAACATTTTGAACTAGAGTGACTGGGTGGGGACGACGGATCCCTAGACGCGCCACTGGATCCGTCAGTATATATCAAGAACCGATATCCGACCAGAATATCTTGACTGGGTATGCCCTTTTCGATTAAATACTGGATGGTCGGTTGTATATTCAAGACGATTTAACCACGTTTGGTCATATCGCGTCCATCAGAGAAGCAAGGGGCAGTGGGGCCATGTCCCCGGCGGTAACCCTACTCTTTGCGAAGAAAGACATTAGATCTTTATCCTGCGACCACACAGACATGGCCGATGAGGACCAATGAGGAGGAACCGCTTTGATTGTCTAGTGGATATACCACTCCGGTGGATTTAGGTAGATGGACGGCGACCGTACGGTCATTTCTATTATCAGCGATATCAGTAAAGAACATATTTACTCAGACGATCAGATATTCCAGTTCTTCTGTACGTGTCCACCAGTGTGACAGTGTGGAGCGGGAAATACATCGCCATATTGCTTCATAAATAATAATAATAATAATAATAATAATAATTCATGTAGTAATTGAAACGATGTTAACCCTGCCTTGTAATCTGGCTTTGTAACACGTCAAGAGTAGAACAGGACTATTTCTGAGGCATCTCGACGTGAATTATCAACTTTTCTGCAATACGTGTGTGGTTAAGGCTAGTTCGAAGAACCTGTAACGCTTAGTGTTCACCAATCGGGATATAAATTGTCCTTGTCGCAGTATAAGAACGCTATGTATTTATAGTTACGTAATTGCGCTCATAACCTGCTTCTGTAAAATAATTGATTCCCTGTGTTCTCAGTGTTGATCTCCAAAGCCTGGGTTTATTCGACTGTATAAATTGGGTGTCAGACTCGGTCGTATTGTACACAACAGGATGTGCATGACAACTATATGAAGAAAACGCATTCCATCTTGAATGTTAATGCCCACTGTATGCTATAAGGAATTTCATCTGAGTGTCCGCACTATGATGTTTTGTAAATAAATTTCCTCTTGTATTTGAATGTCCACTTGATGGGGAAATAAATTTCATATTGCATTTGAATGAATTCATACTAGTGGATGGTTCCTTAAAGAATGGTACAAACTTTAATACTGGTGTTAAATAGCTTTCTCAAGTCCACCACAGAAATAGAAATAGACCAGACTGTTTCCGTCACAACTCGCTAAAGTGCTCCAACATGTTGCCTAAACTTTGTTTCGCAAATTAGTTTTTCTATCTTTGATTCCTAACTTTGTTAAAAAAAATGTGCTTGGAATAAGTACACAAAAGAGACATAGGCCTATACACAGAAAGATGTTTACAAAAAGCCTATCGATAAAGTAATGGTTGTAATGGTTGTCATTGGGCTTCAGAGTACTGTACAGGGTAATAATAACATTTATTTTTTTGTTTACACATAACCGGTTGCACGATAATTAAAAATTTGAAAAAAAACGGTTAGAAAAATTGCAAATAATAATAATTAATTGTAATATTCATTTCAGTAATAGTTTGGCGAATAACATTCTTTCAACCATATGAAACAGACCTAATATCAAGCCGGCTTCGGTCGCGCAGTGGATAGCGTGCGTGCCTTGTAATCTCGCGACCGGGGTTTACTCCCCGACCCCTGGTGAGGAAGAACTTTCGGGGCCTATGACTTCAACCAGCACACTGATGCCAATGGTGATCAACATGGGGCCACTCTTTCTGGAAATACGCAGTGACACAGGGTGTACAGCGGCAGGAAGGCCGACATTTGCCGATCGTTACAGTTAGATATTCGTTTCATCTAACACTAAGTTAACGTTGGCATACTATATTATGCATAAAAAGGCGGAAACTGTGTAAGTAATACTAAGTAAGTAATGTGTGAGAGCGAGAGTGACAGCCAGGCGATACGGAGACTTCGTGATACCGCGAGTAATGATATTTCTCTGATCCAGTTAATTGTTTTAACAAGTAAAGAATGGATCGAAGTATCCAACCAGTCGGATATAATTGACTGCCGCAAGATTTCCACATGAGAAAAGTCGCATACAAACAGATACGGCCCGAGAGGGCCTTTTTCGACACGTCGACACGGCGATGTGTCCATGTGAGTCGCATACAAACAGATAAGGACTTTTTCTACACGGCGTAAAGGCGATTTTAGAAATCGACAATGCGACATTGGGGCTGCCTTTAAATCGACATGCGACATGCACACATTCTTAAAATCGATTTTCGACATGACTATCCCCCTCAGGGATATTACACATCACCCAACGTGAGGAATGCCGGTGACTGGGTCAATGTTATTCCTACCTATTATTGCCTTTTATACTCTCAAACTACTGTTAAAAGTGTCGAGCCAGCGGGAATAAAGTATTCCCACAGCGCATGCATATGGTGCATCGGTAAACAGCAGGTTAACATATTTTTACTATGCTTAGTCTGGTAATGCGTCGAATAATTGTCCCTACTTAACGACGAAACGTTTCTATTATCCACGATGTATCATAATCAATTACTATAAACGATTCTACAAACCAGCTATTATATAGCCGTGCAATAGACATCTAATATAATTATATGTATGTGATCATACAATATCCTGTAAGAACTATCCCCGCTCACCCACCGCCGATTTATCCAACCCCCACCATGTGTGCCGTTAGCACCCTCGTGAATTACAGACACAGCGGTGTTACCACTGGCAGGAAGACTAATTAAATGCGGTGTGATTCGCTGTCGTCGGCCGAGAAAGGGACTTACCTAAACATACAAATGTAATATACGCAATGTCAATGAATAATTGTTTATTTGTTAGGCATTTCATACCACATCTGTGAGAAAACAGTTAATGGCACTTGTCTGTCGAACCCAAGATGTCAATATTTCTTTGTGGTTCATAAACTTCCATATCAACTTATATTTACATATTTCGGTCGCCGATTTCATTAAAATTACGAATTAATAACCGTTTTCGGTTCTAGTCAATAAACCTGCCATGGCTATACAACATGTTGCACAATACACAATGTTGTTATTTGAAGTATTGAAGAAGTTATTTCAGCGTTTAAATTACCAACTTTTATGTGTGCATGAACATAATGTAACTTCAACTTATGCAAGGTCATTGACCCGTCACCTAGAATCTGTTCGCAGGCAGAGTAAATCAGTGGAGGGGGAGGCCGGGGGGGGGGGGGGGGGTAGGGGTCCCCACAACGCATACTAAGCACCCAAGGTGTCCAACTCCCGCTGCAACTGAGCGACAGGCACCCGCTTCAACCCCCAATATCGCACCTTAATCGCGCTTGACGGGCCCCGTAAATGCCTAAGTCTGATTTTTAAGTAATTTATTTATTTCATCAATAAGTAAACGAGACCTGTACTGCCGTATAGTCGCGACAAATAAAGAATTATGCAAGGACAACAACCAACTCCGGAACAGATTGGGCAATTGCGCGAACAGTGCGCAAGATGCCGATTGGTCAGCTTTCACGTGACGCTCATGTGGGGAGGTACTCCTAAAATCTGTCATTTTGATTACTCACATCATAGGGAGATGCTATGCAAATGTTCCTCCCGATTCAATATATTTTGAAGTTGCATCCTGTGTCACGTGACACCTTTTTCGACTGCCGACCAATCAGATTCATCTCGCTGACTGTGCCTGAGATCTCACAGGCGAATTCTCGCGATGTCAGCCATTTTTGCTCAATCTGTTCCGGAGTTGGTTGTTGTCGTTGCATAACTGTTTATTTGTCGCGACTACACGGCAGTACAGGTCTCGTTTACTTACTGATGAAATAAATAAATTACTTAGAAATCGGGCTTAGGCATTTATGGGGCCCGTCAAGCGCGGTAAAGGTGCGATATTGGGATTTGAAGCGGATGCCTGTCGCTCAGTTCCAGTGGGAGTTGGACACCTTGTGTGTTTAGTATACGTTGTGGGCCCCCCTACCCCCCCCCCCCCCCCCGGCCTCCCCCCTCCACTGATTTACGGTGCCTGTGAATCTGTGTGATTACGACAGGAGAGTCCCCAGCAGGCGGTGCGTCCGGCTTAACGACAGGGGCTCTGGCTGGGATACTTGTCGTCGTCTTTGGCCTTGTGGTAGCAATCACAGTGCTGGCGGTCATTCTATGGCGAAGACATCGTCGAGGTAAATCAATTACAAATAGCATATAGACTAATGTGAATTTATATGCATAAACACTGTACAACATGGGTGGCTTGACTTTTGTTAGGAAAAAAAACATTACTATTTTTCAGTGCAAAGGAAATAACGTGGAACTTTCATGATAACAAATTGTCAATATAGACTACATCAGGTTGCCGGACACATTCAGCCTTCAGGAATAATTCATTTACATACCACATTGCTTTGATGATCAGGTAACATAGAACATTTCCGAGGATGTTCTAAGTTCATGTGTTAGGCACTTTCCATGATCGGCCGTCCATACTAATGTTGCTGACTACACTGCCACCTGGGTGGAAAATATGTGCTATGGTATGTATGCTAATGGCTGTTACAAAGACATTATGTTAAGCCCAGTGTCATCGGCAATACAACCTTGTTTTTGTGTTGCCTCTTAATCATTCTCGTTAACATTGTTAACAGTGTGTTTTAATTCTTGTTTCTTTTTGTGTATTCTAGTGACAAGCAGTCCAGACACTAACATCCCAACAGGGTAAAGAGCTTCAGCAAATGATTTCAGACGAAATATTATGCAACATCGCTGTGAAAATATTATCCCATATATGCATCTTTAACCGACCATCATAGGCAAAATGGAGTGAACATAAGATGGCATATATATGAAAGGGCGGATTCAGTGGGGGGGGGGGGGGGTCCAGGGGGTCCGGAGCCATCTGAGGCGTGGACGCAAGTTTTCAGTGGGCCTCCCCTCCAGTCTCAACTATTTAGTCGCAAAATCCTGGCTAACAACCAAATTAATGTCTGATATGAAACCGGCTATCCACGACGTGTATAACTAAGGTCGTGTTCGATTTACATGAAACCAAAAGCGGTTTGCCGAACAGACTGTTCGACAGAAGAAGGACCAAAGCCGGTTTACTGGAAGCCGGGATACTATAGAGAGAGCTGGTTGGCGGTTTGGGCTCTGCGGAACTGTCAGTTAAATCATTTATTTTTCAAGTAATTTATTCACGGCAGGTCCAATCGCGGGTACAGAATGAAACAGAAGGCATATTTATGCTGGCACATGACCATTGCCTCACTACATGCTGAACCAAATGAAACGATGCGTACGCCTTTAGGTGGGCAGACCGTTGAAACCGGGTTCGGTTTCCAGTCGGTTTCAGATAAATCGAACAGATCGAACAACAGTACCATATCACAAGATGCGTACCGACGTTATGCGCACTATATTGGTTGAAACAGTCGAATAAACATTTGTTCATTACCAGTGTATATTCTACGATAGGTTAGCAGTTGTTGGAACCCCCACAGCCTCGCTTGGCGCTATTGGAACGGCGGAGAAGGAAGAGAACTACTACTGCAAGCCGACTGGTGAGGGAACGATCGTTAAACCTGTTTTCATCATCGCATAAACCACCCACAGAAGTCTACATAAACTATACAATATATACATAATAGCTATTGGAGATCAGTCCTCCGTAATCGGTCCACCCTGGGATTTGTGAGCTATTCCTTGAAGATATGACTCAGTTCATCGGTCGCTAGGTTGGGTGACTTGGAACGTCTTAAAGCAGCATCTTAGTTTTTTGGTATTTGAGAATCAAGACTAAAAGTATCTCACAATTATGATGCACATATATTTTTAATATCTCGTTGAATTTGTAGAACAACAATTTCAACATAAAGCTTGAAAACTGCGCTGACTAGTTTATCGCGTGCGGACGTCCTAGCGAGCCGCCTTCGACATCACATAGAATACCGAACAGCAAACAGGCCGGCCACCAACTTCTGCCCTGATGAGCAAATTTGCTTTTCCCCTGATAGCCCAAGACATTGGTAATGTTTTTTTTGTTTTTTGTGTGTGTGTAAAATCATTTATTTCGAATCCAAATAGTTGTGGGTACATAGCAGCCATACATCTGACATATAAGACATTAGTTCACAGCAAGTACACAGTTAGGTATAATCTGACAATGTTGTCCAGATACTAATTTACTAAATTGTCGCTAAGTGTTGTTGCATTCTATATAATATCTCCCTCGATTCTGTACTAAGTATATTCTTATATATTAATGATCGATAGTGCAGTTCTCTTCTGAGGAAAGAGACAGTTTCGCTCCAAGTTCTTGATTTCCGTTGGACGTTGCATACCAGCCATTCCTTATAAATAAAATAGGTCATAAGTCAGATAATAAAATTGGTTGTATTCTTGTCCCCTAATACAACATTATGTAAACAAATGTCAATTTTTAATACATCGGCAGTACAAGACCGTATTTACTTTGCATGCTTGCATTTGTATAGAAGGTGCCAGATATCTTGTTAGATTTACCCCATTTATACAAATTTGTATTACAGGGGAGTATTAGGTTTAGTATTTTGTATATGAATTCTGCAAGTTTTAGATCTTGAATCTTTACTGTACTTCGTTCATATACGTCAGAGAAAGTGATTTCTTGATCCGAAAACAATGTACTTAATTTCCCTTACGCTATATGTTTTTCTGTCTTTCTACGTAATAGTATATTATAAAACCCTTTACATTTGAGCTTTGTCAAATTAGTTATCATGTCTGGGTTTGGGAAAATTTTCTTACTGTTCGTATGTACATGGTCTCCTATTATTGCAATATATGGCCTTAGCCCTTTCAACAGAAGTGTTATATCATGATACATGTTAGCTTTTCCTAGCGACAATCCGTGAATATACGCCTGATCTAGTGATCCAGCGACAAACTTTAGGTGTCGTTTTTGAGTTATTCCATATTCAATAAAGTGCTTAATATATAAACAACGTTTCTTATTCTTTACATCAGTGTAGGACAAGTTGTGATTTCCCCAGATAGCTTGGTTTAGAACTTCAACCTTATCTTTTTTGATTTCATTTTTGGTTTCATGGTTCTTTCAGCTTACTATAAGCTATAATAATTTCTTGATAAAATAATGGCAAGGACATAATAATAGACAAATTGCCAGCATTAACATGAATGAAATCCAAGCATAGGAAGCGTGGTCCCATTTAGGTATATCCGAAATAGAAAGTTCCAGTTATCAGGTTCACTGTTAATCCGTTTAACCCACGAGGATTTTATGGCATTAATATGAGATTCAACGTCTATCATGTTGACAGGCTGCATCAGTACGTTGCGCTTGATGCGATCCCGTGGTCCCAATATAAAACCATAGAATACTTTGTTTAACTTCTTTATAATCCCATCTGAAATCGTGCAGTGTGTAGCTAGAAATGTGATTTTAGGTAGCGCGAGTTTTTTGATTATCAGAACCTTGCCAAATATAGTTAGGTTCCGTTTTTTCCATACCTTTATCTGTCTTTGAATATCATTTAGTTTTTTTATCCAATTAAGTTGTTCACATTTTACTTTGTCATGGCCGCCATATATGCCAAGACATCGCATTGGTTCACTGGAGAACTGAATCCCGTGAATAATGTTATTGCTATCTTTTTCACTGTCTAAATGTACGCCTATACATTTTTTTAGCCGTGGTCCTAGGACTAAACTCATCAATTTCATAAAGGGTTATTGGTATTTGTTGCTCACTTTGCATGATGAGGATACCATCATCGCCGTATTGAGTTATTTTCAGAATGCATCTGAGATCCTTAAAGTTAATCTTAAGACCCTGAAAATCCTGGTTTTGTTCCAGTCTTGTAGCTAAAATTTCTACAACTATATTAAACAGTAAAGCAGATAGTGGACATCCTTGTTTGACACCTCTGTTTATATTAAACGACCGTGATAAGTGTCCGTTGTTTTTCATGCGATCAGATGGGCGGGCGTAGATGGTTTGTACCCATCGTATAAAATCAGGCCCGAAGTTAAACTTTTGAAGTATTGGGAACATAGGAGCCCATTCCACCGAGTAAAAGGCTTTTTCGAAATACATAACTAAAAGTATACCGTCTCTTTTATGCCTTGCTGAGTGTTCTATCGTCAACTAACCGAATATTGTTTCCCATACATATATTTTTTAATAAATCCCGTCTGGTCTGGGCTTATGATCTGTCCTAGCACACTGTGTAATCTGTTAGACAGTCTAAAGGTTGAAATCTTGTAGTCTGTATTTGCCAGGGTAATAGGTCTATAGTTTGATATATTTTCTCTACTACCTTTCTTAAAAATTAAAGATATCACGGATTCATTTTGAGACAGAGATAGTTCTCCTGTTTCAAACGCTTCATTGAAGATTTTGACAATTATTTCCTTCGGGTCGATCAGAAAGTGCTTGTAAAACTTAGCACTTAAGCCGTCCAACGATGGACCTTGGTTAACTTTTAGTTGTTGAATTGTTTTTTCACATTCGAAAAGAGTAATTTCACCACACTGAGTCCTCAATTCATCGTTTAGCGCATTATCTATCTTCGTTCTTTCCAAATATACCTTGATCTCGTTATCATCTATACTTTTAGTACTAAATACAGTTTTTCATATAAACGAATGGCCTCCTGTATGATGGTATCATCATTATCATATTCACGCCTTTTATCATCGGTAAGCTTATCGATTCGGTTACTTTCCTGACGCTGTTTTTGCAAAGAAAGGAAGAAAGGTGTTGATCGCTCGCCCTCTTCTACCCCCTGAATTCGTGAACGAATCTGGGAGCCTTTAGCACTTTGATATGTCAGAGAGTCTAGCTCTGTTTTCAGTGATTTCCTTGATGAAGATTTACATATATCAGACTTAGTATCGTCGATGTCATTAATTTCTTTCTCCAGTTCTCTAATTCTATCGTTTCTCGCTCTCTTCATCTTCATCCCATATCGAACTGAGAACACATTTATTGTAATTTTAGTAAAATCCCATCAATCTCTGTAATTAACTACGTCTATTAATTCTCGTTCAGTATCGTGGATAATACTCTTAATGGCCAGATTGTACTCTTCCTCTTTTAAATACGATGTATTCAGCTTCCAATACATCCTTCCTCTAGGTCTATGTGTATATTTAAAGTGCGCTATAACAGCTTTATGATCTGGTACAAGTGCTGGTAGTACCTTAGAGCTGGTGACGTATCGTGCTAGAGTATCAGAAGTAAGCACGTAGTCGATGCGGCTTTTGACCCCATTAAATGCTGGACTTACCTAGGTATAACCTTTAATGTGGGTTTTTTATATCGCCATACATCTGTAAGTGATAGGTTTGTTTTTATTTACAAAAATAGTTTTGACGTGTAGTCTGTTTTTCCTGACGATCTATCGCTAGCTAATTCAACACTATTGAGGTCAGCCTCCATATTAATGCGGCTAACGTCCACAGCATGAGAGGTGGTCCACGTGTATATATACTCTTTTCTGTTTTCTGTGGTGCGTATGCCGCCAGTAAACAGAAGAATTCACCACTGACTTCAACATTTAGCAGAAGCGTTCTCATATCATCTAGTTTGATCGATACATCGAGATCAGCTCTAAACAAAATGGACACACCCTTTCCGTGCGCAGTGTCAGATACGTTATGAACTGATTTGCCATTCCATTCACGGCTAAAAGAATCAATCGAATCGCTCGTCTGGTGAATTTCTTGCAGTAATATAATGTCAACCCCTTCATTTAAAAAAAAATAGAAGAGTGCTAATCTTTTTTTTATCTCGAGCTCCTCTACAGTTAAGTGCCAATACTCGAATATCTATCTCCTTTTGGCTTGCCATTTGGAGATTATTAGGTGTGAAACAAAGTGTCTATTACATTTACCATCCTATATCGTTCACAATCGCACGGCATAATAAAGAAGATGATCACATCAATCACGTTATTATCATATCTCTTGTGGTGGTATTTACTCACCGGATTGTTGTTTACTTCATGTTTAAAGCATGTTACATGCAGAATGCCAGGCATTCCAAATTTCACACAGTATGCCTTCATTATACATGTACTCAAAACTGTGAAATATTGAATACTCATCTCCTAAAATGTAGTCATCACATGCGGCTCATAGTCCAGTTTATATTCCGTAATTCGTCACAGTTGTACCAGTCCAGCAAGGCGGGTCATTCACCTACGTCTGGTCTTTTGATTATGATGTTGTAGGTGGAGTGCTGTCCTGGCTTGGAGTCTTTGTCATAGTTGTGTCCTCCGCCGGAGATCCTGGTGGCTTTCTCTTTGCAGATCGCTCCCTTTGTTGGCTGATAAAGTTGGTGATATCCTCCTCAGTTGCCCTCCCGAGCCTCCGACGAGGATCGGGCGGCAATGATGAGGCGGGTTTCCGGAAGCGTTGATGTGTTGTCTTTCGACTGGGGTCCCGTCCACGGATGAAAACATCAGCCAGGACAGATGTCTCGCTTGTTGACTCCTTGTCCGACTTTGTTCCGTCTTCTTTTTGAGTGTTGTCATGGTTTTGCTGTTCATTGCCCGTCTTTTGGGTATTTTCTGGTTGCTCCGTTCTGCTAATAGATTGGGCCTTAATATCCACCAACAAGGCTCCAAGGATATTTCTCCCCGGCCAGCAGTCAGGCCTTGTCTTTAGGGTATTCTCGTGGTTGAGGCCACTCCCCCATCGTTTGTCGGATGTAGCCTCAGCTATGAGTTTCCTTGGTGTCCAGTAGCGCTTGCCTGAAGGTTGGTACTTGGCTGGCTTTCTGCTCCAGCATGGCCTTCATTGTTGCCACGTTGTTATCCTCCCATGTGTCAGACAACTCCGTCGCAATGTTCTTACTCAGCTTTCGGGCCTCACCGGTATGAGCTGCCCGTTGAATCTGATTCGCTAGATCATGTAAATCACAGTCCATGGCCTTCTTCCATTGAAAGGCATGTTCCACGCTCAGGAATTTGTGTTTAAAAACACAAAATTCGGCCGTATGGAAATTTTACAGTATTTGCACGTGTCCCCTGAATGCGGTGACAGTTTTCTCGTTGCCTTTAGCCGGACAAGTGTCGTCACCGGCTTTGTGGCCAGGTTTGCCATATGCGTTGCATTTGCAGCTACTGATATTTGCCTGGGGAGGATTGGATCTAATGGAGCGTGCGCATAGCAGTACCGATCGCCAGTTTTGTAGTCGGTTAGTCGCCCATTATCGTCGGGCGCTTGGCTTTAATATTGTCAGATGCCAAACGTACGCCTTTATCGTGTAATAACTGCCTGATTTCCACATTGCTGACGGATTGTGGAATGTATTTGACAGTTAATTTTTCACGCAGATCTTGTGGAGAAAGTTGTTTGGTGATCAACGGGTTTTGTCATATAATGGGACCAGCACGCAGAGCTCTTTGCGAATGAGTAGCTCCACGCGTGTTTGTCGATTCTTGAAGTAGAGCCGCCAGCAGCAGTTGTCGTTTTCAGGGGCGTGTGCCCCATCGACCTTAGCAGCGCCGACGATCTTCTTGATCGCTTCACAAATCGTGAAGGTCGTTAAGTCAGAGTGTAGGTTTCCACTCGTAGCCTTTTCTCTGAAGTCTCTATATTTGAAGAACAGCGGCTCAACTGACACATTTGTGATTTGCTCAGTGTCAGTTCCGCCTTCGGCCATGGTGTGAGTTGATTATCCTGTGTAATGGTGCAAAGAAACGAACAGAAGCTATCCAACGTGCTTCGCAAAGTTTCAAACAACGATAAATGTTTCAAAATCTGTATATATATCCATGTCACAGATGATATATGCGGAAGCTGTAGTTGTTCCTCTATATCCCGTACAAATCCTGTGAGATAGAAGCACGCCGCTATCTCACGAATGTCATAAATCCCCGAGCTCTGGTTTCCATCGACCCAGTAGTCAAGGGATCACGTGACTGCCCGACATTGGTAATTACATTAGTAATATAACAATTACAGAACATATTACCTTAAAACAATGGAATTATACCAATAACATTACATATTGTGTCTACTGTAATGATCTACGTCATAGCCATTGTGTTGCTTGCAGACTGCGAGAAGCCATCTGTTAAGTAAGTTTCATCTTATATAATTCTAGTTCCATCATGTAGCCTTGATGTTCATGGGAACAGAACAACGCGATAAAAGAGGCATAAAAACTTTTAACTCGCATATAATTGCATATCATGAACATCATATGAATATCATATATGACATATAACATATGATATATTTCACACATGTTATTTAATTTTTTATTTATTCATTGGTAACATATTAAGCGGTTAATATATGAGGATATTGCGGTACTTCATGGTTGAAATCCTTTATCTATTCGTGGTTTACCTTTTTCCCAGTCCAGTTGACACGTACCCACAAAAGGAGGTGTCACGGCAGAAATGAGAGTTTGTCACGACCGGAAATGGACAAATCAATTTCCAATGGCGCCGCAAACCTTAATGCAAGCTTAGTGCGGTCCCCGGCCACTACCGCGTGAGTTTGTGGAGGAACCATTCCTATTTAAAATGGGCTTCTTTATTCTTCTGGGTCCGGCAGTGGCACGCAATACGATATATAGCAATGTCTGCATTATTTGTAATTGACGCTTGCTGAATGTTTATTATTACATTAAGCTTTCCGGACCCATGTACTCTGTCATCTGAAAGTCCTCTGCCGTATGTAATTTTTCTGATTCGTGCGTTACTAGATTCGAGCTCTCCACAAGTGGAGAATAGCGAGTTCATGACAACGGAAGATCAGATCGAGGTGACGGCAAAGGTTTCATAAAACATTTAACTTTTGTGCTATGCTCGTTTGTTAAGTTTCACAATGTGTACGGTAAATGCACCACATGTATGACCTTGTCAAATAAATTTCAACATGCGTACCCACTCCTGCGTATCTGGCATATGCGACTATGCACGTGTCATACCATATACAATGGAGACGAGTTCTTTCGGTTGCCTGGTTACCGTCGTCATGGCAAGTTGATAATATTGACCACATGGCATGGTGACATGACAACCGTCATTTCCCGTGAACAATGGTTCTATTCATTGGCGTTCAGTTGTCTTATTGTCCTTTTTTTTGTTATAAATTTCCTTGAGATATACTTTCGTCTGATCTCGCCCCCAGTAGCAATCTTTGCAAGGTCCTACATTTGACATAAAAGGGGTCTGGTAGGGGTTGATGGCGACACGCGTCACAGGCATATTTAAAAAATCGACATTCGACATTGACCCCCAGATTTCGACGCTGCGGATCTGCAAAAGCGAGATCGACACAGATTTTGGAAAAAAACGCCACTGAACTAAGCTAAGAAGTCGACACCGACCGTCCTACAAAAATACACATTCGACACTGAAAATTTTGAAAAATCGACACTGGACTCTAGACCCCGCCCCCCCCCCTTCCAGACCCCTTATAGCAGCCTCCCCCAGTTATGGTCAGCCTATAGACTTGATAGATTTGTTGGTGGTGGTAATAATAACGTAATTCCTAGAAGAAATATCTAATCGGTTTATGCAATATTTTGTAAACTGATACTCTTAATAAATAGGTTTTAGCGATATCGGGCAACGTATTTGCAACTAATAAAACAAATAACCCGTGCTCATAGTACAATAGATTTAGTCTTGGGATGTTGTTCGTGTAATGTTATGGTTTTGCGGGTTGCTATTGTTGTACATAATCTGGTTTGAAATAAATGCATCAAAACATGCCAACATGATATCAAGGCCCAGATCGGCGTGTTTACAGCTTTCCTGCTGACTCACACCGACCCGGGCCTTGATATTCATTAGCTGCCCGTGCTGCACGTGCTGCACGAGCTTAATTGCTTTTGACCTTGTTAATGTACCTTTTCTCGATATACATTATGTTATAGAACCTTGATACTCCGTCCACAACGTCGATCTTTACATTCTAGTGTATGTGGCATATGATATTCCAGATATAACGGTTTTTCATTTACAATGATTGCTGCAGTCAGTTAAGCAAAATATGAACGGGAATACCTGTCCTTAGAAAAGCGTCGTTTTGGTGTCAATTAAGGCGTGGCCCAGAAATTATATCAGCGGCATGGGTGAACGGTCTTTCTAATGACCCTTCCTCGTCTCACGCACTAATTGCCCAGGCGCAAAAAAGTTACGCACGGCAGAACTTGTCACTAGATACACCGTACAACGTCAAATGAACCGGAAGTCAACATAACGCATCATAACAGAGCAATAGCCTACGCAAAACCGGAATGTCTTATGTTGTGCCATCATCTGGAAATATGCACGCTGTGTGCGCGCTATTTAGGGTTACGATTGTCGTTTTTTTTACATATTGGGACCCCATGTTTTACATTAGACTGTGACCTCATTTGTCATAGAATATGGGCCCAAATACTCACACTGGGCGGCCCAAAAGTATTATTAAACATACTGTATAATTAATCGTCTAACTGGCGTACTTTAGCTACCATAACTCATTTTCTAATGAAAAAATTACTTTTTTGGGACTTTTCTGTAACAAAATTTGCCTCTTTGACTTTTCATCTTTCGTCACGCCTCATATTTTCCGTATGGGAACATGCAAAGACAGCGTTCTATCCAGAACATAAAAAGATAACTGTATTACCCTCAAAATTACAGGTATTTTATTCCCTAAGATCAACAACACCTATTTTCAGTCAGTTGTGATGTCACACGGCTTAAAACAAGCCTTGGGAAAAATCGAACATTTACATAACATAGGGCTTCCCTGTAAATAGCCCTTAATATTGCTGGTAGAGAATTCATGTTACTTTACCACTCGTGCCATGTTCTGGCCCGATACAGTGTTTTTAACAGTATTCCTCATTGTCATTTAACACTTAATATGTAAAGTAGGCAATAAATATTCGTAGAAGAGGATATATTTTCCCCTTTTCGAGGGGTCAAATACGTTCAAATGAGCCAAACAACATCCGGAAAGACATTAACTAGGCAAGAAGGTAAGGTCTACTACAATAATCGACGAAAACATTTGCAAAAATATGTTTAATGTAGATATAAATAGCAAAGACGCTACTTTCCCGCCCAAATTCAAGGTTTGGAAGGGAAAATGGAACTTCTTGATTTTAAGTCCTTTCCGTGCACGTTTGGGTTGTACCTTGTAGGCAGTTAAATAGTGCGTCTTCTGAGCTTTCTATTCGTGCATATATAATACTCAGACGAGCATTAATTCATATCGAACGGATAGAAAACATGTTACTGATTTCTGAATTCCATTTTTCACTTTGCAAGGTCAAGTTGTGTCCGATTTCAATCGATATTGTTCTGATCGATATTGATTCATACACAGAAGTCAATTGGGCATAGTTCTCAATCAAACCGTGTCCAAAACGATGCGTTGATACTTGCAAACTGACACATTTCATAGGCTAAGGGGAAGTCAAATTTATCCAACAAATGTCACCATTTTTGGAAAATAATTCCCACCTAGGTATGACCTTCATCTTCGATTATGTCGTTAACCTTGACCTATTACATGACATACTAGAAGGATCACCGTCAAGGTCATTTGACAGTAACCTCATTTGGTCTAGGGTACGGGGGCCCAAATACACACATTTACCGGTCAGAAAGTATTATCAAACACAACGTAAAATTACATTTTTTTTTACGATAGTGGCAAAATCTCTGGTTATCATCGTTGAAAAATATGGGTATAACACCAACGAAACGATATTAGGACCCTATTTCCTGGAGAGGTTCCTGCAAATATCGTTATCGTGTCCCCGGAGCAATTTCCATGCACCGAGGAGAGTGGTGGGCTGCTAGGTCGAGACAGATATGTTGCGGCGGGAGGTGGGGGGGGGGGGTGTCGGGGGTGTGTGAGGGGTATATAAGGAGGCGGGGCTGCCAGATGCCCTGATGCCCGCTTACGGGCGGGGGGGGGGGTCCACGTGCTCTATGGCCGCGCTTTAACCTGGCCGCGGATTAAGTTTATAGCAGCGGGGGGGGGGGGGGGGGGTGGCAGTGAAGGGATGGGACAGGGGCGGAAGGGAGGGGGGGTCCAGGGATTAGCAGCATTAACATCATGTAACTGAAAGGTAGTGCGTTGTGTAATCGCGCATTGTTATCCGTTTACTAGTGTTAGAAATCAGCTTAATAAATAGTCTTCACATCATCTCTTTTTTGTCTTGAATATTAAGCCGCTTAGCACCATCTCTAGTGACGTCAAACGACTTCGCCGGCTGAAGTTTGCCTCCTGACACAATGTACTATGAGCCACATGGAATTATTTTCCCGGTGTGATTCACCCAACCATGCGATTATTGCGCTCTCGCCTCAACTACTTGTACTGGCCCACCTGTAGTAACGTGTTTGCGGAGGGAGAGCTATAGCATTAGAATAAGTTACACTAGACTAGCTGTGCCTTGCTTCTTCATCGATTTCTATGTGTATCGGGCGTGGAGAGAACTTGTTAAAGAAAACAGCTTGTTTCTTAAAATGTCACAAAACCGGCAGAAAAGTTAACAGGTAGTTTGTTTCTAAACCGTGACAACTTCGTTAATATTCATCGTGGATTATTCAAATTAAGCTTAGCACCAATATGTTCCTCTTGACCAGATCTTCAGCGTGGTATATAGTTTGCGGGGTAATTTTAAAGAATAAAAAATGGCCTCCCTACCATCTCGACCGGCGACCACCTCGATCGAATGTTAAACCGCTTAACCGGAAGCACTCAATTAACACCCTGTCTCGACTTAATCGCCCGACCAACCAACTGACCAAGCCCCCAACACATACACCTACACCCACCGGCCCCGCAATCCACCCCCCTCCACCACCGCTCTCCCCCGGCGCCCAACTTAATCGGCGGACAGGTCGCACGCACACCGACGGGGGGCGGGGCGGAAAGGGTGGTGGTACTTAAGGTAAGCCACCAATAATGAGCCTCGGCGATTTTGAGCAGACCTCGGTAAACATCGGCAAATTTCGGCGGGCTGTAGCCCTGATATTTTAAGCAGTCCTAATGAAACAAAGCACGAATAAAACACAGCAAAAGAAGTGGTGACATAGGTAAAATAAATAGAACATCGTATAATAAGCTTCGGCGATTTAGAGAAGACCTCGGTAAACATCGACAAACATCGGCGGGTGTCAGTGAAAGGGGAATCCATAACTCGTGACGTCATTCACAGGGTATTTCCCCGAGAATGGCTCTTCGTGATAAATTCCGAATATTCAAGAAAAAAACATGGGGAAAACGTGTAAATAGTTCAGAAAACATTCGTGTAGATCATAATTATATCGGAGACCATTATATATAACTAGATTTATTAAAATGTGAGCACAAGGCGTAAATTACTGATAATTGGTGTGAAATAAGCTGCTCCAAAAATATTTCTGAAATAACATTTTCAAGTTTCAGGACGTGTTTCTCGGGAAATTTGCACGGCTACCTATATTTTTCTTTATTTTTTTATTACAAGAACTATGTTTTTAGAAGTTTTTAAATTTTTGATGAAATTATAACCAATCTTGTGAAGGTGCTGATTTCGAATTTTGGCAAAAACTGTCCTGTTTTTGCATAACTGCATTTTACTATTGCCATTCTGTTATTTTTTGTGGCTACTATTTACATTGTTGAATATCATTTCTGCATTGCACTAAGTTTAAGCTTTCCAAGCTATTACTGATGATAATGACTTAATATTGAGCTGAGTTGTAGCAAAATTATATATTCGTGGTAGGTGTCAATTTTTGGTCATTTTGTGAAATGGGGGTATACTTGGAACATGGAGAATATTTTTTTAACGGGACTTTAAAGTATCCTACAAATTCACCAGAAGGTGTGTAATTGGGTATACTTTCATAAAATAATCACAAGTACAGAGTTCTTTGACCTTCCTATTATGGGTGGCTTACCTTAACTTAATGGGCTGATAGCGACAGGCCACCTGCGGAGAGGTGAAGTGGCTTGGGATGGATACATTGTGGTTCCGATACGCGTCTCAATCCTGCGACCCGGGCCTTGATCTCAATGCCCGGGTCGGCGTTCTTACAGCTTTTCCTGAAGACTCACACCGACCCGGGCCTTAATATCAAGGCCCGAGTCGAGAAACCCAATGGAAATAAGTGACACGGGCCAGATTTGAAAGCATGAACACATTTCGTTCAAATCCCAATTGCTTAAGAAATCCCACTTGAAACAATAAGGTGTTTAAACTGAGTAATTTATTAGTATCTAGGGGTAGCTTTTGCTGAAGTTTTTGTCTAACGCAAGTGAAGGCGAGCAAAAACTGGGAACTACGCATTGATGAAGTAACATCGACGTGGATCACATCGCTTTCTATAAATCTTTCTTTTTTCTTAAATGTAGCATCTCGCGATCTGGCTTGACTCGATCTCGCGTTCTAGCAATCTGAGCTTGCTAAATCTGGCATTCTTGCGATCTGGCCTGACTAAATCTTGCGTTCTTGCGATCTGATGTTGTTAAATCTTTTATTTTATTGTCACGACCCGGCCTTACACATTCACGCTCGCCGTATCTCGGCGCGCTTGGAGCGATCTCACGATCTCGTCTCGCGGAATCTCGCCTTAACGTATGGCGCGAGCATGCGAGATCGCGACTGACACATGGGTGCCACCCTCGTTTTACAGTTTGTGTCTATATAGACGTTGTTGCGCTTGTGCATTCGTCCGTCTGCGAAAGACGATTGATTATGATGATGCACTTCCTATTTTTAGTAGGTCTTTTCTACATATACATCTTTAAGTATCACAAAAATATATATAAGAAGAAGGCATATCACCCTGGCGGCTGAGATTGTATGGCTCAAATGGACGTCTGATGACGCATGACGCATGACTGATGTATGGGCGTCGTCCCGCTGCACATTATAAATCAAACCGGGATCTTCTGGGCCGATTATTAAGGGAATTACAGCTTTTCCTACCCTTCCATGCTGATGCAATCGCTGTCACCTCGACCTCAGTTGGGGCCCGCGAAGCGGGGGGGGGGGAGTCGGCTCTCGGCTCACGATAAGAGGACCATGCAGCAAGTAGCAGAACGGCAGCGGACCGGCCAGCAATATACATGGCAGGGGTGTAAGGTAGGGGGTGGGGGTGGATAAGGGCAGTAGTGTGCGCCGGTGAAGCGCATCAAAGCCAGAATGCGTGTGTGTATTGGCGGGCATGGAGAAGGGCGGGGTGGGGGCGGCGAGAGGGGCGTCGCGTTAGGCTAACGGAAACGCCGTTTACCATTGCAATGTTATTTTAGTTGATTTACGCAAAAGCGTTAACACGGCGAATTTTAACCATATTTTTCCCTTATGGGCAATACAATTCCTCAACCATTTTCAAGTTTGTACGGTCAACATTGAGGGCACCGTGAATTTCGTTAATTTTAAATTGAAATGACCAGGTACGTCATAACCGCTAGACCGGTCGCTCTGATTTTTGACATGCGGTACCTCAGACGTACTGAGGTACCTCAGGTCACTGCACATTTTCGTAACGTTTGGAATACCGTACCTGTACCTGAATTTTGTGACGTCAATGTGGTCATTTTGCCATGACGTAGCTCGCAAACTATTGGTCCCACGTCAAATTTGATGCCAGTAACGAAAAAGACATTCAGGAGCTGAGTATGATGGCACTAACTCCGCGTATCTAGCTATAATATTAGGCGATTGATGTCTTGAAATGTGTTTTGGACGTATGACGTCACTGTGACGTCGACGTCCGACCGATTTCACCCGGCAACGAACTTGACCTGAGAGTAGACTTCTGGCATCTGTTGGCGAAGTTTGACAACGATAGCTGCAACTTCGCAAGCGACAGTTATCGCGCGCACAGACAGACAGGCAGACAGACACACACACACACACACAGAACTGACCGACATGATGGCGATTTTCGCCATAATAAAGCACACATGTTTATGCACGATGGCCGCGAGACTCATCATTCACTTAGAATAATTTTCTAGTTTGTACTCTCTTGTTCGGCTTATGACACTCTATAGTAGTAGAAGCTGCCCACTTTTGATGTAACTTTCCTTGGGTGTAACGCTTCTTGGGGGTAACGCTTTTGTTCACGCGCATGCGAGCCGGTCTCCCATCGCCACCTGGCGCGTGAATGGCAACCCCCCTCCCCACCCTTACTATGCACATCACCCTTTCCTCCCTACCCCACGGTTCACGCCCCCCTCCCCCACAGACCCCCCCATGTCCCACATGTATCTCCTAGACCCCCCCACCCCCCTCCAAATATTACTGCAACCCGCCCCTCCCTCCCCGAAAGCCGACCCACTCCTACCTTCACCAAACCATGAGAGTGAACGGTATTTCACAATCATGGAGTGACGTCATGGATGAGTCATCGCGGGTCAACTGCAAGGACAGTAGTTCCATAATTATCGTGTCAAATCAGTCGCCCTGTCTCAGCCCCGATACCCCTTTCTCCCCCACCCTCCTAGTCCGATCGATAGCCCTACACCTATAGCTGCCACGGGAGGAGCGGTTAGAGAAGACAATTAATACTTGACAGCTGGTTGCTTATGTTGTAGAGGTCAACCCATTCACCTTTCTGGTCGACGTATTAATGGCTTGCAGATGAAAAACTACCTGAGGAGGAGAGCATACAGGGGCTTATTAGTATTGAAATAATAGACTGACTCATCAAACAACTGTCATTACTCTTTTCTCTCACAATAAGAGGGCGCCAACCCCCTGCTCCTCATCCACCCGATATTACTGCCCCCCCGCCCCTCCCTCTCGAAAGGTTACCCCCTCCTACCCTCACCCAACCATGAGGGTGAACGGTATTCACAATCATGTAGTGACGTTAGGATGTGTCATCAGCAGATAACTGCAAGAATAGCAGTTATCCTGTAAAATTAGTCGCCCTCCCGCTACCCATTCCCCCCCCCCCTCCCTCCTAGTCCGACCGTTTTTCCTACACCTCTTCCGCATTCACTGTGTTCACCGCGTCCCACCCCTATTTAGCATGTCGCCCTTCCGTTACTACCACCTATGAGTGAGGGACGTACTCTAGCCGCCCACCCGCCTCCCCCACGCCCGCACCCCAAGGACACCAATGCATTAATTTGAGACGCTACCCAGACCCGTTGAGTCACCGAGGCCTGTCGCCCGGAAAAGCCAGTACTAGTCACCACTGAGCGTGTTCAGACTTGTCTCTTTTGGGGGGCTTGAAGGTGAGGGGTGGGGGTGGGTGTAATAGGGGTGTGCGCAGTTCACCCTAGCTGAATTTTCATCGGATTTCGAGATGAGGGTGAGCGGACGATAATGTAAAAACAATATTGAATTCAGTTCTCCGTTTTTGACTGAGAACATAAGGTCTGGCGTTTATAAGTTCTTCTCTGTGTAGTTGGTATTTTTAAATGTATGGCTTCAATAGAAAGTTATAGGCTCGTTTTACTTTTAACTAATAGTTTTGTCGGGCATCACGTACGTTGGATGTTCCGTTGAGATTACTCCGATAGCTAGTCTAAAGATTACGATGTAGTGTTTGACAGTTTTGAATGTTCAATCAGACTACTTTGAGTGAGCTTGAATGTGAGGGGAGGGGGATGGATGTGATGGGGGTGTGCGAAGTTCACCCCAGCAGGCTTTTTATAAATAGGATTTCAAAATTGTAGGTGCTTCATTTACTGACGCAACATTTCTACCAAAGACAGTTGAAATGAGTCGGATCCCCACCACTGGTTTTTTCCGCTTTCTAAACTGAGTTGGCTAGAGAGAATTAAGTTTCCATGCCCCTCTCCCTATCGCGTTGTCGTAATTGGCTAGGGGAACAGGTGGTGAGAGACGCTTGGGGAAGGGTGGAGTGGTTATGCACGCATGCTCTATTTTTAGTGATGACGAGAGGGTGGTTGGAGAGGAGGCGGTTGACTGAGAGGGGGTGGAGACGCGTATGTACTATTTTTAGCAATGACCACAATGTTTGACTAAAACAGGGCGGCTGGAGCGTTGAGGGGGGTATTGTAGGGAGATGCCCGCATGCTATATTTTTAGAAATTATGTCAGCATGGCAATGACGCGGGCGGGGGAGGTGTTGTATGTTTGAGAGCCAACGAGGGAATGAGGGGATGACTGAGAATGTTTTTGACAGGCAAAGAATACTTTTAACCAATCAGAGAAGAGGAACTGAGGGGCGGTGGGAATTCCGCTATAAAAGGGCTGTTAATACCGGCGTAGGAATCAAATCAACCAGGACACCGGAATGGATCGCTTCAGATGTCTACAGTGTTCACTCCAATGTCGCAATGGTACTAATCTGGCAGCACACATGCAGGTGCACGATGTTGGACTAGGTCCAGTGTATGTTTGCCGTATATGTCAGTGTCCCTTCAAGACAGCAGCGCAGAAAAGACGTCACGAAAGAAGACATGACGATCCGCCAACACTGGTATGCCCACAATGTGACGCCACTTGTTCCACTGAGCAGGCGTTACGTACCCACAGGAAAAAACATCGCAGTTACGTATGTGCCAAAGGCGACGTGGAATTTGGAAACAAGCTATGTCTCAAGAAGCACATGAAAACGCACGAAGAGACACAGTATCAATGTCCCTAATGTGAAAAGGTGATACAAAGGAAGTGGATATATCAGAGACACATGGCTATGCACGCACGACAAAAGACATGTCCGCAATGTAAACGTACGTTTCACACTGGAAGTGAGTTGCCACGACATAAATGCCAGGCGAGGAATATACCAGCGGTGAAGAAAGTGAGATGCCGCGAATGTGATCAAGCTTACAATAGCTGGCGTGAGTTTTATCTTCATAGACAAGAGAAACACCAGACGGGGGCAGGTGTGCCCCACCCCCAAACATTTCTCACTGGCAACGAACCATGGCTGGGACAAGACGGTCGTGTGGATGAAACCGTGCACGCGGCGTATACGAAACATTCGCGTGTCGTGTTGGGAGGACATCAGCCCCGTCCGAGGAAACTAACGGGTCGTTATAACTTTCCCGTTGACTCTAAGCAACCAATTGACATGATGAGCCACCTCCGAGCCATTGTGGAGCAGGAATGGAACGCGTTTAAACTGAATGTGACGCCGGGGATGTTCTCTACAACGGGGAAGAAGTGAGATATTTTTATCCCCATCAGAACAATTATCTGTTTGACAAACCCCTCATCATCAGTCAGCCCTCAGATATGGATCATATCAAGAAAAGATTGGATAGACTAGATGTCAATGAGCGAATCAGCAATGAGCGTCCCAACACCAAATGGCGACTATCCTTTCTTTCCAACCTGCAATATGACGTCACCAGAACAAGTTACACCATGGGTGAGGGAGAGGTGGAACTCCCCGCTTATCTACTGGACAAAAAACATCTTATCACGTTTCAGAGAAATGCGTCGCGTCGAATACATCGCGACAGATTATGTTTTTTCCGATGCCTCGCGTTTTTTAGAGGACGGAAAGATAATCTGGAAGACACAGCCATCGCTCTTTTGCAAGAGTGGTGTACATACCACGAGGAAAACAAAGTTCCCACTGATCCTCCCAATAGAGAAGGATTCCAAGGTGTTGATATGCATGACCTCCCTTATTTGGAAGGTTGTTTCAAACTCAACATCCACGTGTATTATCTAACCGAAGAAGGTGTGGCGGAATCCCTATGCAGATCATGCGGTCGGCATACGGATGGGCAGGAGCGAAGGATATGTTTCTGAATGAATACGGAAACCATCTCTCCTATATCACAGATATCCAATCGTTTACGGAGAAATACCAATGCCAAACGTGTAAACGATAATTTCAAGACCGTAAGGGACATGATGAGACACCAGCGTACATGTTCCAACAGGACCCAGTATGTCATGAAAGGGGGATTTGCCGCCCCTCCCAAAACAATATTTGATGAATTGGCGGAACTAAACATTCACGTCGATACCAAGGAGCGTTTCTATCCGTGGTTCGCCACGTATGATATGGAAGCACTCCTCACCAAAGACACTTCGGATAACACTGGAAAGTTGCAGTGGGATTACACTCATAAACCCATATCGGTCTCTATCTGTTCCAATGTGCCAGGATTTCTGACTTCTCACTGTTTTATCGACGAATGCGAAGAACAATTGGTACGGCAGATGATTGATTATTTGCACAAAATTCAATCTCATGCCCACGCCTTGGCTTCTGAAAAATGGGGCTCTGTGGTACAACAACTGGAAGATCTAAAAGAAAAATGGAACACCACAATACAAGAGGAGCACAACCAGAAAGATATGGAAGTGGAAGAAAACTCATATTATCGGTTTCAATCCTCACTGCAACGAGATAACGAGTGGAACGTCGAATACAACGACTATTCTTCAGGGGATGAACATATGGACGAGGAAGAAGAAACTGCGCGAGTGTTGGGGATGGAAGACACAGAAGAGGAAGCGAACGAGTCTGGCAGGAAGAAAATGAACCACTGTATATGTCGTATAAAAGCAAAATTTGTAATGTATATGCAGCAAATGATAGTCATAGGTTACAATTCAGGCAGCTATGACCTAAATTTGATCACACAAAGCATCACCAATGCTATGGAGATGCACGAAGAGAAGAATGCCTTCGTTATCAAGAAGGCAAATCAATATTTATGTGTGGCCAATAGCAAGTTTAAATTACTTGATGTCATGAATTATGTTCCCATGGGTACGACATACGCAACCTTTCTGACAGCATTTGAAGTGGAATAGCAGAAAGGCACATTTCCATATGAATGGTTTTCAAGCATAGAACAGTTGAATGAAACACACCTACCACCCTCGGAAGCATTTTATTCCTCACTGA
The DNA here is from genome assembly GCA_964019135.1 of Arenicola marina. NCBI lineage: Eukaryota > Metazoa > Annelida > Polychaeta > Arenicolidae > Arenicola > Arenicola marina. The sequence continues at coordinate 55,308,235 of OZ025250.1, forward strand.
AGGGTTTGAATACCCTTGGGAATACATCGCAGGAAATAGAACAGGAGTATAAACGTTTGCAAGATATATGGCAAAAAGAGAACATGTCTACAATGCGTGATTATCTCGTGTGGTATAATAATCTTGACGTGGCACCCATGGTGACAGCAGTCACTAACTTGCGAGATTTGTTTGTAGAGCAAGGGGTCACTTGTTTTAAAGAATGCTTTTCCACTGCTGGGGTAGCGCGATGTCTCTTAGCGAGATGCGCGCAAAAGCAGAAAGCGGCTATACCTTTAATCGGTCAGAGAGATGAAGATTTAAATCACACCATGAAGGCAAATCTCATGGGTGGTCCTTCCATTATCTTCACCCGTCATCATGAGGTAGACAAAACAAACCTCCGTAATGATCCCATGTACCCGTGTAAAGCCATCGCATGTGGGATGCCAATGCTTTGTATTTATATTGTATACAACAGGAATTTCCCGTGGGACCATTCATTAGAAGACGTGCAAAGATAGGTTCAAAGCTCAGACATCCTCCCTCTCTCAACATTCGTTTGATTGGATGGAGTGGTTGATGACTAAAGACCCTCAGTTAACGATTCATCATCAGTTAAACCAAGGAGTAGAAACAAGAATAGGACGATACATAGTTGACGGGTTTGATTCAGCATCACAGACTGTTTATGAATTTCAAGGATGTTATTACCACGGGTGTGACTGTATGTCCCCTACAACAGAAAAAAATAAGACTCTGTTAGAACAAAGACGTAAACGTACAGACGATCGTACTTCGTATTTAAAGCAGTGTGGCTACAGAGTGGTGGAAAAGCGGGAATGTGAGTTCGAACGACAAATCAAAACGCAACCACATTTGCAAGAATTCATCCGCATGCGTAGACCTCAGTTTACACAAAAGCAAGGTTTAGGAGAAGTCAGTGAAAACACTATCCTTGATGGAGTGAGAGATGGATCACTATTTGGAATGATAGAAGTAGACATCGAGGTCCCAGAAGTGTGGGAAGATGCAGAGATGAGGCCAAGGCTAGGGGTCTGTCCACCAAAAAATATTATGAGGATTATCCCCCACTGTTTTGTACGATGGACATACCCTTCGATAAATGGGGAAGCCATATGCAAGAATGGGTAGAATCCCGGGGGTTATCTCAAGCCCCCAAAAGACTGCTCGTAAGTGGCCTTCAAGCTAAGAAAGTACTGCTATCAACTCCTATATTACGGTGGCATCTTCAACAGGGATTGGTAGTTACTCGAGTATATCAGACGGTGGAAAATACGAAGCAGAAATGTTTTTTACCGTTCACTCGATATGTGACAGACACTAGACGTAATGCTGATGGCAATGCAGCTCATTCCGTCAGGGCTTTCATCGCCAAAAATATTGGTAACTCAGCTTACGGCTCCAGTCTCATGTCGAAAGAACGCTTCCGTGATATTTGTCACACACTTAATTTTGTACATGAACATACATGAACACTAAATTCTAGACATAGTTACATGAACACACATTTCTAGATATATTTACATAAACACATCATTCATAATACGGACAGAGGATCATATCTAACGGTTTGGTATGTATTCCGTCGCTTTGCACCACCAGCTTTATGTAAAAATATAAAAAGCCAACTTTTTCTGTGCTATACGTACACATGCGATTGTTTCGCATTCGAAACCCTCTATTGATAACACTCTTCGTGTTCTTTGACTCTAATACCTCATCGAATGTGGTGCGTGGATTCAGAACCCTATGTTTTTGTACTCCTTTGGACGTGAGCTTTGTTGTGTGGGGGGAGTCTAAAACATAACACTTGCTGCTAAACCCCGAAAAATATGTCCCATGTCCCTCTGCTTTAGATAGACCTGGGGTCCTAGCATCTCTGGTGTTATGATCCAAACAACATTCCCTGGGGAAAAATGTTCTTGTGGGTCAATATTTTCTTGATGACATGATCCCAACACCCTCTTATCATGTTCTCTCCTAGCTGCGTCCGTCATTGCTTCTCGAAGTGTTGGGGTGGCTATGGCAAAGTACATACTATCTGTATCTGTGTCAAAGGAACAGTCTTTTGAATTGGAATGTCTCTTCTGATACAATCGTAATAAAATTGGAGCATGCGCAGTTTGGCCAGATATAGTATGAAAAATCCCGTGGTGATTGGTATATCAAATACTATTCGTTTTTTCTCGCTTTCAATCTCATAATAGTCTGGTGCAACTTCTTTAGCTCTTTGGAATCTTGGATCATTGATCTTGGCACATGCCTTGGCACGGCTTTGTACGTAACAAATATCACGGAAGCGTTCTTTCGACATGAGACTGGATCCGTAAGCTGAGTTACCAATATTTTTGGCGATGAAAGCCCTGACGGAATGAGCTGCATTGCCATCAGCATTACGTCTAGTGTCTGTCACATATCGAGTGAACGGTAAAAAACATTTCTGCTTCGTATTTTCCACCGTCTGATATACTCGAGTAACTACCAATTCGTGTTGAAGATACCACCGTAATATATGAGTTGATAGCAGTACTTTCTTAGCTTGAAGGCCACTTACGAGCAGTCTTTTAGGGGCTTGAGATAACCCCCGGGATTCTACCCATTCTTGCATATGACTTCCCCATTTATCGAAGGGTATGTCCATCGTACAAAACAGTGGGGGATAATCCTCATAATATTCTTTGGGGGACAGACCCCCAGCCTTGGCCCTCATCTCTGCATCTTCCCGCACTTCTGGGACCTCGATGTCTACTTCTATCATTCCAAATAGTGATCCATCTCTCACTCCATCAAGGATAGTGTTTTCACTGACTTCTCCTAAACTTTGCTTTTGTGTAAACTGAGGTCTACGCATGCGGATGAATTCTTGCAAATCTGGTTGCGTTTTGATTTGTCGTTTGAACTCACATTCCCGCATTTCCACCACTCTGTAGCCACACTGCTTTAAATACGAAGTACGATCGTCTGTACGTTTACGTCTTTGTTCTAACAGAGTCTTATTTTTTTCTGTTTTACGGGACATGCAGTCACACCCGTGGTAATAACATCCTTGAAATTCATAAACAGTCTGTGATGCTGAATCAAACCCGTCAACTATGTATCGTCTTATTCTTGTTTCTACTACTTGGTTTAACTGATGATGAATCGTTAACTGAGGGTTTTTAGTCATCAACCACTCCATCCAATCAAACGAATGTTGAGAGAGTGAGGATGTCTGAGCTTTGAACTTATCTTTTGCACGTCTTCTAATGAATGGTCCCACGGGAAATTCCTGTTGCAGAAAATATAAATACAAAGCATTGGCATCCCAACCTGCGATGGCATTACACGGGTATTGAATTGAATTGAATCGGTTTATTGTTCTATTAAATCGGTTACAGTTGTTTGACAAGCTTATACAACATCAAAAGGCAGTAACATTCAACAAATTAACAGCAGCAGAAGCAAGGCTTATTAGCTGCAGAGCTCATACAAAATACTTCATATTATTCACATATCAGCTAGACTGTGTACAAATCATGGAAAAAAAAGAACAAAACAAATAAATACAACAGAAAAGGCTTAATGCATGGTAAGTCAACTAGACTGGATACAAATCATAGAAAAAAAACAAAAAAAAAACAAAAAAAACAGAAAAGGCTTATTGCATGGTAAGTCAGCACTTCATGGATTTTGGGGATGGACAAATATCTTTGATCTGAGCTCTCGTTTATACACTTCTATTGAATTGGCGTTGAAATTTATTATATTGCACCATTCGTTGTACACTATACTACCTCTATACTTCACAGTCTTCCGTAGATAATTCGTTCTTGCCTTAGGTGTGTGGTACAACTTGGATCCTCGAGTACCATAACCGTGTATTTGATAATTATTGATAAATAGAGAGGCAATCACCTTTGGTAGCTGACCTGTATAGAGTTTGAACATAAATATCAACATGCAATATTCAGCAATATTCGACAAAGGTACAATATTCAGCTTTCGAAACAGCGGATCTGTATGAGCATTTCTTTCTACACCAGTAATAATTCTAACAGCTCTTTTTTGCAGCACAACAAGTGGCCAAAGATAAGATTGACAAGCAGTTCCCCATAGTTCATGAGCATAAAGAATGTATGGATGGATAAATGAGAAGTAGAGCGTACGGAGGGTTTCAGTTTTAAAATACTTCCGAGCTTTAGTAATTACGCCTAAGCCTCGTGCGATTTTTCCTTTTATATATGCTATGTGTTCCTTCCATGTTAGATTACTATCGATATACACCCCTAGGAATTTCGTTTTTTGTGACTTTTGTAATACATTGACCCGTTATCTCAACATTGGTGGAAGCTATAACTTTCTTACGGGTTGATGTAAATACCATGTACTTTGTTTTATTTACATTCAGTGTAAGTTTATTTAAACGTAACCAACGCTCAATGAAATCTAATTCCCTATTTAAAAGGGTTGTCACATCATCTAATTTTGTCCCTGTAATGAGAAAATTCGAATCATCGGCGAAAAGAATGCAAAACAATGTTTTACTCACTGAGGCTAGGTCATTTATATATAAAAGAAACAGGAGTGGTCCCAGTGTGGATCCTTGTGGTACTCCACAAGTAATTTTATGTCTAGAGGAGGTAGCCCCATTATACTCTACATATTGTACTCTATCAGTAAGGTAACTTTTTATCCAGTTTAACACCACTCCTCGTACACCATATTTTTCTAACTTAGTAAAGAGTATTTCATGGTTTACTGTATCGAAAGCTTTTGAGAAGTCAAGAAACACACCTAGAGCATATTCACCTTTATCTATTGCTGTTGCAATTTTATCCATAAATACTATGAGAGCAGACGTTGTGGAGTGCTGAGTTCTAAATCCGAACTGGTTATCGTGCAACAAACAGTGTCTGTTAATAAACGTCGTTAATCTGTTATGCACCAGTTTTTCAAACACTTTTGAGAACGTCGAAAGAATAGATATCGGTCTGTACTTGTTGAATTTGTTTTTGTCTCCTTCCTTATATATGGGTATCATTTTCGATATTTTCAATTCTTTTGGGAATCGACCCTCTGATAATGACAAGTTTAAAATATGTATCAGGGGTTCTTCTAAAATTGAATATGCACTCTTAATGATTTTAGATCCTATATAATCCCATCCAGGTGAGTTTTCTTTCAGCGACCACACTATGTCATGTAGTTCTTCTTTAATCACTGGTTCAAGAAACAGGCTCGCACCGTTCGTTTGCTTAATGTAGCTGCAGGGTGAATGATCCTGGATATGAGGAATACTCTTGCATAAGGTTGAACCTATATTAGCGAAGAACTTGTTAAATCCATTCGCAATACTATCTCTATCTGTAACCACTGAGTTATTGATTACAAATTTATTTTGGACATGCCTTCTTTTGGTGCGATTTATTACTTCTTTAATCACATTCCACGAGTTATAGGAGTTACCACGGTATTGCAAGATCAGATTTTCGAAGTGGTCCTTTTCTGCATTTCTGAGGATTCTTAGTAGACTATTTTTTTAGACTTTTTATTCTTCCTTAATCTTTTCTTCTTTTGTCTTCGTGTATCTAAGGATAAGTTTATTTTTAACCTTGATCGACGCTTTTAGGCCAGATGTCAACCACGGTTTTCTTTTCTTATAGTTAGACGTGATTTTGTTCCTTGGGAAGGTTTCATTAAATAAACTACATATACGACAATGCATGGCTGAAAAGGCTTCCTGAGTGTCTTTCATATCGAGCATCGTCGACCAATCTGTTTCAGCTAACCTCTGCTTGAATATCTCTACGTTTTTCACGTTGACACATCTCGTCAGCCTTGCATTCGCATGGGTGTGCATGATATCCTTGCATGATATATAAAAAATAGGAAAATGTTCGGTTACATCAGTGTGCATGCTACCTGGAATGGAATTAACTACCTGGATATCGTTAGTGAAAATATTGTCGATTAGGGTTGCTGATGTTTTTGTTATACGTGTCGGTTTGTTTATAACAGGAAACAATGAATAACTGAACATCATGTTTGCAAAGTCGGAGGTTTCCTTATGAGTTTCATAGTTCAATAAGTTAATATTGAAATCACCCGTTAAATAAATGCTACTTCCCGCATCCATGCTTTGCAATAGATCACGGAATATGTCGTTAAACACCTTTATATTTGTATCGGGGGGTATGTATATTACACCAATAATGATGGTCTTCCCCGTCGCGTTGGTAGATTTATCTAACTCAATAAAAAAGGTCTCCATGTTCTCATTAAATATTTCCAAATCATCGCGAACTCGAAATAACAAATTTTCTTTGACAAATAGGGTAACGCCCCCACCTCTTCTGTCACTGCGATAATTATTTACTGACGTATAGTTATCTATACCATAACGACCAACATTGTTTTCGTTATGCCAGGTTTCTGTAAGGGCAAGGACCTGGAATTCATGAGATAACGTACTCAGGTAAGATGTAAAATTAAGAAAGTTCTTTGGTAGGCTTCTTATATTCATGTGCATGATTGACCAAGTATTGTCGCCAGTTACTCCAGTTTTGCACACTGAGTTAAAACTATCTTCCAGGAAATACTGGCAGCTAGAATTATACAACGTAGTTTCATTGTAATAGTGGATATCTGGATCGATAACACTCAGATAAGTATTGTCAGTTGCATTTAATTCAAATGGGTTACACAGGTATTTCTCAAGTATATCAACCGGCAACATTTGGTTGCTAGACCCAGTATCTACTAGATCGTTGACAAGTTCCTTATCGGGGACATCACTGAATGGAAAAATATCTGTAACACAGGAACTACAATACCAGGACTCTCTATGTGGGTGGGCTTGGTCATTCCAGAGGACATATGACACACACAGTATGTGGTGTGATCTTTTACATATCGTACATTTCAAGTAACGAGCAGTACTATTAACTTGTCTGGAGCAGACAGGACATGAACTAGGTAACATTAGGTTATTAGGTAACATATTTACATAATATAAAATCGTGTCTGCCCAAATGAAGAGGTTTGCCGTAACTTAGGTTGAGGATTGGGATAAATAAGGTTCGATGTCGGACTAAGCCGTGTACTGACATGATTGATATCTGCCACATTCCATATAAAGCAGTTACGACTCATGCAATAACCAAAAATGGTACGATCACAATACATAAAAGAATAAAGTTGGATGGAAACAAATGAAAGGAAAGAAACAGAAAAACAATACATTGTTGTACAAAATAGCACTCGAGGGATTCGAGATTCAGAAGTTACATCGGTAGGTCATTATTATCTCGATACGTATCACTGACTGCCTTGCAGGAACAATTGTATAAACACAAATTGGTTTTCTGAGCCAACGCAGGACATTTTAGGCTACTGACCGTTCGCAAGGCCCGTACGGCAGTAATGCTAATCACGTGATGATTTAAACACACTTAACATAGCCTCAAAACAACCTGCTCTTGCGATGTGAGGAGCCAGCATCTCATATCGAGGTGGCCCTAGTTTTGCTTGCAGGTCGTTTGCAGAGTTTGCAGAGTTATAAGTGAGCTTTACTTCATTTGTTGCTCGACACGGGTTACCTGTACTGTGTGGTTGCAGCGAATGTCGGTCAGCTGCTGGTCAGTCACGGATGATAGCACTGGTCACTTGCTGAATGCGGGTGGAGGGCGGCGGCTGCAGTCACACGAAGGACCCACTGCTCGCAAAGAGTGTCCCACTGGGCAGTGTGATACATTTCACAGAGCAAATACCATTCTAACTCGCCAAGTCGCGAACCGACGTGGCAAACGAGAGCGATCGGCGGATCAACATGAATGGCAAGAGAGCAGATCAACATCTCTGGGCAGTGGTTTGACGTTTCTCTGGTGCAGTCAGTGATGTGCCTTCGCTTGGGGAGGCTTCTCAAAGGCAATCTTCTTTTTCTCCATGGTCAATATTCTAAGTTGATGAAGATTCTGGTTGTCATATATGCGACCGTCGACTTTAAGTTTACTTCCTGACAGGTTCGCCTTCTTTCCCATCCGCCTTGCAGCCTTTAAGTACGGAAGAAGTGTCCTCCTCTCTTCCCTTGAGCCCTTTTTTAGCATCCCATACCAACTGCTTGTCAGGGTAGAATGCAAAACGGACTATAACGGGTCTCGACTTCTTTTCTTGAGTTGCCCCTGCTCGGGTTGCACCCAAGCGATGACAGCGCTCTATCTTCATCGTGGCTGCGTTGGCTATGTCCAATTTCTTTTGCGAACAGATTTCTAACTGATTGTTCGCAGTTTTCTTTCGTTTCCGGCAGTCCATGTAGTACGAGATTTTGACGCCTACTATATGTCTCAAGTGACACCTGTCGTTCCTGGACCCGTTTAAGTTCATTGGTAATTTGACTTACTTGACCGCCTGCGTCACGCTTTTGAAGGTCTATCACCAACGCCTTTAAGTCTCTGTTTTCTTTCTCCAGGTGATCCATGCGTTCACTATTGAACGAAGCGGCTTGTTTAAGTTCGTCAGTCTCTGTCCTCAGAGCTTTTATGCTATCCATTATATCAGGGAGGCATGACACCTTGAGTAGTATATCCGCTAGGGTTTTCTGCATATCCTGGATATCCTGGGACATGGTAGTTGGTTCTCCCATAACGCTGGAAGTATCTGTTTCACATTCACCAAAACTGTGTAACGTTGGAAAGCACTCCACGATAGACCTTTGCTTCTTTTCTTCTTTGTTAGGCGGAGTTCCACTGTGGCTCCGGCGTCGTTTGTTTTTACCCATGTACCGGTGGTTTTTGAGACCGTCCCTCGCTAGTGGTGATGGTCTGCACTGGCTACAGATCTTGTTATCGCCCACTGGTCAATTGAATCAGCTAAATTCCGGCGAATTATCTGGTGATCTGCATACAATTTCCTTTCGGGGTTGAAGTTTATTTGTTCAACCTTGCATAGTGTCTTAGTGTTTCAACTCTACCGGCGTCACGGGCAATAATTCTACAGGCATTCTCCCTCGAGTGCGAGAGAAAAATTTACTCCTCTGCCCTGGTGGCCATGTTGGGTACATGGAATCATTACGGAGGTTTGTTTTGTCTACCTCATGATGACGGGTGAAGATAATGGAAGGACCACCCATGAGATTTGCCTTCATGGTGTGATGTAAATCTTCATCTCTCTGACCAATTAAAAACAAACATGGCGGACGAGTGAACACAACGCCGGCAAGTTGTCTGACGTATTTTATCCACTTTCCATCATTTCTGACACGCCTACATCAATAACACATGGATAAGTGGATCACTAAGACATCTCGGAAGAGAACACGCCAGTTTAGCGCCGAAAGTGACAAGAAGAAGGTCAACTTTAACCAAAAAACACCTCCGCCGTTGAATGCAATGAGCGATAAAGCAGGTCAACCGCAACATGGCTCTGTATCCATGTCGTTAACAGAGGAAGCGGCTTCCGAGTGCGCTGAAGAAGACAATGTTCAGAGCCAACTCTCGTCATCGATGATGACAATAGGGGAAAATTCAAGCTGTATCGCAGAATTAAAACGAGAAAATAAGGAATTAAGGTACGAACTGGAGCTTCTGAAATGAGTCATTATAAATCAGAACGAGCGGATAGACGAACTGACCCATAACATGGAGGATTTAACACTGCGATCAATGAAACACAATGCTCTGTTTCATAACCTCCCCGAAACTGGTTCAGCAGATGGAGCGGAGAACTGTGAGGGTATAGTAAACACTTACCTTACAAAGAACGGTTTCAAAGATTCTATTCCCCCCATAGACCGGGCCCACCGCTTTGGCCGCCTGTTAGCTGATAATCCTAAGCGGAGGCCAAGACCCATTGTGGTCCGGGTTGCCACGCAGAAGGGAGCTGACACAGTCCTGCAGTTTGGCCGTTCGATGGGGCGTAAAGGCAATAACAAGATCACGCCACAATATCCGACTACAACACTGGAGAGGCGACGCAGCAACAACGAAAGAGTGGCCACGGTGAAGAAGAAATCCGGACAGTCAACCGTCAATGTCAAGATGATGAGGGATAAACTTTGGATTAATGGTGAGCTCCATCGCGACCCTCTTCCAAAGCCTTTAGCCAGAGAAATATTGCACCTTCCAGTAGCCGAGAAAGAGGAACTGATACTCGGGAGTAAACAGGTGTTATGTGAGATTCGCACTGTTAACGCTCCGGGAATATCCATGACAGCCACCCGAGTTTCTGCGAAATCCTTGTCAGCTGTCCGCCTTGCCTACAGGTTATATGTTGGAGCCGGCGAAGCAGGAGGCCTCTCATGTATGTGCTGCATACCGCCTTGAAGACCCAACCAGACCCACAGACCTGTGGTATTCGGGTGCCCATGCTTTTGGCCCCGAGTGTAGTCTCGCGAGCGTCGCGATAGCAACCGAAACGGTGATGTCACCGCTTGGCTTGGGTCTGGGCGGTGAGTCAGCGGGGAGGCAGCGAGCGAGACGGTCGCACTTTTTTAGGTGGAAATAGTTTTGAGTTCTTGGATTCACCGCCCTGCGGAGCAAGGGGCTGGCAGCAGTTCTACCAATTGCTGCCAGGTAAGTGACACCGATAACGGAGTTCGTGACTTGTGTTTTATTTGGGTTTAAGGGCGTTTAAATAAATCATCGAAACTTTAACCACTTCGTTTCGCCTCAGTGCCTTCGCCACCACGTGTTAACGCAAGACCGAATTCGGAACGAACACCCAGTTGGGGTTGTCGAAATTAAGTTTAGATCCAATTAGAATAACACAACGAGAAGTACATTAAAGTAAAGAAAAGACACCACTCCCCCCCCATTCCTAAAATATCACATTTGGTGCCGTGAACCAGCGGTCTTTTCACGTGGGTGAGCAACAAGTGGCAACATGGCGGAACGCCGTGGGTTTAGGCTTCATGGCTAGGTTAGAAAGTTGGTTGAGTGAGGACGTTACAGACTTCCCCGTTCACGGAGAGAGGGTTGGAAATTTAGGCCGTGGGATACGTGACCATGTGGGGATTCAGTCAGAGAAGCGCGAGGAATATGATTTGGGACCTGTCGAGGCTCAGGTAGGCGAGGACAGTTCAGCCAGGGGTGCGCCTCAAATTTTGTTGCACAATTCTAAGATGGCGGCTCGGCCTTCTTCCCCAAATCGGCCGGGCGATCACGTGACCGAAATGCCGGCCCCTGATTGGCTCAGGAGTGCGCGTCCCGCCAAAAGCGAGTTCGCGCGGGATTCTCAGCGGGTTGGTGTCATAAGGGGAAGGCAAGATGGCCGCGCCCATGACACCGTGTTCGGTGAGCAGGCTACCCCGGGTTTTCCCAATGTTACTGCTGATGTGACAACACCTCAGGGTGTCAGCAATCGAACTCAAAGCGTTAGATGGGATGGTTACAGGCCAGAGGGGGTGGGTTATGGGCCCCCAAGCGCTGTGCCGTTCGCTGGCAACCCCCATCAGGGGCAGCTGCATCACTCTCGCTTAGCGGAGTCTGCACCCAACCCAGCGGACAGGGGCCACTGGCAGCCAGGGCCTGGCAGCTGTGAAGCAGCGGGCATTTCCCCTGGTGGCTATATAGGTGTCAGCCCGGCTGGTTGCCAAGGAGTGCGAGGTGTATTCCCCGAGCCTGGTGGGTTTGTTCATGGACCGAGAGGGCATCCAGTGCCAGGTGGGGAGTGCTTGCCTGTGAACCCCTTAAGTCCGGCAGATCTGAAACAGGTCTTGTGGCAGGCTGGGCTGGAGAGGTGCCCCAAATTGCCGACATTTTCCGGTTCGACGGACAGCAGCACGGTGCAGGACTTCTTAAGCCGGTTCGACACAATAGCCAATCTGTGTTGCTGGACAGCAGGTCAGCGGGGTCTAAACCTGAAATTGTGTTTGCAAGGTGAGGCCAACAGACTGGTTGTCCGCCAAGGCAATGATGATTACTGGTCCTTGCGTTCTGCACTGCTGTGGCTGTACAAGCCGTGCATTGGTGATGTTGCGGTCCGAATATTCCGACAACGGAAGAAGGGCAAGACAGAACCGTATCGGTTGTTTGCCAACGAACTCCAGATCTTGGCGAAACAAGCCTATCCCCACTCTGATGAGTACAGTCGCCAAGCGATGGTCAGAGAGCAGTTTGTAGGTGGGATAGCAGACGACTTCACCCGCAGGCTGTTGTTCATGGAGGGTGATGTCCCCATAGAGCGTCTGGTAGACCTGGCCGACCGAAGCGATCAGTTCGCTTCCCCACTTGGGCGGGTTAGCAAACCAGCGCCGGCCCCTATCTACCGGGCGTCTGCTGCAAATGACGAGTCACAGCCGGATAATGATGACTCTGATGGGACCGACCATGAGGTGGAGGGGCTGATTTCACGCCTCAGTGAGGTCATGAGGTCCCAGGGTAGGGGAAAGAGAGTCAGTCATGGTGGATCAATCGATGGTCAGGTAGACTCGAGACGGCCACGTCGGGATGACAGTTACCGTGATGTCAGGACCCGTGACACCCATTACGCGGACCGACGGCCAAGCAGCAGAGACAGCCACACCAGCGGACAGACCAGGTCTCCACACTCCCATTTTTCTGACAAGCGGAACTACCCCTCTGGGAGACGCCGATACTCCCCTGACCGTTATACGGACAGGCGGGACAGAGACAGGGACTCCGACAGGGACAGGGAGCGTGAACGGCTTCGGCGAGAGAATCGCTGTTTCCGCTGTGGCCAGACTGGACATTACCGGTTGGGGTGTCGGGTTAAGATGGAGAGCAGACCTGGAGACTACTCGCCCCGTGAGACTGACAACGCTCGGTCGGAGCAGCCGAGACAGCAGGCTCCTGGGTCCCCAAACTAACTAGGGCTAGTGTCACCCCGGGGAAAGCTAGCCCAGTGACAAGTGACGATAATCCGGGTAGTAGCGACAAAGGGCAGGACAGGGCCAGGGAGCCACGTAGCGAGGGTGGGGGACCTCGGGTGCTCCGGGTTAGACCGGTAGCAGGTTGGGTCCTGCATACCAGGTTGTATGGGATGAGTTGCCCTATGCTGCTTGACACGGGTGCAGCTGTGTCGCTACTAGACAACCAAACTTACATGTCTATACAGGCGGACATGAGACCTCCCCTTAAGCCTCTGAAAACACAGCTTCGCACTGCGGCTGGGGGTTTCATGAAGAGCTTGGGAGAGACTACCCTCGAATTTTCCCTCAATGGGATGAGACTGACACAAGAAGTAGTGGTGGCCGACTTGCCTGATCGTGGTGGGATACTGGGCCTGGATTTCCTGCATGATCAGGACTGCGAAATGTCGATGCGGGAAGGAATCCTGAGGATAGGTAAGTTCACCTTCGCCTTGTCGCAGGAGGGCAAGCAGGACCAGGTGGCTCGTGTCCGACTAGAGAAGTCAGTAGCCATCCCACCTTCCACTGAGGTCGTGGTCACAGGGATTGCAGAAAATAAGTTGCAGTATGCCAAGGGTAGCGACGCCTTGTTGACCCCTAGCGGGCGGTTAATGTCTGCAACCCAGGTAGTGGCAGGTGCATCCCTTGTAGGCTGCGGTACTAGGCATGTGCCTGTGGTGATCATGAATCCCACAGATGAGACAACCTTCCTGCGCAAGGGTGGCATAGTGGGGACTTTGCAAGCACTGCCCAGCGGTGAGGTAATCGAGGTGCCCCAGGTTGAGTCAGATGCCACTGGGGAAGGTGTGATTGACACGCGTCAGGTGACAGCATCTGATGCTGCAGACTTGCCTCTTGCATTGGAGAAGTTAGCAACCGAGGTGTCTATAGAGTTGACTGTAGGTCAGCAAAACCGGGTTCGGTCACTGCTCCGGGAGTACTCAGACATCTTCTCGGAGACAAACGACACATGGGGGACTACCGATCTGGTTAAGCACCGTATTGATACGGGTCAGGCTTACCCGATACGTCAGCGCGCTCGTCACCTTCCTGTGGCTCAGCAGGAGGTCGAGGCCAGAGAGATCCAGTCCATGCTTGATAAGGGTGTCATTGAGCCGAGCACCAGTTCCTGGAGCAGTCCGGTGGTTCTTGTGAAGAAAAAGGACGGAAGTACACGCTTTTGCGTTGATTACCGTAAACTCAATGATGTGACGCGAAAAGATGCATATCCGTTACCATTGATCACTGACACTCTAGATGCACTGGCTGGCTCCGAGTGGTTTTGCACCCTGGATCTGGCCTCCGGGTATTGGCAGGTGGCTATGGATGAGCGTGACAAAGAGAAGACAGCCTTCATCACCAGACAGGGCCTCTTCCAGTGGAAGGTGATGCCTTTCGGCTTGTGTAATAGCCCAGCGCTTTTTGAAAGGCTGATGGAATTGGTACTGAGAGGCCTGTGCTGGCGGAGCTGTCTGGTATACCTCGATGACGTCATCGTATATGGCAAGTCCTTTGAGGAGACCCTAGATCGGCTGACCACTGTGTGGGAACGCTTCAGAGAGGCTGGCCTGAAGATGAAGGCCAAGAAATGCAATCTGTTTCAGACTGAGGTGCCCTACCTGGGGCATATTGTGTCCCGGGCAGGTATTTCGACAGACCCGGCTAAAGTCTCCGCTGTGCGGGACTGGCCACGACCGACCACGGTAAAAGAGGTACGGAGCTTCCTTGGGCTGGCGTCTTATTACAGGCGTTTCATTCCCGGCTTTGCGAGGGTGGCAAATCCCCTGACCGCTATGACAAGGAAGAAGGCTCCGTTCGAATGGTCGGACCGTAAGGAGGAAGCCTTTAGGGCTCTGCAGCAGGCTTTGTGCGAGTCGCCAATTCTGGCCTACCCCACTAGGGAGGATCCCTTCATCCTTTACACGGATGCCAGCAATGATGCCATGGGATGCGTCGTTGCCCAGCAGCAACCTGATGGGGAGAAGGTGATAGCCTATGCGTCGAAAACGTTCAGTCGTGCGCAGAGCCGCTATTGTACAACACACCGGGAGTTGTTGGCTGTGGTGACCTTCATCAAACAGTTCAAACACTACCTGTGGGGTCGACCATTCACTGTCGTAACTGACCACGCCTCACTGACTTGGCTCTTGCACTTCAAGGACGCGGAAGGTATGGTGGCCCGTTGGCTAACCACCCTGGGGACGTATGACTTCACCATTGTTCACCGTCCCGGTGCGTCCATAGGCCATGCTGATGCGTTGTCGCGCAAGGTGACCAGACCCTGTAAGCGTGCAGAGTGTGTCGACTGCTTACCAAGAAGGGTAGCTAACGCGAGTCTGGCAGCTGACGCCTCACGCGACACCTCTGAGCTGTCACCGCTACAGAGGGTGGAAGATGACCGACCTCTTATAAGTTGCGGTGCTGAATCTGCAGTGATGGAGATCGTTGCAGAAGGTGACAGGTTCGATTCCCAACTGCCAATTGCTAGTGGAGAGGCGAGTGATAGAGGCCTGGAGGCAGAGGTAGCTATGCTACAGTGGGCCCCAGGTGTGACTCTGGATGACATTCGCCGCTGGCAGAGCGAAGACGAGGGTGTGGCCTGTATGCTGGAGTGCAAGAAAGGCCGTACACACAGGCCACCATTCGCTCAGGTGAGAGATCAGAGTTACACGACCAAGTGTCTCTGGCAGCAATGGGATCGCCTGCGGGTGCGGAATGACATTCTGTACCGTGAAAAGAAGGCGAGCTGCGACACACAGGCTATCACGCAGCTGGTAGTCCCACCGCCCATGCGGAGGAGGTTATTTCTGTCTGTGCATTGCGATAGGATCGGTGGTCACATGGGCCACAGCAAGTCACTTGCTTCCCTGAAGAGGCGCTATTATTGGCCACGCATGTCGGCTGATGTGAGCCGCTGGCTGACCTTGTGTCGTGACTGTGGTCAACGGAAACCAGCGTCAGTTCCTCACAAAGCGCCTCTCACACAGATGCCTGTTGGTGTACCGTGGGAACGGTTGGCTATGGACCTGATAGGACCTATGCCCGACACGGCAAGTGGGAACAAGTATGTGCTGGTAGTCGAGGACTACTTCACACAGACGGTGGCTGACAAGCTGGTTACGGAAGTGTTTTGCCGTTTCGGCTGCCCCAGACAGCTGCATTCAGACCGGGGACGAGAATTTAACAACAAGATTCTCCAGGAGATCTGCCGCATCATGCGGATTGACAAAACGTTTACCACACCTTACAGGCCGCAATCAGATGGCCTTGTGGAGAACTTCAACAGGTCTCTCCAGGACATGGTTTTCACCTATGCCAGACTGCATCCGCAGGACTGGGAAGACCATCTTCCATATGCCCTCTGCGCGTACCGTGCCACGGAACATCGCAGCACTAGGGTGTCCCCCTTTCGTATGCTGCTGGGCCATGAGGTCACGCCCCCACTAGACTTGCAGGTGGAGGGTCCACCCAGTGATAGGAGGCAGATGTGTGTCACAGAGTACTGTGAGTGGCTATGTGATGCCATGGAGATAGCTCACAGCATAGCTCGTCGTGAGAGCCGGAAGGCGGCCACACGCCAGAAAACCGCGTACGATATGCGTGCTACGCCGGTGTCCTTCCCAGTGGGTAGCTGGGTGTGGCGTTATTGCACAGCCACTGCCAAGGTCAAGGGTGGTGTCAGGTGGTCTGGCCCATTCCTGGTGATCGCTCGTCCCTCTGGCGTCAATGCCACCGTTCAACGGTCGCCGACTGAGAGGCCAGTGATCGAGCACGTCGATCACCTGAAGGAGTATGTGGTCGATCCTGATGAGCCACTGGCCAGCTGGCTGGATGGAAATGGAGCAGGGCCCAGCAGTGACACTCCTGACGTGGCTGGTGCCCCTCCTGCGCGTGATGTGGTGAGAGGGGAGGGTACCCCTCGTGATAATGTGAGAGGGGAGGGTACCCCTCGTGATGATGTGGGAGGAGAGGATACGCCTCGTGATGTGGTGCGAGACGATGATACCACTGGTGAGGTGGTGAGAGGAGACGATACTCCTGGTGATGAGGTGGCCGGAGATGACATGATGGATAGTCTGGTGGCCCCAGAGGAGAATGCTACGGGTCTTGACCCAGTGGGGGATGGTGAGGATGGTCCTCCTCTCAGACGTGGGGCGAGGATACGTCGACCCCCCCAACGCCTAGATATGTAGGGCGTCGCACCTGTGGATGTTGCTCGGGTTGTAAGGGTCTTGGGAATTTATGGTTCAGGCGGTGTAGTGGGGCACAGGATTCGGTTAGGTGGTTGGGCGGGGCACGATATTGGTGCCATGGGTTCCACGCAGTGTAAGCGGTGGTTGTTGTTTTTTTTTCCTTTCAGCTGTTTCTGTTTCTGGGTGACATTCTGGATCCAGGCAGATCACTTCGGTGACGCCGTCCAGCATCAATCCCCAACTGTGAAGTAGAGGGCGGTTTACGTTACAGCCAGGTTGCCTCAGGTCGTCTTGAGCCTGTTGCGCCTGGCGTAATAGTATATTCCGTTTTTTTAGCTGTACTCTCGAGCCGCCGACCACGGTGTGCCTCCACAGGGTGTTGGCCTGGTATGGGATGTAACCGAGACAAATGACTGCCGGCAGGTGTATTGGGCTGGCTTTGGAGTACATCCACGGTGTGAGCTGGTGTGTTATCTGGGTAGGCGGTATGAGGGGGCGGGTACGGTATTATAGCCATCATGTCGACTGGTTACTCGGTTCGTTAGCTATTGTATGTTAATGTTTCAATATGTCGAAATCTTTTCAGTAGCCAAATTTTTCTTCAACAAACTGACTACATTACTGTCATTATTATTACTAATGCGATTGCATAATTTTTTTTTTCTCTGTATCATGTTTGACTATATGTCCTATCGTTTAAATTCTATGTCCAGAGTATGGATGTTACATTTTCATTCTGGTTCTTCTATTGTTTACAACAACGCAACATGCTTGTTGTTGCCACCGGACTGTCGGAGGCTTACGTCTAGTAGTACCCACTGAACCGCTTGCGGTAGCAGTGGTGACCCTGACTGTTAAAGACTTGTAGTGTTGGTTATAAAGAGTTGTCGGGTCATGCATTATATCTTATACTTGGTGTTTATTCTGTTGTAAGGTGCCGGCCGCGAAATGGCCGAATCTTCTCGTCCCGCCTTCACTGAAGCCCCGTTTACGGAGCCTCTCGCCGACGCTGTTATCGTGGAGACTCCGTTGGCGGATGTTGTCCCCGGTGCCACCGCGTTAGCGGAGGAACCGTCGACAGCGTGCGACGTACCTGACGACCTACACCCCTCCGACTCAGCGGAGGGCACGCTTCCGCCTCGACCCTCGACGGCGGCAGCGACAACCCTTCCCACCGCATCCGCGGTGGAGCCAGGTTCGGCTGCGGTGACGCCAGCAGCGCAGACGACACCCTCCACCGAAGAGGCCATGGAGGCCACTGTATCTGCGGTGTCGCCGACTGTGGCGGACATCTCTTCGGCCGCTGCGCTCCCCGTGGCGGATGCTGTCGCCATGGTCCAGGGGGACGTCTCACCGGCGCGTGGGCTTCACCCTCGGACGTGGAGCTCCGACATGTCGGACGCGTCGGACTCCGGGCTGGACGACGTGGCGCCGGCCGACGCCCCGCCGCCGCTGGAGGCCATCAACGACCGTGGGGGCCTTGACGAGTCTCCCCCCGCGTGTGCCCGCGCAGCTGACCCCTCTGGCAAGCCTCCACTCTTCGTCGCCATTACGACGTCTGGACGACGCGTTGCAGTGCCGGATGACGCCGCTGAGGCCGGGTCCGGACCCATGGAGCGCGTAGGCCGGTCGGCCTCCACTCCGTCCTCGAGGACCGCCGGCGGCGAGGCCCCCTCCGGGCAGGACATTTTTGGTGGGATGCCTCGAAACCTGCCCCTCCAAGAAATGCATCGGTTGGCGGACATCTCTGGCCAGCAGGGTCGTTGGCTGCCCTTGAGTCGGTGGGCGACCGCGGCCGGATATAGGTGCCTTGTACGGAATTGCCCGGCCTCAGACAAGGACTTCGTCCAGCTGCGGGGCCTGAACAGACATTGGCGCCTGTTCCATGCCAGTAAGGCCGTATATCACATCTGCCAGGCGGACGGCTACATGTCCAAACGGAAGGACGACGTCACGCGTCACGTAAACGCCGAGCACGGTAGTTCCGCCAGGCCGACGATCACGTCGCGCCTGGGGCGGAACCTTAATTTTGTCGCGCCGGAGGTGCGCTACACCGTGGAGGGACGCGCGGGCCGTGGCAGCCGCAACCCGCCAAGGCCACGAGCCCCGCCATCGCACCCACCGCAGAGCGCTGCTGTTGCCCCCGTGAGGGCTCCGGACGAGCAGCGTAAGCGGGCCCGCGTACTGTCCCCGGAGGCCACCGACACCGACGCCGCCACGAGTTGCGGCCCCACTGCGGCGGATTCGTCCGAGACTCCCTATGGCCACCTCCTGCGGGACACGCCAGGTCGGTGTGTCATTCTTCCCTCCGGCACGCGACTCTACAGCCCCTTGTACGAGGGCGAGGTTCGCTTCGACGCTCTGCCAGACATTCCGGGCGGGGCCCCGATCCGGCATGACAGCATGGGCCGCCCCTTCGCGACTTTCGCGGTGCCCTTCGGCGACGGCACCGTTAGCGTCACCGCCCTCGTCAAGGGCTTATTCCACCTGACTCGTGCGGAAGTGCGTCGCCGCTGCAATCGCCTGACGCACCTGAACGGCCATGCTCCGCTGTTTCGCGGAGACACCTGCCTGGGCACGGAAGCGGAGGTGTACCACTGGGCGGCGCCCCCGGGTTACTTTCGTGCCTGGCAGGACTTCAAAGAGGAGACGACTGGCGTCCGGCCGGTTCCCCCTAGTCGTCCGTCGGGAGGCCACCGGGCGCAGTCTGCGCGCCGGCCGGAGTCGTCAACGGCCTCCGGCCCGTATGGCGCGCGGGACATTCGTTATTACCCGACTTCGTCTCCGGATGTCGCGGTGGCCGCGTCGGCGCCGGCCCCGGCCATTCCAGCTTCTACGGACCCCGCCATTCCCGCGACCGCGGCCCCCGCCATTACGACGACCGCTGCTCCGTCCGCGCGGGCTCCGGCCTTTCGCCCTTCGCTGCCCCCTCGCCGCGAGAAGGAGGCCGCGGGGCAGCACCACCCCTGGCGCTGCCCTCTGTCGGTGCAGACGTCGCTGCTGTCGGTTGGGGGGCCGCCATCACCCGAAGCGGCCCTAAGCGAGGCGTCCCCGACCCCGACTTCTCCTTGTCCACCTCGGGACGACGACGTCGACCAGCGGGCCCAGGCCGCCTACAACGTGGGGCTGTCCCGGGGCCTGGCCCGCTATCAGGAGTTAGTGGACCGCCTCCACGCGGCCAACCAGGTTGCCGCCGAGTGGAAGAGTGAGGCGGAGCGGCTTCAGGCGGAACTCACGACCGCCCGCGCTGCGGCCGTACAGCAGCCCCAGGGTTCACCGGCGGTCGAGGAGGACCCGTACCGCACGCTTGGGCGGGTCGCTCGGGCGATGGCGCTGGCGCCGTTCCCCAGTACCCCCATGCCCACCTTCACCATCACTGGCACGGGACGCAGCGTCAGCCACGCCGACTACATGGCTCTGGCGGCGGCCTACGAACAACATATCCGCTTGTGGGACGACGTCCATAACGCCCGGGCAGTGCCGCTGGACTGATACGCTGGTGACCACCCCCCTCAGACACCGCTTCGCGGAGCCTTGCTCGGGGTGGCTGAACTTTCTTTACCTGTTCGCTGTTATTTTTGTTGGGTACTGTAATTGCCCTCTTGAGTCATTATTTGGTGCTCTTGTGTCGCCGGTGTATTTGTAGTAGTCAGGCGCCCCCTGTTGTGGGTGTTTTTGTTTTGTTTTTTTTTCTTTTCTCTTTATATAGACGAGGTCGTGTTTTTTTGATATATTCGTTCGAGGGCGAACGTTTTGAAGGGGGGGGAGTGTGGTACTCGGGTGCCCATGCTTTTGGCCCCGAGTGTAGTCTCGCGAGCGTCGCGATAGCAACCGAAACGGTGATGTCACCGCTTGGCTTGGGTCTGGGCGGTGAGTCAGCGGGGAGGCAGCGAGCGAGACGGTCGCACTTTTTTAGGTGGAAATAGTTTTGAGTTCTTGGATTCACCGCCCTGCGGAGCAAGGGGCTGGCAGCAGTTCTACCAATTGCTGCCAGGTAAGTGACACCGATAACGGAGTTCGTGACTTGTGTTTTATTTGGGTTTAAGGGCGTTTAAATAAATCATCGAAACTTTAACCACTTCGTTTCGCCTCAGTGCCTTCGCCACCACGTGTTAACGCAAGACCGAATTCGGAACGAACACCCAGTTGGGGTTGTCGAAATTAAGTTTAGATCCAATTAGAATAACACAACGAGAAGTACATCAAATTAAAGTAAAGACCCCCCCTTCGTAAAATATCACAGACCCACAGGAAGGATGGCAAGATGACGGCGCCCATGGAGCCGGCAGACACCTGTGCTATTTGATGAGGCGCCACCAGCTCATGAACACTGCGATATTCATCTCGGTATCAACGAACAGCTATCAAATGGGACAAGCATGGTTCAAATTGATTGAGTCTGCATTCAGTGAGTTGGTGCATGTTGTACAAAACCCTTGATTAATTATATCTGTATTACGGTTTGCATGTGTTTGTGCGTTGATTCAGGTCTGACCACATACAGTAGAGGCATCATAGGGCACATTTCAGCGAGTTATTTAATGGCTTCTCTGCTCCAACGGTTCAGATGTTGAAATTAGCGAGCACTCTAGCCTCTTTGGCGGTTGTAATGTGTGCCGCGATGCTTTGGGTAGCAATGGCCTTTGCGTATTTGTGTTGTTTGAGCATTAATCACGTTCTTGCCTTCCGCCAGTAACTAGTAATATGCACGACCACTTGCCGTGCATCACTGAGCACAGAATAGAACCTAAATGTTTTCTATTTTGAGCTTGTTTTTTTGTTTGGTTTGCCAGTTCAGATGCAGACCTTGTGTTATTTGTTCGTATTTCATGTTCCATTCAGTGAAAATGCACAAGTATACAAGTATGTTCAATGTGTCAGCAATCGTTGTTAACAGAGGAAGTTGTGATGTATATTTCACGAGTAGCTCACAGTATAACAAGGCGCAAGAAGTTGAATTTAATGCAGGGTGTGTGATATATTCGCCACTGCTCAGGTGTGCCACTAGGGTAGCTTGGCAGACACTCTGTTCTTGGCGTACATTATATGAAATGTATTTTGTAAACAACGGGTCTCTCGACTGAAGATGAAATGAACATAGGTAATGCTGACCCTCCGTCGAATCGTGAAGGGGCATTGCGAGCAATTTCAATTTGTCAGGCCAATGTAAATGGACTCCACAATGATGAAATGCTTTACATCAGCTCCATTTTTTGTGACGTGTATGACAATATCTGTGTGACTGAATCACATCTCAACACCACCTCTCGTGAGGATTTAAAACTACCAGGTTACCAACAAATGTTTCGAAGAGATCGCATCGATGGATCGTGGGGAGGGATTATTATTTGGGTCTCTGATCGTTTGTTAGCCAAAAGGCGATTGGACTTAGAATTAGGAGATATCGAAAGTGTATGGCTAGAATGCTCTGGCGGAAGTAACACATTCTTCCTGTGTGTCGTTCAATGGGCAGGGTTCCGTAGGATGCGTAATACTTATATAACATCTCTTAGGGCAGCCAAAGCTGCGATAAAAAATGTGATAAGGAGTTAGAAAGGAAGATTAATGATTCAAATGATATATCGCCAAAGCAATGGTGGAATGTGGCCAAGACACTTCTCGGTATGAAAGAATCTGCTGGATATCCAGTTATAGAGGAACACGGTAGCGCGGTGTCTGTTTCTCAAGACAAGGCCTCGATGTTTAATAACTATTTTGTATCGCAGTCAATGTTAAATGTCGATGAACACGGTGATCTCGAATCACTGAATTCTGCCGGTTACCCTGGATTAAGTGATATTGCCATATGCCAGGAAGAAGTTACCGATCAACTAAAGACTATCAATGTTGCTAAAGCGAGTGGTCTGGATGGGATCATTCCCCGTATGTTGAAAGAGGCAGGTTCTGTTATAAGCGAGTCACTTGCCAAACTGTTTCATTTATGTCTCACCCAGTGTAAGATGCCGCGATTATGGAAAAGGGCAAATGTCACACCTCTTCATAAAAAAAGAAGTCGCAATGCTCTGAGTAACTATCGCCCGGTTTCCGTCATAAGTTGTGTCGGTAAAGTTTTTGAAAGAATTGTGTTTAAGCATACCTTCAATTATCTACGAGATAACGATATTTTATCAAAGTTTCAATCAGGGTTTATTCCTGGCGACAGCACTACAAATCAGCTTGTCCACCTGTACCACTTATTTAGTGAAGCGCTAGACATGAAGAAGGACGTCAGAGTGGTGTTTTGCGACATTTCCAAAGCGTTTGATCGAGTCTGGCATGCTGGTCTGATATACAAGCTTAAGATAATAGGGTTTAGTGGGAATCTGTTAAACTGGTTTCAAGACTACTTGCAAGATAGGTATCAGCGTGTATTGATTGATGGAGCCGCTTCACCATGGCGTGCTATAGGGTCCGGTGTGCCTCAAGGTTCAGTACCGGGACCGCTGTTGTTTTTAGTTTGTATCAATGATATAGCCGAAGGGTTACAATCGGGTATACGTTTATTTGCTAACGACACGACTGTTTTTATAATTGTTGACGATGTAACCCAGGAACCTGTAAATAGCATCCTTAGGGAGGACCTGGGTCAAATGGAGAAATGGGCGTCTCAATGGTTCATAAAGTTTAGCCCCCCTAAAACTAAGTCGCTGGTGATATCAAACAGACATGTTAGCAATGCACCAGTTTTAATAATGAATAATGACTGTTTAGAAAATGTTACGCAACATAAACATCTAGGTGTGACAATAACCTCCAAGTTAACATGGTCAGCCCATATTAATGAAATTTGCTTAAAAGCCAGCAGGCGAGTAGACATGTTAGCGCGGCTACGTAGCGTAATGAGTCGCAGTTCATTAGACTTGATGTATCGGACGTTTGTACGTCCAGTCATGGAGTATGCATGTATTGTATGGGACGGCTGTACCCAGTCAGACGCGGATAAGTTAGAATCGGTGCAACTTAGAGCTGGTTGCCTCGTATCTGGAGCGACCAAATATACTAGTCACAGTCTTATCTACAACGAGCTTGGATGGGAAAAACTGTGTACTCGTCGGAAAAGATTCAAAATAGTTTTATTTCATAAATAGTTTTACCATAAGGCTCCAAATTACCTTTGTGAACTTATTCCTCAATCTGTGTCAGCCAAAACCTCGTATGGATTACGCAGTGCTCAAACAATGAATGTTACTACACTTAAGGCTAGACTTGCATCTCACTATAATTCGTTTTTACCGACTGCCATCAGGCTTTGGAATGAGTTACCAAACAACATACGGCTTATCCAGGACCCTAAATTATTCAAAGAAACATTGCTGAAACATGAATCTCCTATGTCTCAGAACAGTAGCAAATTGTATTCATTCGGTAATCGCTTTACTAATGTTATCCATGCCCGGATGAGGATGAATTGTAGTGGATTAGAAGGTCACCTGTATGATATGCACGTAGTAGATAACCCTCAGTGTATATGCGGCTCGCCTAGAGAGGATCCATACCATTACTTTTTTGAATGCCCAAGGTACACTATACTTCGCGATAAGCTGATCCATTCTGTCATGAAATTAACATCACCCACCATTGGTAACAT
This sequence comes from Arenicola marina, assembly GCA_964019135.1. Taxonomy (NCBI): domain Eukaryota; kingdom Metazoa; phylum Annelida; class Polychaeta; family Arenicolidae; genus Arenicola; species Arenicola marina. The sequence continues at coordinate 55,332,863 of OZ025250.1, forward strand.
CTTGTATGGAAGCTCAAACCTATCACTAAGGGAAAATCAAGCTATATTTAAAGAAGTGCATGATTACATTGCCACGTCTGGTCGCTTTAGGAGATGATATATGTTACGCCTTCAATCTGATCGAATGTCATTAATATGTATAAGATTAACTAATGTTCTGCTTGTTACTTGTGCATCACATGTAAGCAAGAGGGATTTGTATAGGCATTGCCTGTTTCCTAATTGCAAAATAAAATATGTTTAAAGCAATTAAAGGTATAGCCGCTTTCTGCTTTTGCGCGCATCTCGCTAAGAGACATCGCGCTACCCCAGCAGTGGAAAAGCATTCTTTAAAACAATCGACCCCTTGCTCTACAAACAACTCTCGCAAGTTAGTGACTGCTGTCACCATGGGTGCCACGTCAAGATCATTATACCACACGAGATAATCACGCATTGTAGACATGTTCTCTTTTTGCCATATATCTTGCAAACGTTTATACTCCTGTTCTATTGCCTGCGATATATTCCCAAGGGTATTCAAACCCTTCAGTGAGGAATAAAATGCTTGCGAGGGTGGTAGGTGTGTTTCATTCAACTGTTCTATGCTTGAAAACCATTCGTATGGAAATGTGCCTTTCTGCTCTTCCACTTCAAATGCTCTCAGAAAGGCTGCGTATGTCGTACCCATGGAAACATAATTCATGACATCAAGTAATTTAAACTTGCTATTGGCCACACATAAATATTGATTTGCCTTCTTGATAACGAAGGCATTCTTCTCTTCGTGCATCTCCATAGCTTTGGTAATGCTTTGTTTGATCAAATTTAGGCTACCTGAATTGTAACCTATGACTATCATTTGCTGCATATACATTACAAATTTTGCTTTTATACGACATATATACTGGTACATTTTCTTCCTGCCAGACTCATTCGCTTCCTCTCCTGTGTCTTCCATCCCCAACACTCGCGCAGTTTCTTCTTCCTCGTCCATATGTTTATCCCCTGAAGAATAGTCGTTGTATTCGACGTTCCACTCGTTATCTCGTTGCAGTGAGGATTGAAACCGATAATATTAGTTTTCTTCCACTTCCATATCTTTCTGGTTGTCCTCCTCTTGTATTGTGGTGTTCCATTTTTCTTTTAGATCTTCCAGTTGTTGTACCACAGAGCCCCATTTTTCAGAAGCCAAGGCGTGGGCATGAGATTGAATTTTGTGCAAATAATCAATCATCTGCCGTACCAATTGTTCTTCGCATTCGCCGATAAAACAGTGAGGAGTCAGAAATCCTGGCACATTGGAACAGATAGAGACCGATATGGGTTTATGAGAGTAATCCCACTGCAACTTTCCAGTGTTATCCGAAGTGTCTTTGGTGAGGAGTGCTTCCATATCATACGTGGCGAACCCCGGATAGAAACGCTCCTTGGTATCGACGTGAATGTTTAGTTCCGCCAATTCATCAAATATTGTTTTGGGAGGGGCGGCAAATCCCCCTTTCATGACATACTGGGTCCTGTTGGAACATGTACGCTGGTGTCTCATCATGTCCCTTACGGTCTTGAAATTATCGTTTACACGTTTGGCATTGGTATTTCTCCGTAAAAGATTGGAGATCTGTGATATAGGAGAGATATGGTATTCATTCAGAAACATATCCTTTCTCTCCTGCCCATCCGTATGCCGACCGCATGATCTGTATAGGGATTCCGCCACACCTTCTTCGGTTAGATGATACACGTGGATGTTGAGTTTGAAACAACCTTCCAAATAAGGGAGGTCATGCATATCAACACCTTGGAATCCTTCTCTATTGGGAGGATCAGTGGGAACTTTGTTTTCCTCGTGGTATGTACACCACTCTTGCAAAAGAGCGATGGCTGTGTCTTCCAGATTATCTTTCCGTTCTATAAAAAACGCGAGGCATCGGAAAAAACATAATCTGTCGCGATGTATTCGACGCGACGCATTTCTCTGAAATGTGATAAGGTGTTTTTTGTCCAGTAGACAAGCGGGGAGTTCCTCCTCTCCCTCACCCATGGTGTAACTTGTTCTGGTGACGTCATATTGCAGGTTGGAAAGAAAGGATAGTCGCCATTTGGTGTTGGGACGCTCATTGCTGATTCGCTTATTGACATCTAGTCTATCCAATCTTTTCTTGATATGATCCATATCTGAGGGCCGACTGATGATGAGGGGTTTGTCAAACAGATAATTGTTCTGATGGGGATAAAAATATTTCACTTCTTCCCCGTTGTAGAGAAACATCCCCGGCGTCACATTCAGTTTAAACGCGTTCCCTTCCTGCTCCACAATGGCTCGGAGGGGGTTCATCATGTCAATTGGTTGCTTAGGGTCAACGGGAAAGTTATAACGACCGGTTAGTTTCCCCGGACGGGGCTGATGTCCTCTCAACACGACACGCGAATATTTCGTATACGCCGCGTGCACGGTTTCATCCACACGACCGTCTTGTCCCAGCCATGGTTCGTTGCCAGTGAGAAATGGTTGGGGGTGGGGCACACCTGCCCCCGTCTGGTGTTTCTCTTGTCTATGAAGATAAATTTCACGCCAGCTACTGTAAGCTTGATCACATTCGCGGCATCTCATTTTCTTCACCGCTGGTATATTCCTCGCCTGGCATTTATGTCGTGGCAACTCACTTCCAGTGTGAAACGTACGTTTACATTGCGGACATGTCTTCTGTCGTGCGTGCATAGCCATGTGTCTCTGATATATCCACTTCCTTTGTATCACCTTTTCACATTGGGGACATTGATACTGTGTCTCTTGGTGCGTTTTCATGTGCTTCTTGAGACATAGCTTGTTTCCAAATTCCACGTCGCATTTGGCACATACGTAACTGCGATGTTTTTTTCCTGTGGGTACGTAACGCCTGCTCAGTGGAACAAGTGGCGTCACATTGTGGGCATACCAGTGTTGGCGGATCGTCATATCTTCTTTCGTGACGTCTTTTCTGCGCTGCTGTCTTAAAGGGACACTGACATATACGGCAAGCATACACTGGACCTATTCCAACATCGTGCACCTGCATGTGTGCTGCCAGATTAGTACCATTGCGACATTGGAGTGAACACTGTTGACATCTGAAGCGATCCATTCCGGTGTCTTGGTTGATTTGATTCCTACGCCGGTATTAACAGCCCTTTTATAGCGGAATTCCCACCGCCCCTCAGTTCCTCTTCTCTGATTGGTTAAAAGTATTCTTTGCCTCTCAAAAACATTCTCAGTCATCCCCTCATTCCCTCGTTGGCTCTCAAACATACAACACCTCCCCCGCCCGCGTCCATGCCATGCTGACATAATTTCTAAAAAATATAGCATGCGGGCATCTCCCTACAATATCCCCCTCAACGCTCCAGCCGCCCTGTTTTAGTCAAACATTGTGGTCATTGCTAAAAATAGTACATACGCGTCTCCACCCCCTCTCAGTCAACCGCCTCCCTTCCAACCACTCTCTTGTCATCACTAAAAATAGAGCATGCGTTCATAACCACTCCACCCTTCCCCAAGCGTCTCTCACCTCCTGTTCCCCTAGCCAATTACGACAACGCGATATGGAGAGGGGCATGGAAACTTAATTCTCTCTAGCCAACTCAGTTTAGGAAGCGGAACAAACCAGTGGTGGGGATCCGACTCATTTCAACTGTCTTTGGTAGAAATGTTCCGTCAGTAAATGAAGCACCTACAATTTTGAAATCCTATAAAAAGCCTACTGGGGTGAACTTCGCACACCCCGATCACATCCATCCCCCTCCCCTCACCTTCAAGCCCACTCAAAGTAGTCTGATTGAACATACAAAACTGTCAAGCACTACATCGTAATCTTTAGACTAGCTATCGGAGTAATATCAACAGAACATCCAACGTACGTGATGCCCGACAAAACTATCAGTTATAAGTAAAACGAGCCTATCACTTTCTATTGAAGCCATACATTTAAAAATACCAACTACACAGAGAAGAACTTATAAACGCCAGACCTTATGTTCTCAATCAAAAACGGAGAACTGAATTCAATATTGTTTTTACATTATCGTCCGCTCACCCTCATCTCGAAATCCGATGAAAATTCAGCTGGGGTCAACTGCGCACACCCCTATTACACCCACCCCCACCCCTCACCTTCAAGCCCCCCAAAAGAGACAAGTCTGAACACGCTCAGTGGTGACTAGTACTGGCTTTTCCGGGCGACAGGCCTCGGTGACTCAACGGGTCTGGGTAGCCTCTCAAATTAATGCATTGGTGTCCTTGGGGTGCGGGCGTGGGGGAGGCGGGTGGGCGGCTGGAGTGCGTCCCTCACTCATATGTGGTAGTAACGGAGGGGCGACATGCTAAATAGGGGTGGGACGCGGTGAACACAGTGAATGCGGAAGAGGTGTAGGAAAAACGGTCGGACTAGGAGGGAGGGGGACAAAGGGGTAGCGGGAGGGCGACTAATTTTACAAGATAACTGCTATTCTTGCAGTTATCTGCTGATGACACATCCTAACGTCACTACATGATTGTGAATACCGTTCACCCTCATGGTTGGGTGAGGGTAGGAGGGGGTAAGCTTTCGGGAGGGAGGGGCGGGGGGCAGTAATATCGGGTGGATGAGGAGCAGGGGGTTGGCGCCCTCTTATTGTGAGAGAAAAGAGTAATGACAGTTGTTTGATGAGTCAGTCTATTATTTCAATACTAATAAGCCCCTGTATGCTCTCCTCCTCAGGTAGTTTTTCATCTGCAAGCCATTAATACGTCGACCAGAAAGGTGAATGGGTTGACCTCTACAACATAAGCAACCAGCTGTCAAGTATTAATTGTCTTCTCTAACCGCTCCTCCCGTGGCAGCTATAGGTGTAGGGATATCGGTCGGACTAGGAGGTGGGGGAGAAAGGGGTATCGGGGCTGAGACAGGGCGACTGATTTGACAAGATAATTATGGAACTACTCTCCTTGCAGTTGACCCGCGATGACTCATCCATGACGTCGCTCCATGATTGTGAAATACCGTTCACTCTCATGGTTTGGTGAAGGTAGGAGTGGGTCGGCTTCCGGGGAGGGAGGGGCGGGTTGCAGTAATATTTGGAGGGGGGGTGGGGGGAGGGTTTAGGAGATACATGCGGGGCATGGGGGGGGGTCTGTGGGAGAGGGGGCCGTGAACCGTGGGGTAGGGAGGAAAGGGTGATGTGCATAGTGGGGGTGGGGAGCGGGGTTGCCATTCACGCGTCAGGTGGCGATGGGAGACCGGCTCGCATGCGCGTGAACAAAGACGTTACCCCCAAGGAAAGTTACATCAAAAGTGGGCAGCTTCTACTACTCTCTACTCTCTCCCTCTCAGGGGCTGAATACATAGCGGGTCCTGTTTGCCCAGAGATACCAGGGGAGTTTAGCACTAGGAGCACTAGGCTGTACGCAGTATAGGAATAAAACATCGAAAGACTAACATTTAGTTTTGTTGTTTGCGCTGGCTATGTTGGGGGTATGCATGCTTATAGTATGGATATGGTGGCTGATTTTAGTCACGGAACTTATATATTGGGCCCACCCTCTTGGTGAGTCATTTGCCAAACAGGTTTGCTGTTGTAAAGCGACAGACATTTAGCAGGCGTAGAGCGATGGCTAAGGCAGCATCACGGTGGCAGTATGTAACAACAGCTTTGATTGGTAAGTGTAATCTATTCATCTGAATTTACGCCTGTGTTACGGCTTCATAATTACCATTAGAGCAGTATGTTCTGCACTTTTTTGTATTACCAACCTCTTCTCCGTGTCACGTAAGTATATTATGTCTTGATTTAAATCCTGAAACCCTGTGGGCTATCCGAAGAGAAGACGAATTTGTCAACCGGAATAGAAGTTGGTGGCCGGCTTTATATGCTTGCGCACCTGTTCGCTCTACGGTATTCTGTGTGAATATTATGTGTGAATATTCTGTGCTCGCCAGGACGCCCGCGCGCGATAAAATATTCCGCGCAGTTTTATGTTAAAATTGTTGTTGTACAGATTCAACGAGATATGAGAGATATGCATCATGATTTTTATTCTTGATTCTCGAATGTAAAAATCTAAGATGGCGCATGTAAGTAGGCTACGTTAAGTAACGCTATAATAGTAGGCGTGAATTTGCCATATACGGATATTTCCCATGTCCCACGCTTTGAAATGCGTCTCCAACTAAGGAAAAACATTCTGATTATCAGAATATTGTCGCCGTTTCAAGTTCACCCGTGCAATCTACACCGTGGGCAGCTTTAAAGTTACTTAGTGTTTTGTTTACTCAAAGTAGTAGGACCGACAGATCCCGGATCCGGTATACAATAGGGGGCGGAGAATACCTTTTCCGATCTCCGCGATAGGCATCCATGAATTTTTGGAGATTCGCAATCAGCTGGTGGCAATTTTGGGGGATCGTTATCGGGACAATTCTTGGTTCAACGCGAAGACCCTTTGAATATTGACCGTGATCCGTTATGGCAGTCAAATTCATCGATATTCGCGATATCACCATTAAGGCGTTATTCGGGGGCCCAGCTTTAAAATGTCCTAATCTTGGAGATGCGATAGTGCTCTGCCAAATTCTTAGGGATTCGCGATTCAGAGGGGCTATCCCCCTCCCCCTACAATGATGCTGCATGAAAGATCATTCTCTCTTGGTATCTCAGGGCAGTCTTAAAATACCAGGAAGAAACCTTTCAGCCAATAAGGAGGCAGTATTTCGGCGGGGGGATTTTCCCTTGCGTCGCGGCATGAGTTCTTTTTAGAAAAGTAAATGACGGGCTAAACAAGCCGGCTGGCTGTTTGCGCCGCGTGAGCTATACTTATATAGTACGTGGTTTTATTTGCTTTATTTTAACACCGTGGCGCTAGAGGAGCGTGATGGGTAAACCATATGCATGCAACTTGTCCCTCTCTGCCTTCGACTGATTCCGCTAGGGCTCCAGTATATCTCTGTGGTCGCCTACTTCCTCAATGCATTTTCACACTTGCTCGCCAGGGCGGCGCTGTGCAAATAGAGAAATTGCGCCGCACATTTATACACATTAGTGCAGGGGACCCAGCCTAAGCCTAATAGCACACCTTATCCGGTGGTGAAAAGCAAGAGTTCAGTCACATTTATAACTTTTTCGAAAGGGTTCAAGATGTGTTTTGCTGTTTTAAGTACACAGAACTCGTTTTTTTGAATGTTTTAGTCTTTGAAAAATATAATGTTGCAAGAAATTACAGCTGATTTGACCGTTTTTTAAGAATCTTGAAATTTGCCCCCGGCCGACAGCAGCGGTAAAAGCGGAGCTTGCGTAGCGCCACAGCGCGGGGAACTTGGCAACGTGTATGGAAGCCTTCCTTATACGCAACGGACTCGGTGCGCATAGATAGTAATGTTACATTCAGCTTCTGTTTTAAGATGCTTAAAGCAATATGTTCTGTAATTTATATATTACCAACTTCTTCTCCACGTCAAATAAGTATAATCTATCATGAATTTAAATCCTAAAAGCCTGTATGTTATCCTGAGAGAACCAAATTTGTTCACTGGAGCAGCAGTTGGTGGCCGGTTTATATCCCTCCGCGCCTGTTCGCTGTTCCGTATTCTGTGTGATTTCGACCGCGGCTCGCTAGGACGTCCGCGCGCGATATACTAGTCCGCGCAGTTTCATGTTGTTGTTTTTACAAACATATATGCATCCCAATTTTGAGATAATTTTAGTCTTGATTCTAAGGTGTAAAAAAATCTGAGATGGCGCGTGTAAATCGGCTGCTTCAACCGTAATCGTTTAGCTGAAGATAAAAACCGGGCTGTATAAGTAGGCTGCTTTAAGTTACTACTTCGCAGGGTTCCGTCAGATCGAAGGAAGGCGCCGTCGCTGTTGGAATAACTTAAACACTATACGGGTATATCACTCTCCCGTAAGGGGGCGTAACGGTCAGCAAGTGAAAGTTGTTGCGCCCTCTTTTGGAAGATTTTATTTATGCGGGTAGCGCTAATGTGCTGTCTTGGCTACACATGTCTGTTCGTCTCAGCTCGTCATGTCTAATTAACTTGCAGATTTTAGCTGCGTTCTTTACTCATATATTTCGCCTGTACATATTGTCTCCCTTACTAACGACCTCTCCAGACCGCCGCCTATGCATCTCATTTTGCTCTAGGTGTCTTTGTCCTGGTCCACGGCTCAGAGGCCCAGCAACCAGGAAGTACGCTGATGTCACAATGGTGTCCTGGCGACGTTTGTTACCACTTGTATCAGTTCAACGAGACCGCTGGCGACAGCTGGGTGGCTGCCAACCTGCAGTGCGAGGCTCACGGACTGTACCTCACCGCCGTGTGGAATGAAACGGTACAGGATGCGCTGAACGCAACGCTCCCTCTCAACGAGAACGTCACCGGAAACGCATGGCTTGCCGGGAGACGTTCCGATGACACGACACCTCTTTGGTTGAATAACGAGGTTTATAACGGTAGGCCGACTTAAAACGTGTTAAAACGTGGCCCCGAATACAAACGTCGACTCCAATGTGGTTATCGTGGCTACCAATACGGAATGAACTAGTAAAATTATACTTGTATGCCTATATTCTGTCTGGCCCTGTCTTCCACGGTCACGGATGCCGGCCGGGCAAGTTGAGAGTCAGCGTGACACTGACAGTCACTCATGAAACAGCCACAGTCATTTATCAACAATGTAAACGCTGTATTAGTAACTTACACTGATGGTTTCACGCATGAATTAACATATTAGATTCAGTGGTTGGTTTTCCACACAAGGAAAGCTTTAACCCCTCTTGTGCCTGAAGAGAGTGACGGAGAATGGCCATGAAAACCTGCGCAGCGCAGATACATCACGAAGTAGCATCGACATAACGCATAAGGTCCCTTGCCCCGTTGGATCCCGATCACATCCCACTGTGATTGCTCAGCCCTATTAGCAATGACGCGTCTAGGGGGCAGGTGGGGCGGGGCTGGAGGGTGTGGGGCAGAGTGGGCATATGCCCTCGCCACTAAACACAGTTCAAAACGTTCTAAAAGGGTCTGGGGTCCTGGCCCCTCATGCCACCTCTCTCTCCCCTCCCCCCCCCCCCCCCCTCCTCACAGTGACAATCGGTGACCCTTAAACCCTATCGTTTGAAGATTTGACACCCGTAATTGTTAAACTGTCACAGTTTGTTTATTTGCTGCATCTGTATTCAAAATAACATTAAGCAAAGGCACACTTCTTTAGGGTGGTGCGGTTACAACGTAATTAAAGGACGAGGAATGCCTCCCCCCCCCCCCCCCCTCCCCGCATCTACTCCCCCTCCCCCACCTGCCCCCCGCACCCCCCCTCCCCCCACCTGCCCCCCGCACCCCCCCACCTGCCCCCGTACCCCCTCCCATCCTACCACTCCCCACACCGTAGTTGATATGTTGCAGTTGGGTGTTTTGACCCACAGAGTTCCAAACAACATAACTTTGTTTTCGTTCTTTTTGTATTTTTCAGGCTCAGTACCGGCAAATCCGCAGTCATGTGGATACATTTCGAAGCTGAACATTAGCATCACCAAATGCTTACTCCGCAAATATTGTATTTGCGAAAGGAATGAGGGTGAGTAAACCATTATCCACCATGATCATGACATCTTCAGTTTAACGAAATATTAATATACACCGCCGCCATACGTCTTTGTTATAGAGCCTGTTACAAGTGACGTGGGGCCGCCCCGATAGCTCAGTGGGTTAGAGCCGTCGCATTGAGTGCTCTGACCACCTGAGAGCCTAACGGCACGTGGATCGGTGGTTTGAGCCCCGCTGTGGCCATGTCTGTGTGCGCGCAGGATAAAGATTCCGTGTTCTTCTTCGCAAAGATTACGGCGTTACCCCGGGAACATGGTTCCAGTCTTCCCTCCCTTCCTCGGTTTATAGTATTCAGTGCCACAGGGGCGGATCCAGGGGAGGGGGTGGGGGTTGCGACCCCATCCCCCTATTACGGCCGAAGTGTAACCATTTAAGATATGAAAACCAAAAAGCTATGCCGTTACTCAAAAACTGTCCCCACTTTGCCAGCATATCTGGATCCGGCCCTGTGCCACGATGACCCATTTGCAACAGTCTGGTTCATGCTATGATCAGCGCTGCCTTTGAACATAACGTAAAATATCCCAAGTCAATCTGGAATTGATTTTGCCTCCAATACCCTCTTTTGTATGACGTCACTGGGTGGGCAGTGGTATGCTCCATATTGATCCTGTATGTCAAAATTATCATCATACGGTCAACATAAGCCTGATGAAACATTTTAAATGATTATATAAATTAATCCCATATCCATGTATCTGCCTCCCTCTAAATTCACCCAAAGGCATCCTGCTAATGCAAGAACTCATTAATCCAGAATCACAATCATGATTTAATTGTGTCTGATGGTACTTATTTTTTCATTCATTAGAAATCGAGTGTGGCTTCGACACGGTGCCCTACCGAGACAAATGTGTCTGGGCCAATCGTGGTACGATGACGTGGTACGACTGTCGGTCAAAATGCGGCGAAGGCGGCGGGGACCTAGCCTCACTGGTAGAAGGAATTCCGCAGTTGATGGCTTCGCTTCAGACCGTAACCGGAATAGGGAAGAATGCGGACTTCTGGGTGGGCCTGGAAAGACGACCCTGGTATTGGATATCGGGTAAGTCAGAAATGAAATGTTGGTGTTGTATGACACGCTTGTGCATATGGAGGCCCCAAACGGGGCAAAAAAATTGTTATCTTTACATACAACTTAGCTACGGAGCTAAGGTAGCGCCCTGGGTATCCAATTCCTGTGTTATCTTTATATACAACTTACATACGAAGCTAAAGTAGCGACCCGGTGTCCAATTCATGCGTTATCTTTATATACAACTTACCTACGAAGCTAAAGTAGCGACCCGGGTGTCCAATTCATGCGTTATCTTTATATACAACTTCGCTACGGAGCTAAGGTAGCGCCCCGGGTGTCCAATTCATGTGTTATCTCTAAATACAACTTAGCTACGGAGCTAAGGTAGCGCCCTGGGTATCCAATTCATGCGTTATCTTTATATACAACTGAGCTACGGAGCTGAGCTAGCGCTCCGGGTTTCCAATTCATGTCTTATCTTTAAATATATTCATTCCTTATCTGATTTTGTCCGGGCTGTTAGATAAAAGAGGTGGAGACCACCACGCGGAGATATACATGTTCGCGTCTTAAAACTGCCTACTTATATGCGCCGTGACGGTCTTAGATTTATTTTCATTTTATAATCAAGACTAAATGTATCACAAAATTATGATGCATATATATATATATATGTTTTATATCGCGTTGAGTCGTTAAATAAAAATGTTAACATAACACCGCGGACTGGTTGATTGCGCGCGGACGTCCTAGCGAGTCGCGGTCGACATCACACAGAATACCGAACAGCGAACAGGCGCGCAGGAATATAAAGCCGGCCACCAACTTCTGCTATGGTGAACAAATTTGCTTATCTCCGGATAACCCACATGCTTTCATGATTTAATGCAATATATTCTGTATTTTTTTGTATTACCAACCTCTTCCGAATGTCAAATAAGTATTTTCTGCCTTGAATATAAATCCTGAAAGCCTGTGGGCTATCCCGGAGAAAAGCCATTGGAAGATGTCGGTCGTATTGCCTGGTCAAATTTGAAGCATCAGAGAGGAATGTGTATTGCTTGACCCTTCTGCCTATCAGCTTGTTGTCAGAAGGGTCAAGTTTACTGGACTGGACGCGTGCCTTATACGACATCGAACTACTTCCTGGTTTTGCTTGTCTCCATGCAGGGACCGGACACTCGACTAGCACTCGCTATCCAATGGAGTATTACAACTTTGGCCTCCGCCCGTATGCGAACTGTCTTGTTATCGACATAGGGTCTAGCCGCAAGTGGAATTCCCGGCAATGCCCCAGCAAGGTGCCGTTCTTTATCTGCGATAACGGTAAGTCAACATGATACTTATTTACATAACAGCGTTGATAGGGTTCGTTGGGCGGGGAAGGGGCTATGACCAAGGTGACTACAGCTCATGCTTATGATCAGCATGATCAACAGTTGAAAGGCAACGATGTACGTGTTATGCTATCGTCAATTGTGCAACTACGTACTGTATGATTGGGATAAATTTGTATGACTATCCTTTCAACGAAATAATTTTGTAAAAAAAGATGATCAACGGTTAAACCGGAACCGGAATATATGTCACTTGGCGCGAACATTACAGCTTTTACCAATTATTGTTAAAGTTATAATTAGGCCTAGTTCAGATTGCTTGCTTAGAATTAATACTTTGAAAGTATCGAAAGGAAGAGATACTGAGCAGTACACAAATGTCCCGCGATATGAATTTTTTGCATTATATCTTACCAAGATATCGGTACGTATTTCAATCTGTTAGACACAGAAACACGAGAGAGAGCCAGGACCATTCACACCGAAGAACCGACCGATGGTAAGATACCAGTTTCAAAATTCGTCCTTTTTTCCAATTAAAATGAATTCACCCACAGTTGGGTGACAAGTCCCTACAAATATATTAATTTACAACCTTTACTTCTGTCGCAAACACCTTACATTTATAGCCGTCTCATTGACACTAATTATATGTATAGGCCTGCCGTGGTGCTATCAAAACTACTTTAAATCGCATTTCTACGAATTATTTTGTCATCCAACAAATTGAGTGCCATGTTGTCAATCATGATTTTGATTGGTACCAACGTATGTGGCAGTTACGGCTTTGGTGTGTTTACGTCATTCAATTACTATGTCGTTCAGACGTCGATGCCTGTTTTACCGTTTAATATAATTTATTATTTTCCATTGTGATGCAGGTGTAAAATTCTGTAAGAGCAGGTTTAACGTGTTGCTATCTGTTATTGTCGTACTTTTCATGTCGTAACTTTTGCTCGAAAATTTTAATAACTTGTAATGCCGAGTTCAAGAAAAATCAGAATTGTTCAATTTATTATAAATACATCGCATATATGGGATTTAATCATTATGTCTGAACAATAAATTAGCTTGCAAGTGGTTGCATCCTAAGACTAAAAATGGCGGCATAAAGCTTGCTTACTTTGCTAGTAAACTTACGATCAATCTCTGAACGAGCATGCAAAAGATGGAGCTACGAGCTCGTAACTCTTTGTGAAACGATCCACATGTGTATTATATTAGAACCCACTATTTTGCAATACTAGGGGTCTGGAATGGGTCATTGGCGACACGCGACACAGGCATATTTGAAAAATGGACATTCCACATTGACCCCCAAATTCCGACACTGAGGATTTGTAAAAGTGACATCGACACAGATAGCGGCATTTAGAAGGAAAAATGCCGCTATCTGAACCGAACTTAGCGAGAGAGCGACACGGAAAGTCGTGAAAAAGTTGTGAAGAATTTTGAAAACTAGACACTGGGAATTTTGAAAACTTCACGCTGGGAACTTTGAAAAATCAACACTGGCAATTTTGGAAAATCGACCCTGGACACCTCTAGACCCCTAATAATGGGATACGTAACGATACAATGCAAGCAACCAACGCCAAAAAATAGGCATATATTGGTAACATATACGCTAAAATAACTTCTACTTATATGTGGATCTTCACAACGTAACATCCTGATATAGAGCCTCACTGGAGTTTCACCAACAAAATTTTTGTTACGACAGGAGGCAAGGAGTTCGTCTTGACGACAGGTGCTCTGGCCGGAATAGTTGTTGGGAGTCTTGTCCTTCTCATCACAATATTAGTTATATCTGTCATTCTTTGGCAACGGCGCCAGCGAGGTAGGTCATAAATACCATAAGATTTCAATGCGTGTCTGAAGGATAATACTTGAGAGACATAAGGAAGACTTCTGGGTCCGTATCAATAAAATTGAAGCAAGTGGCACACAAAAAAAATGCAATTTTGTCATACTGTCACCGGCTCACGGCAGTCGTATTCATAGCGTATACTTGATATTCATTTAAGAACAGACATATTTCTGAATCTGCAATTTTTTTTGTTGAATAACTTCTTTGTGTTATTTACGCGGAAAATCGTTTCCAAATGTTCTACTGAGTGTAAGGTACATTTACGTAGATCCGGGGGAGTGAGGAAGGGGGGAAGGGACGAATTGTGTGTACAAATACATATTGTGGGTAAAAAAAGAAATAGTTGTTGTAATGGCTGTTGTAGCCTCAGTCTGAGAATGTTTTCGGCATATTGGTTCCAGCGTTAGGCACATTGCTGGTGAGTTTTAATGTGGAATTGTGATTTATGTTTCAGAGAAAAACAGCCAGGACACCACCACCATAGGGTAAAGTGTTCAAGATTGAGACAATCTAAAGGAATTTACTGTTGCTGTACCGTTGCAATGTGAACGTGAATGTTCGTCAGATTTTGAAGAGCCCCACTCAATGCGGCTTATTCCTCACTATTTCCGTATGGACCCCTCATAGAGTTAAATGATAGAGCAATTTGCTCATTTGAAACTCAGATAATACCTTGAGTTTTGAGATCCTGCGATCCTCTGGATCCCCCAGTGATCAATATCATTATCATATAATATATATTTAGGTAGACATTTAGGAATCGCAAAGAAACAAAGATTGTGTATGTATTGTGAAAATAATGGTATAAGCGGTCTTGGCCGTTTGTATAAAGCCTCATGAGAAAAATACCCACCTGAAGTCACATATAAGAAGCAACACTTGCGTTGGGAATTTATTTTTTTGATGATATCAATAGATACCCCCACCCTATATAACATCGTGCTATTTCTCCCACGATGCATACAAGTTAAAGGAAAAACTGTTTCAAAATGTTACCTTATTGACTTGTATGTTTACTCGCATTTATTTGTGCTTTGAGCCTGTGAGCCTAAAGTTCACAATAAAAGTTATTATTATTACTATTTTATAACGGCAGCCGTTTTTGGATGTGTCCGCGATTGACCAATCAGGAGGATATATTCTAACTATATTCAAAGCGGAAATGACACCTACTGTGTCACCAAAAAAGAGCGTGTGATCATCGTTAGTATAAACAGCTGCGATTCCAACTCCAGGCAAGTTTTTTTACGGAGACAATCGTTGCAAGAGACAAATCAATATGTTTCGATGCTAAGATTATAAATACTAAGAAGTCTACTGCGACGCTTGGAACTGACGCAATTCATCCGTGAATTGCGGCCCTGATCTCTCGTTTTACGCGTTTCCCCAGAAGGGTACCTCCACTGTGAAGAGTTCCCTCCGCGAGATAACTTCCAGTTATAACGTAGGGAGGCGCCACATAAAGAGTCACAATATACGTCACTTGCTTCGGCAAAATGGCGCGCTGCTCGACATTGATGACGACGGGTGGCCTTAATTTTTATCTCCTTGCCAGTCGAAACGAAACGCAAACACTCGCCAATTTAATCTACGATGTAAACTTTCGCTGCAGATCGCCATTAGATTAGTTTGGACCTCCGCTGTAATATTATCCACAAATTTCAGTTGATTTGCATTATTATTAGTTATTTGCCAGCAGCCTAACTAAGAGTCTTTTTTCACAGGGTAGCCATCGTTGGATCGCCATCGAACGAATATAATGCTGACCAAGCAGCACAGAATGAAGCTTACTATGAGCCGATTGGTGAGGGAGCATTATTTTCCGATCTTCCGGGCAGGACCAAATGTAACCACTAGAACTAGAGATTTCGTGAGAAACTTCAGAATAATTAAAATAAATATTCGTAAGTTAGCGGTAAATGCATCTCTTCGTTTTACCTCCATTCACTTGATCTTACTTCTATACCGTGAGTTTGACCTCTTCATATTTCAACTTCTCGGTTCCAGTCTGTATTTCTCACGGGGGGTTTTCAAATAGAATAGGTGCATTTGGGAATTCTGACTTACCAGGAGGAACACTATCATATTTTAATATAGTTTAATCCTTTGACTATCAAATTCTTCTAAACAATCAAAAGGATTTCTCGCTTGTATCTGTGTTTGCAAGACGTTTTATGGAGCACCAACATCCGATCCTTGTGGGACATGTGCCATCTGCTTTGTATTCTTTGTCTTAAAAGAAGATATAATGCTCTGCTGAAAACAAACAATGTGTTTTTCTTCATCAATCTTTGTTCCAGATCGAAACCATCCCACGTTCACGTGAGTTGTTTTTTTGCCGGTCAAATACCACGTTAGTCCGAAATAACATAAACTATTCACATGTCTCTATATATCACACTGAAACTGTTAAGTTATATAGCAACATCGTTTCCTGCCAAAATCATGGCATGATGTGAAATGGCATCAATGTATGGCCTGGTTAGTACAATTTGCTAATTGGCGAGATATTCCCATTCGATTCAATACGACAATAATTGCAATCCATAATTGTCGGATTATTCGCCAAAATACGTTAGTTTTGCTTTTGAAATGGTGATCCTCCGGGCCAGAATCATAATCAATGTCATTTATTGTGCCATTTGGGAGGCACAAAAGGCACATGCCTTCGGCGCCCTCTCTGGATCTTACAGAGTAACTTTTCTGGAGTGCTATGCCAGACACGTGGGTCATACCCAGAACATATCCAATGTTTGATACCGGCTATGGGTTGTCTCCCGTGTTGATTTAACGGATATTGCATTATTATTAAATATATCTGAACGTTGTTTTTTCTGAACGTTGAAGTTTTACCGGGTTGACGTTTTATTTGTTTTTACTCTTTATCCCCACCGCAGTTAACTAACTACACGTCTCTGCCGCAATGACGAAGAGGACAAGGAATTGTACATCGACTGGAAGATGACCAATGATCAATATCGCTGGACCGGGCGGGCGAGACGTTGGGGAAAGGTGGGGGGTAGGGTGGTGGGGTGGAGGAGGTCCACCCTGAGATGGATTAAAACTTGAACTAGAGTGAGGGGGAACGACGTATCCCTAGACGCGTCACTGGATCCGTCATTATATATCAAGAACCGATTTTGGACCAGAATATTTTGGCTGGGTATGCACTCTTCGAAGAAATACTAAATGGTCGTATATTCAGGACGATTTACGACACTTTAACAATTTTTTTGTCATATTGCGCCTATGAAAGGAGTAAGGAACAGTGGAGCCATGTCCCCGGCGGTGACCGTCTACTCTTTGTGAAGAAATATATGGGATCTTTATCCTGCGACCACACAGACACGGCCACAGCGGGGCGCGAACCACAGATTCACGTGCAGTTAGGCTCTCAGGTGGCCCGAGCATTCAAGGCAAGCGATCTAGCCCACTGGGCTATCGGGGGCGGGGGGGCATTCCGGATCGCCTGGATTCTCCATTGGGTATACGACTACGGTGGATTTATGTAGATTGATAGCGATCGTGCGGTCATTTTATATTCTCAGCACTTTCAGTAAAGAATATGTTTTTTATCTTCACGTGTCCACCAATGTGACAGTGTGGGATTATAAATACATTGCCATATTGCTTCATAAATAATATTAATAATTGTGGTAATTGAAACGATGTTAATTCTTCCTTGTAATCTTGCTTTGTATCACGTCAGGAGTAAACTATAAGGGTGTCTGAGGCATATCGACGTGAATTATCACCTTTTTTGAATACCCTGTTTTTATAGTTGAAGTAATTGATTCCCTGTGTTATTTGTGTCCATCTCCAAAGCATGGGTTTACTCGACTGGGTAAACTGGGTTTCGGACACGGTCATATTGTATATAGTAGGATGTGTATGATAACCATATTAAGAAAATGTATTCCATCTTGAATGTTAATGTTCACTGTATGCTATCAGGAATATCATCTGGAAATTGAGTGTTCATACTACGATGGACGTGAATTTAATCTTGTATTTGAATGTCCACTTTATGGGAAATAAAATTTGATCTTGAATTTGAATGAATTCACTGAATAATGATTGCGCCTGCATTGCCTGCTAGTTGATGGTTCCTTAAAGAATGGCAAAAACTTTAGTGCTGGTGTTAAATAGCTTTCTCAAATCCACCACAGAAATACAAGTAGACCAGGCTGTTTCCGTCATAACTCGCTAATGTGTTACAACATGTTGCCTAAACTTTGTTTCGCAAATTTGTTTTTCTATCTTTGATTCCTAACTTTGAATAAACACAGTATGCTTGGGATAACTTCACAAAACAGACATAGGCCTACACACAGAAACATGTTTACAAAAAAACGTAGGTTTACAATCAAAAAGTGATTAAAATCTCAAAAATTAAACGGGAAATATAGACCTATTTCAATATATAAAGTAATGGTTGTTATAGGGCTTCATGGTACTTTACATGGTAATAATAACATTTATTTGTTTGTTTACACATAACCGGTTGCACGATAATTAAAAATTAGAAAAAAAACGGTTAGAAAAAAGGGTAAATGATTTAATATTCATTTCAGTAATAGTTTTTGGCGAATAGCATTTTTTCAACCATATGATACAGATCTAATACAAAGCCGGCTTCGGTCACGCAGTGGTTAGCGTGCGTGTCTTGTAATCTCGCGACCGGGGTTTACTCCCCGACCCCTGGTGGGGAAGAACTTTCGAGGCCTATGGCTTCAACCAGCAGACTGGGGGCAATAGTAAGCAACATGGGACCATCTTTTCTGGAAATACGCAGTGACACAGGGTGCACAGCGGCAGGAAGGCCGACTTTTCTAGGGTCGGTTAATAAACGTCACAGGCATGACTTCTGTCCGCAATTCAATCTCAGATGATGTAACTTCAATGGTCAAATTTCGTCTATGTGTGCGCCAAACCTTAAACCCAACACTTCGTTTTATTACTCAACATTTTTTGTTTTAAAAAATTGCACGATGTATTTATCGGATTCATGCCTAAAAGCGATATATATACGCTGTCAAGTTGCCCGAATGTTCCCATGCAAGATATTCTACAACGGTGCAACAGCGGATCGACGTCGGTTGCCGACGGAATATGAGACCCGACGTGAATCACTGTATGAACAAGTGGCCAGGTAAAGTTAGCAATACGATGGCTTCAAATTTGAAAAAGAAATTGCGTTCCAACAACCTATTTTCCAGCGCGCTATGGTCCTAGGGTGCAAGCTGATGACAGATTCCGCCTTAACTACGTCCTTTCAGCCCATCTGGACAGGTTTCGACGATATCAGCTCAAGCGTAGACCATATGTACCCGGTATCTGTAGCGATTTTGGACAAGGGAACCAGGGGAATGGCAAAGGAGAAGTAGACCTGTAACTCGGTAGGGGGCGCATCTGGGAGATTGGGTTGTAAACATCCGCCAGGACAGGATAGAAGTAGAAGCAAGTTCGGAATGTAGACGAATTATTCTTCTACGTATTCGAGTATTTCCTGCCAGTATCTAATGAATGGTTTATGTATATTTTTATGCAAGATTCGCCAGAAGTGTTAATGATCACTTTGGCCCTATTTTAAGTTTATAAATACAGTTGCTTTCGTTATCGCTTATTGGTCAATTTAGGGAGTAGCGTCACTGGAGTTAGCGTCCCTGACATGGGGGTATAAAAGGGACCGCATTACAGCCAGACAATGAATTGGATTTGGGGGGACAGCGCAGCGCCAGCACACATCTCACTCCCTCTAAGCGCAATGCTCGCGCACCTCTTACCCTCTCCTCCTAGTGCAGTACCCGCAAACCTCTTTACTCTTTTGTTAGCGCATTTTGGAGGTATATATAATCGGCAGTGGAATGCTAAGTAATATCGCGGCTTAAAATGCCCCTTTCCTAACATTTTACCCAAACTATATAACCTGACTGTGAAAAAAGTGTATCAAGCATTACGATAGGCTCGAAAAAAGTGCATTAGACAGGAAACTACATTTTAGCACAGATATGTTTTATCAGAAATGGAGACCACTATCAGATTCTTTCTCTATGCAATACTAAGCGAATATTGTCATGTTTTTTTGGGTTTACTGTGTGTAGTTCATTTAACTTTCGAACTACAGCCGACCATTTAAAACCTAGTGTGCTCAAGGTCACGACCTTGCCTTTTGATCTTGCTCACTAAAAGACAGCTATTTTTAAAGCTACCCACTGGGTTACGGAGTGAACGACCCTCTTCCAATGGCGCGTACGTATAGATGTCATAATTATGTGTAAACTAGGAATACCGGACGTAGGTCGTACGGTGTCGTACGATCGGTGTGTCATTTTCTAGTGCGTGAGAATTGCATTTATATTGATCTTCCTATTACAAGGCTGGCGGACTTTCATATAATGTTGTACATATATATATATATATGAATATATATGAAAGACAAAAGGAGACCACGCTGATAATGTGCATATTTATTGCGCAATTGGAATAGCAATGAAGCTATATTTAGTGACCAGCAAAGCACGCGAATTATTACTACTTTTATTATGAACAAATTCTAAAACAAAAAACTTGGATATGTCACATGATAAGCCTTTGATAAGTTATAAACATGTGACATTCAAATACTATATTAATGTATTACCGTTCCCAGTACACACGTACGTAGTCAAATAGGTATCACTGGGGGCTCTGGTTCCGTCTCTTTTAATCACAGTTTCACACTTGTATTGCAGGCTTGTAGTTTATGTTACTAACAGCAAGAAGAGCAGCTCAATAATATGCTGGATATTACATTTAAATTACACGAATAACAACATCGTATAAACACTATATATATGCAGCAGACAAGCGAAACAAATTTCTATAATAAAGTCAATTAGCTAGTATTACGGGCTGGTGGTCATATAAACTAGAATCATAGCATTAGATCTGAAGGCCGTTAAAATTATTCTGACTCGAATCGCCCTGCTGGCCATGCAATCGACAGTCGTTGCGATAGAGTCATTGCATATAACAATGAAAACATGACGTCACGCAGAAAAGAATTGTAGTTATAGCTTTGAATGGCCCGCTTATCTGCCTAGTTGCCTAGTTGGACGTGCCATGTTTCTTGGCAACGATAAATGGTATCAAAAAGCCGACTGGCCAACTATATGTCAAAAGGCCTGCGATTTGCAGACAGTCTGCGGCAATGCTTTACTTTGATCATTGCACGCTGACATTAAACCATAGAAGCAGAGACAAGTCAAAGCCTTAAATTTAGATTCAACTCGTAATAATAGTAATAGCGCGAGTTTTTCATGGCTTTAGGCATTTTATTGACCCGACATCAAGCTGCAGCAGCCCACCAATTTTCATTATCAGCCCGAGGCTGCTGCAATTGCCTAACGCCCTGCTAACTCTCGCTATTGTTATATTATTACAAGTTGGTGGTCGTTTAAATATGAACGCCGCTAAAATCCTGCAATCTGACTCAAACCGCCATGTGGCCCCTTCAATAAACAATCGTTGCCATAGTTACATGACCTAGAACAATGAGAACAACGTCACGAACAAAATAATTGTGGTTATTGCTTTAAACGGCCGCCTTGCCGCCTAGTTGCGCAAATGCGCGTGCCGTTTCTTGGGCACGATATGTAAGCCTACCGATATGGTGTGAAGAAGGCGACTGGCTCACTTGATATGAGAAAGCTTATAAGCGCCAAACAGTTTACTTCAAACGTTTTATGCAAAGCAAGGAGACATATTAACGCTCCGCACAAACATCTATGTGAGGTAAACTGGAATCTATATTCAACTCGGAACAATAGTAGTAGCGCGAGTTTTGCATGGTGTTATACATTTTTTGGCCCTTTACCAACCTGTAGCAGCTATTGTTATATTGTAATATAAATGATGATTTTTGCGTTTTTGTCATCGCTCCATGGTAAACACCCTAAAGTGTACCAAATAGGTTACAGGTGTCCGTGACGCTATTAAGACCTGTTCGTAATTTTGGGTCAATACATACATATATAGTGCACATATAACATGAATATTATATGCGATATACAATAATTGTATGTGTTGCTATCAACATAGATAGTCAACATAGAGACCGCTTAACTTGTTGCCAAAGTCAATCTAAAGTCCTTCATCCGTTCTTAGGCTGACCGTTGATCAAGTGAAAGTGGCCCTGGAAATAAAGAATTTAGCCATTTACGGATAACGAAAATCTTTGCTCAATACATCATTTTAAGCAGTTTATTTGGGTTAGCTTACCATGCGACAACGGGAAAAACTGATTTTGTAAAATTCGCCCTGTAAGCTACCCTTTCAAAAAAAAAATTAAATCCTGCTATGATGAACCAAAATACTTGCACTCGCACATATATTTGGCAATCAGCGTTTATGACTACCGAACGTATATTATCTAAAAGCAACCGACGTTTAACGAGTTGTAGGGGTCTGAAAGGGGGGGTCCAGTGTCTAGCGTCGATTAAAAAAAATTCTCAGTGTCGAATGTCGGTGTTTCACGACATTCCCTGTCGCTTTTAAGCTTAGTTCAATGTCGTTTTTTTTTCAAAAATATGTCTCGATGTCGGTTTTTTCAGATCCTCAGTGTCGGAATTTGGGGGTCAATGTCAAGTCGATTTTTTAAATATGCCTGGGTCGTGTGTCGCCATTTACCCCTTCCAGGCCCCTAGTTGTCATCGGTCCATACGCGAACATCATGTCAGGCAGATAATCTGGGTAAGAAAAGAGTCGTCATTAGATTATGACTACTTACCAATGTCAAGCACTGGCATCACGACTGGAGCATTCATCAATGTCAAGCTCTGGAATCACTCCTGAAGTATACACCGGTGTTGGTGTGTACCTCAGCGGCGGCCGCGCCGGCGGCGGCGTCGGCGGCGGCGCCGGAATACTTCGAAAAAAATAACATTATAACAATAATAGAGTATAGAGTAATGGTCAAATATATAGCGAAAGAAATATAAGAAATATATAGCGATCAGTGACCTCGTTTGATTACCATCCTCGGAGAGTCCATGCCCACTAAAGTGACCTCCTCCGTCTTCCTCCCTTCTCTCGCAGAGCAATCATCTCTAAAGTGGTCCCATCCTCCCTTTCTCGGATATTGCATGCTAAATAAAGTGGACCCTCCTCCCTTCATCGAATAGTGTATGCCAACTAAAGTGCCATCCCCTCCTCTCCCTGCATCGGATAGCCCAACCACACTAAGGTGTCATCCTCCCTTCGTCGTTTGGTGCATGTCCTTCCTCTCCCTTCCTCTGATTGCGCAACCCCACTAAAGGAGACCTTTCCTCCCTCTGAACGTGCATCCTCACTTAGTTACTGGTTGATTTTGTTTTATTATATTATTTTAAACAGTTGGTTTTACAACGACCTGCGTCCTGTATGTCAAAACAGCTTTTTTTAAAGTTTCTAGTAGAATGCTTGGAACGGGTCACATTTGATGATAAGTCGGATACATGACCTTTTAATACTCACACATTATTAGCCCTGTCATTTTCTGAAATCAGAGAAATTGTGCCGTAAGCAGCGGATAAGTAGAATTCATTTATTTGTTATTGTCACAATAAGGTACATAAAGAAGTTAAGTCTACTGCGCATACTGGCCATCTATGGCTTACAACTGCCTTTAAACGAAAACGGATATCTTGGAAGCACTTAATACCTAAATACTTAATATACACAAAGTGAAGATACTTGTATACAATACTAATGGATAGAATTGACATTGGAATAAACGGCAGCGGGTTTCGGGGGCTGCCCAAAACGATTGAATATCCTGTTCTTGGTGGAATTGTCTGCCAAATCCTTATGCACAGGGACACGTCCATAAATATTGATGTAAGCGTTTATTATCTGATCCAGTTAATTGTTTTAACAAGTAAAGGATGGATCGAAGTATCCAACCAGTCGGATATAATTGACTGCCGCAAGATTTCCACCTAAGAAAATTTGCATACAAATAGATAGGGCCCGAGAGGGCTTTTGTCGACACGGCGATTTTAGAAATCGACAATGCGACATTGAGGCTGCCTTAACATCGACATGCGACATGCACATATTCTTAATTAACGCTACACATCTGCCAACGCGAGGAATGCCGGTGAGCGGGTCTATGTTATTGTTCTCATTATGGCCTTTTACACTCTCAAACTACTGTTAAAAGGGTCGATCCAGCGGGAATAAAGTATTTCCACAGCGCATGCATACGGTACATCGGTAAACAGCAGGTTAACATATTTTTACTACGCCTAGTCTGGCATTGCGTTGAATAATTTTCCCTACTTAACGACGATTATTATCCACGATGCATCATAATCAATTGTTATAAATGATTCTACAAACCAGCTATTATATAGCCGTGCAATAGACATCTGATGTAATTATATGTATGTGATCATACAATATCCTGTAAGAACTTTCCCCGCTCACCCACCGCCGATTTATCCAACCCCCACCATGTGTGCCTTTAGCACCCTCGTGAATTACAGACCCAGCGGTGTTACCACTGGCAGGAAGACTAATTAAATGCGGTGTGATTCGCTGTCGTCGGCCGAGAAAGGGACTTACCTAAACATACAAATGTAATACTCACAAAGAATATTTTCTCGTAGAGTAATATCGATGGACCATCGTAGTAAAGAACAGTTATTGTTTACTTTTGAGGCATTTGATACCACATCTGTGAGAAAACAGTTAATGGTACTTGTCTGTCGAACCCAAAATGTCAACATCGTGTGATTATTTCATATAAATATGTGTAACAATCTCCATAATAGTGAAACGGGGCGAAAACACAGTGAAATGAACCAAATCAACAATAAAAGCGATAAAGCGAACAGAAGCGACACGGCGAGGAAAGCGACACAATGGACCGATCCATCCTCCGACACTAAGGCCCGCTCAGGAGTCTTAATCGTGAGTGTGATAGCTAATGGTAGGTACAAGTGAGAAGCACTCATCTCTGAAACTGACAAGAAAGTGACACGCTGCTTTGTTTGTCCGACATAATGCACGCGGAAGACTTTTTTTCGCCACATGATTGGATAACAGTGAATGAGTGACGGCCTGGATCGGTTTACTGGCAAAACTGAATGACTGTCTAGCAAAACAGAATTACTATCCAGCCAAACAGATTGACTGTCTAGCATAACGGTATGACTGTCCAGCAAAATAGAACCAACCGAGACGATATTATGTTAACTTGAATGTGAGCATGTACAACATATGTATCGCAGACAACAGCAGAACCCTGTCACCCATACCCTCGCGCATTTCCTCGGTCGTGTCTATGTAGTCGCTGAAAAAAATAATGAAAAGAAAAGAAGACACAGTTATGCCACATATGGGAAAATATCGCTCTCTCCCCTCTCTATATCCTCTCATACCCTCTTTCTCTCTCATCTCTCTAAAATAAACAATTACTGTACACCAAAAGTAATTCACTAACCGTCGTCATGGCACGTGGTAGGGGCTAGCCCGGTGCCTTCAAAACGGCGAAAAGGCATAAATACTCAATGTTTTTAATATTGATCAATAAATTGAGTTTCTTTGCTCACAAATTCTGGTCACTCCGAATCCAACAATACGCATACCTGATATAACATGTTTAGGTTATTACGTTTATATTAAAGCAATGGACAATTTTGTAGGTGTCGAAATATATCACATCATATCGATCTATATACACTCTACTAGACATCAAATGCCCCACTCACGTGATATCTTCTGGCTCATTGTCATTTTCATCTACCGCAACGAAGTGCACCATGATTAGAGAATTGCAAACACGGTATTAATATAGTTAACAGTGATTGCATGAAGTCAGCAATTCTTCTATCAGGACGAATGGACATGGTGATCTGAGGACGTGTCATGCACACAATACTTCTACGTGGCATTTTGGCCAAATACAGAACAAAATATCATTTTCTCCGCTTTGGTAAGCTATGGGTGTGCTGATATTGGGTATTTTTTTCTCAAGTCATTTCTCAGGGTATTTACTTATGAGAAAGACACGCAATAGGGAATTCATTAACATCTCGAATTCAATGCGAGAGCAAAAAAAATTGACAACTGTTACAGGGTGGGGTAACAATACACTGTCACCCCTCAATGCAAAGTGGTACTGACTCAACTAAACATTCTATGTGCCGTGTGAGGTTCTTCGTTCACTGAACAGTGACAGTACCATTTTATGTCTATGCAAAAACAAATCGTCCAATATTGAGCTATTGTCCAAAATTGAACTATTTGTCAATATCATACACATGGTTCACTGTTCAATATTGAACACGTTGCCCAATATGGAACATGTTGCAGAATATTTAATATGTTGAGCAATATTGAACGTGTTGCCCAATGTTGAACATGTTGCCCAATATTGAACACGTTGCCCAATATCGAACATGTTGCCCAATATTAAACATGTTGCTCAATATTGAACACGTTGCATAATATTGGATATGTTGCCCAGTATTGAACATGTCCTGTATCGAACATGCTGCCCAATATTGAACAAGTTGCCCAATACTGACCATGTTGCCCAATATTGACCATGTTGTCATATATCGAACATGCTGCCCAATATTGAACATGTTGCCCAATATTGACCATGTTGCCCAATATTGACCATGTTATCCAATATTGAACATGCTGCCCATGTTTTACCGTGTTGCTCTATATTGAACATGCCATGTCGCAAATATTGACCAATTGCTCCATATTAAACATGTCATGTCGCCCAATATTGCCCATGTTGTGTGGTATTGAACATTTCACTCATTCGCACACATTGATATATTGGCCAAAGCATGCTAGCGACATTTCAGAGAGCGACATTATAAAGAGCAGAAGCGACATTATAGAGATTTTACGGAGAACAGAAGTCACACTATAGCGTATAGGAGCGACAGAAGGGGTATATCAGAAACCTAAAGGGCATATCAGAAACAGAACAGGCATATCAGAAAACAGAAGCGACATGACAATGAACAGAAGCTGCATATAAAGAAAGGAAGGGACATTGGTAACATCATCACTGACTTTAACACGAACAGCAGCGAATTACTAGCTGGTAAAAGTTACCTATGCTAAAAAACATAATCAGACATGTAATGACACAGAATAAAGACATTGTAGGAACACAGAAGGACTGTCTAGAAAGACAGAAAGCCAAACAGAATGACTGCCTAGCAAAGCAGAATGACTGCCTAGCAAAACAGAATGACAGTGTAGGAAATCAAATCAGTGGAGGATAGATAAAAATCACTGCGAAAAGTAAACACTGTAAAAGGGAAGTAACTAATGACAAACTTATTATGGCAATCTCATGGTGAACTGAATGTCAGCATGTAGAGCAATGCTAAATCGGGATATTCAATGTTACGGGATGTATGGTATGTGTAACAATCTCAGTTATAGTGAAAAGGGGTGACAACTCAGTGATATTAAGCCAACGACTAAACAAGGGGATAGATCAAACATAAGAGCAGAAGGACCTCTCACCGTCATCCGCTGCAGAACCGTTTGGCACTATGCGTCGCGGACATCTTCTCGATAAACGACGAAAAAGGATAAATATTTAATAATGTTTCAGGTTAGAACATACATTACGCTTTCTTTGCTCCAAAAAATGTTGTCACGTACGAATCCAACAATACCTTTACCACATCTATGCCGGTTATCTTAAAGCATGAAACGAATTTGTCGGTATGGAAGTATGTATCATATCGATCGATACAGACTCTCCTAGACATCAAATATTCTACTCACGTGGGGGGTGCTTGCTCACTGCCATGTCCATCTACAGCAACAAAGTACACCATGATTAGCTAATTGCATAAACGGTATTAATATATTTAATACAAAGATGGGAAAGGTGACGTGAGACCATGTCAGGCGCACACTACTTCTAAATAGCGTCTTGGCCACATGCATGTAGCAGTAAGTCAAAACCATTCCTACCAGCCTCTCCTAGAGGGATCACCCCTTTACTTTGCAACGAAGAGGTGGAGGTCGCGGTGGAGGGGAGGGGCGCGGCGGAGGGGCTAATTTTATTTCTGACATGTATGGCAATTCAAAAAACTACAATCGTCAGAATAATTGCTTATGATATTATCCTTAACATACTTTGAGAATCCTATCAGGCTGTGCGTATTGATTTTATCTAAAATTATTGCCGGTTCGGTATTTACAATTTCAATTAGGCAATGTATAATGCATTTCTTCGCATAATCATGGTAAACTCTACTTGTATGAGCATACTCTTTTATCTTGTATTGTGTGAGTGTATTTTGTAGGCACGTGTCATGGGGATCTGTGAGAAGTACATGGGGAGATTATTATTTTTTAATTGATGATAGAACTTTAATTTTTGTAAACGGTGAATATCTTCCAGTTTTAGTAGGTTTAGCTGTTTGGAAAAGGGGCTCGCTGTGAGCCTTAAAATTGCTCAGCTATATAATTCTTACTGCCCTTTTCTGTAGTTTATATATTCGTTCCCCACAGTAACCCCAAGCTAGTATGCCGTAGTTTATGTACGGAAGAATGAGCGAATTTTTTGTGTATCGTTAAAAGAGTGTATTTGGGCAGAGTATATTTGAGTCTATTCAATATTCCCAGGGCCTTTGAGATTTTAATGCAGATCTTGTCAACATGACTATGCCACTTCATATTCTTGGTAATTGTTAAACCCAGCATGTTGAATTCATCTACGCATTCAACTTTTACATCATTTATTACAATATCTGGCAACTGCAGTTTCTTGCCAGGCATATGGAAGACCATGAATTTACTCTTACTAGGATTTAGCGACAGTATACTGGCATTTCACCATTTGCTTATACTACTTAGTGCATCGTTTAATAATGCACTGGGAGATGCTTACGTATCAGTTTGTACTGGGCTTAAGGTATCAGAATAGTGTCATCTGCATACAATATAAAATGAAAGAGGTCGCTGGCCGACGCGATATCATTCATGTAAATGATGAAAAGAAGGGGACCCAGTATTGAACTTTGGGGGACTCCTGTTGTTAAATGGGCTAACTCGGAGCCATATTTATCAATTTCAATATATTGTTTACGATGGATTAAATAATTCTTTAGCACTTCTAGAGCCGTGTCATGTATGTCGTAATGGCTCAATTTATAAATCAATATTTTGTGATCTATTGTGTCAAAGGCCTTTGATAGGTCTAGGAAAATATTGAACGGAGTTTGTCCATTATCCATCTATTGCATAGTTCGATCAATTAGTTCAAGATTAGCTAATTCTGTAGAATGTTTTAATCTAAATCCGTATTGACTATTATTGAAGAGATTATGTTGCTGGAAGTGTTTAAGAATTTGATTTGCTAATGCCTTTTCAAATACCTTGGATATTGCTGGTAATAATGACATTGGTCTATAATTGTTGAATGAAGTTACGTCACCAGTTTTATAAGCGGGGGTTACTTTGGTTATCTTTAACTTATCAGGGAAAGTCCCAGTTGTGAGTGTTTGATTAATTATCAGCGATAAGGTTCGAGTTAATTCTGGCTTAATCCCTTTGAGAAGTTTAATCGAGATGCCGTCATGACCACAGCTGGGTTTGGGTTTTATCAATTATATCTCCTATTTCGTTTGGATCGGTTAACGTAAATTTCAAGGTATCTTGGCTTGAGTAATTTAAGTATGCCTTAAACTGGTCAATTAGTTAGTAAGTTCTTCAGCAAGGTTGGGACCAATATTATCAAAAATATCATTAAATTTAGTGGCTATGTCTTGCTTATCAGAGATTGTTTTGCCATCTACCTTAAATATACCTAGGCCATTCTCTGTTGTCTTTTTTGCGATTTAACACCTCTGTAAGTGCTGCCCAAGTTTGCTTAATATCGCTTTTACATTTAGAAAAAACTGCATGTCTTTTGGCTTCAGCAATCATGCGACGCAATATTCCATTATAAGTTTGTAGATTTACTTTGAGGGCTTCAAATAAAGGCGATGTTTGTGGGGTTTTCTTTAACCTTTTATGTAACTTATCCCTAAAGTTGATCGAATTTAGAATCCCACTGGAAATCGACTTTGATTATTTATGCTTATATTTAGAGAATTTCACTAATTTTGTCGGACGGTAATATTCAACAATATCATAATTACTATTTGGATTCGAGCTAACATGTTTGTCTAGTCTATGGTAGATCTCATGTGATTTTATCTCCTCTCTGAATTTCATTACAGAATCCTGGTCGTACGTTTTGATTATAATCACTTTCGGAACCATTTGTTTAACTTGTGGATGTGGTATACTGATAAAGTACGGCAGATGGTCCGAGATTGCTTTTACTAGTATTCCAGCATTGGCTTGAAGCATGTGTGATGATATTTTACAAAACACATTGTCAATGAGAGATGCTCTATGTCTTGATATGCGTGTTGGCAGCGTAATTCTTGGGAAAAAACTGTTGTTATCATATAAAACAAATCGCTAATGCATTGTTTCTCATGGATCCTAAGGAGATCAATATTGAAATCACCGGCTATGACAAACTCCTTGTTGTGCTTCTCTACAGAATTGAGAGCTTGACTGAACTCTTCAGTAATATAATACCATTTCATATCGAATCGTTGTGGGCTCAATCGTGATTTGTTCAGTTCAGGCCACAGGTTTTGATTGGGTTAAAGTATGGTGGCTGACAGGCCACTGAGCCAACTAGATGCCACTGCCATTAAACTACCTGTCCACACTCTGAATTATGTGAACCACTGCACTGTCCTGTTGACCGATGAACGTGCCATATTATTACACATAAATGATAATTTTGTTACGCATTGGTCATAGTGTTACTCATTGATTATATTGCTAAGAGAAACGACTTTACGGGACTAGATAAGCCATATTAAAGAGCACAGAATTTTTTGAGATCATAACTGATATTGCCATGAACTTCAGCAAATTATTAGCTAGTAAACACTACTTGTCATGTCATGTCAAACAGAATGAAACACATGGTCAAATAGAATAACGGCGCAGAACAAGAGAACGAAAATGCAGCCAGGCACAACGGCATTGTAGCAAAACTAAATGACTTTCTACCAAAACAGAACGACACTCTAGCAAACCAGAATGCATGTCTGTAAAAACCAAATGACTGTTTAGCAAAACAGACGGAATGTTTGGCAAAACAAAATGCATGTCCAGCAAAAACAAAACGACAGGTTAGCAAAACAAAACTGTCTAGACTGACTAGCAAAACAGAATGGCAGTGTAGCAAGTCAAATGAGCAATACACAGGACAGACGGCAATCATATCTGTGAAGCGGAAACGCAAGAAGAAGGGCCACCGACTAAACGGGCAACAGCTAGCAAGCCGTGCGACTAGGAATAAGGTCACCTGACTGCCAGTATGTGCAGCAATGTCAAATCAAGACATAAAACTTCATGGAATGTATGACATGTGTAACAAGCCCCGTTATAGTGAAAAGGGGTGACAACACACTGAAATGAAGCAAACACGTATAAACACGCGATAAATCAGCGGGAAGCGACCTGCAGGTGCGATGCAAGAGCAGAAGCGTCCTCTCACCGGAATCATCGTTGGTAGGGCTTGCCATGACCATTTCACGTGATCTAAAAAATGACGAAAATAAATGCACATTTAACGATGCTTCGGGTTGCAAAATACAGTACGGTTTCTTGCTTCATAAAATCAGGCCACGTCCGAATGTTTACCCAATGTCTTGACCAGATAAATGATCTTTAGGTTATGACAATTATCTTAAACCTTGGGACCAT
Organism: Arenicola marina; assembly: GCA_964019135.1. Lineage (NCBI taxonomy): Eukaryota > Metazoa > Annelida > Polychaeta > Arenicolidae > Arenicola > Arenicola marina. The sequence goes on from OZ025250.1 coordinate 55,364,477, forward strand.
TTTATTGGTATTGAAATATACCACACGATATAGATTTGCACACACCATAATAAACATCAAACGTTCTACTCACGTGGTATCTTCTGTTTCAGTTGTGCGTTTAACTGTAGCAACGAAGAGCACCAGGATTAGCCAATTGCACAGCTGTTGCGCATATAAGTAACAGTTAGTGTATGGCGTCGGTGCTTCTACCGCCATCTCAATGTTGAAGATATTCTTAAATATTGAATATATTCTCAAATGCTGAACATATTCGCAAATGCTGAACATATTTGCAAATATTGCAATTTTCTCGAATATTAAATATAGATTCGGATCCCCGAAACAATAACAGGGACGATGTCCGGGGGTTGCATGACGTCTTCATGAACCAAACCATGAGGCCCTTTTTGCTCGAGTCGTTGTTGTTGACTTCCAAACCGCGTTATTCGTGTTTCGATCAACCAGAAATTAGAGGACCTGTACCTGGCACCCATCTTGATCAGGTTTATAAAGCTTTGCCTTTTAAGTCCCAGCTCAGACAGTTTGACTGATCACAAAGGTTAACATTCGGAGGTAAATAAGCAATTAGCTGCATTGTATGAAGGTATGTGAATGCAACAGATGATGGAGCTCACTAATTGCGAAAGTAAGCTCCAGAAAGGTAGGCTGATACATCTAAAAAAGGAAAGGGAAAGGCTTCTTTGTTGGATGAAAATCGCGAGCACGTGAAGACTTTCAGGCAGAAAGAGCGAGCCTTCAGTGTCGATTCGCTGTTTACACAGGCTTCAATTTTGTGCGCGGGAAAATGTACGCGGGAGCCAGTGAGCTAGTCAAAGTATCGGTATTTGTACGATACTGCTATATATATACTTTTACTATATAAATATGTCACGTTACGACTACAACGTTACCGCTTGTGTATGGCTCCCATTGCCTACATTGCATAACTCAGTGGTTTGTATTGATGCCTTTGATTCGGAAGTGTCATATTCGCTATCGCCATGACACTTACAGTACATTTTTGTCCCAGAGTATAGAGAATATGAAACAAATTTGTTAGGATGTGGCAGCCTAGTTGGTAGTACTAGAATAAACACTTGACGGACTATGTAAATTTATCGTCGCTGTTTGGAGAAAGAGAAGGCAAGAGGTGTTATCTCCATATTAGCGCAATTTTTTTTTTCGTCGCTGTGTGTTTCTTTTTGTTTACTAATTAATTGTACCAGGGTTGGAGGCCAGCCAATAGTACGCAATAAACTGTATATATATAGGTGAAATAAACTCTTGGCATAAACCACTACTAACTAGTTCAGATCACTAAACTACAGAGTGCCGCGAAATCCCGGGGGGCACCGTTGGTTCTCTAACGATTATCCGTTGTTGAAGGGGCCTCATAGCGGTTTCGTTCCGGTTACGCGAGTTTAGCCACCTCCAGTTGTAACGCTAATGTAATATTCAACACGACCGTCAACTAAAGATGTCTCCTAGGGCGTTTTAAGGGTATAAAATGTTCGCGCGAACGCGCTAGTGTCCATAATTAACTCGACTATCTAATCATAATACCAGTTTGTTCCCAATATGGCATATTTCTCAATAACCTGATTCGTTCAATCCTATCCCCAGCTGGGGCCAGTAGAACTTTGGATGGCCGAAACAGACCACGTTCCTCTTAGGACATTGCGTTTTGCGGGCATATTCCAAGGCGCAGTGAAAATTAACATAAATAGGCGGTCATGGTGTAGAAGGACGCTCGTACAAAAAACTGCCTTATTTTTTATGCTGGCTCTTGCATAGTCGAGCTGAGTTAGATTGATGTAGATATCATTGGGGGTAACGCTGCGCGCCGGTATCCCATAGCAACTTGGCGCGTAAACGTTTGGACTTCCCCCCCCCCGCCCCCAACTGCCCCATATTACCGTCTCCTCGCCGCCCTTGCCTCAACCCGACACCGATCCCCTCCTCCCCTCCTCCCAACAAACCATACAGATGGTGAACGCTATTTCACAATCACAGTGACGTCATGGGTGTATCATCGCCGGATAACGGCAAAGACAGCATTTTAAGCCCGTATCCTCAGCGGCTACACGCGCGGAGGGTTATATAGACATCCACCGAGTCTTACTCACATAACTTGAGGGCCCCCCGCACTAATCATGAACCCATCCCCACCCCGGCCCCAACAATATTAAATCCCCGCGTCCCACACCAGCGCTTCCCAGCATGTCAAGCCTCTTTACTCCACCCATGAGTGATGTACCTCTCCCACTCCTCACCCCCATACGCGAGCCCAGAGTTCACTCGTCGGACGGGGTCGGTGTCGGGCTAGAGGAGGGGCGGTGAGGAGACGGTAATATGGGGGCTTTACGGGGGAGGGTGCGGCGAGTCCAATCGTTTACGCGCCGAGTGGCTATGGAATACCGGCTAGCAGCGTTACCCTCAGTGAGCGTTACGCCCAATGATATCTACATCAATCTAACTCAGCTTTTACTACAGTACTGTCGACAGTCCGTTGTACCAGTTAAATTATTTGTAATTGTTTTCTGTCTATGAATCTTTTACTTTCACATATACTCTGTCTCAAAATGAAATAATTGCTAAATTTAGTGGTACGAAAGGTGTATGAAATATTTAACCAGGGGACCAGCCGGTCGAATATATGAGATTCAGGGTTCACTTGGTCAGAACTGTCATCGGACGGAGGACATATGCCGGGTTCTCTTGTCAGACAAAGGGTGGCGCATTGCAGCCTAAACAATATTTCTTGGCGCACGTCCGTCGCAAAAAGAAGTCTGATATAGAAGTTTTGCAAATACAGGGCATATTGACCGAATCGTACAGATTTTATATATGGCATTTGTCAATGTTCTATCGATTTCATAGCCCCATATGTCAAACTCGGAACAATTGCCATTTTTGTAAATTATAAAAAGCCAGCTGACACGAATAAATTGCCACCTTTTATTTATTTGTTAGTTATTTCTCCTTGCAATCGACCAAAGCCATTAAGCAATATCATTCACAAACACTTATCGGGCAAGTTTTGCACATGAATATTGATGTTCGATTTAAAAGTTACTTTCACTTGGTAATCAACGTACAATGCAAACAACACGAACGTATCCTACACTCTTGTCCATTTTTACAATTTGACATTCAAACCACTCCGTCAGACCTGCAGTTTTCCCGCATGAAGCGTTAGCTTGCACTGCTTCAATTGCCATGTAGATATTAAATTACCATGATTATCATTCATTATCATCTAGTATTACAATTTAAGAGTCAGCTAAGCAAAGTACTTTGGACAAAGCAAGGTGTAATATATGCAAGCGATTTGTCCTTCACAGAATTTCCTATTTGATTCTCCCCATCCATTGGGTTAAGGTAGTTTGCTACTTTTCAAAACGTACGGGTAACGAATTGTGAAATGTTTACCAGATACATCATTTCATTTGCTTATTGCAACGAAATAGTAGTAAAAAGGTGTTCGGGCTATTCTATCTAAAACGTGATTTATATGCATAAACGTATGACCGAATTAAATGACTCAGCCACCGTCATTATTTGAGCCTGCGTATAATTAGGGCATCTGGTGCTAACGGGTAAGCATTAACACTGGCTTTCCCCAGAGAATCCATTAGAACGCGTTACATATTGACAATAGTAAAATGGCTATTAAATAATGTCGACGATATCCTTAAAAAAACTAAATAAATCATATAAGACTAAATAGCGAAACAGTGCAGGACATTATTTGTAGAACGGATATGTATTGCTTTCCATGCATAGAGTGTGACGTCGACGTTTAGGTCCACATGTTTGGGTTTTTTTGATAGAGGGGAATTCTGTAACCAGATGCTTGCGCAAGTCCGATCCCAACACTTCGTCCAACATTATTGTGCCATAATAAGTCTTTGCGATATTTCCAAATTCACAATACTTATGAGCCCATTTCATTTTTCATTTCCTCTTACTATTATCTTCAAATCGTCGATCGGTAATTATGTATCGCATATATAAACTATATTACGTTGCAAGACGCGATATATAATAATGACTCACTGTTACCGAAGACTGCATATATGGTAAAATATGGAGCGAACAAGCGCAGCCAATCCGAGCGGGGGGGGGGGGGGCAACACATGCAGAACCGAAGACATTGCTCTTTCCATTCAATAGACTTACTTTTGGGGAAAGATAACGGTGCATTGAGCATATCAATTTCTCCGACTTTAACAACAGCATTCACATTCTGGCCATCCTCTTTTCTTACCGATTATGTAGACTGTTAGACCAACGACCGCAGCCACTAACGGTACATACACGATCACAATCCCCACTAAAGCACCAACAGTAAGCACGATTGTGCTGTCAGCTGAAAGAACAAGGGCTCATGATAAGTGGATTACACTTGATTAAACATGGTCAAATATATCGCGATGTTCTAAGCCGTACGCTAGTACTACAGCTGACGTCGGGAACAATGAAGCTCGCCTTTCTGCGTTATGCTACGCCACTATTATGATGTCACGACAAATATGGTGGGAAGCTAGCTTCGTTCTGTGTATACTGTCGCAATAACCGGTTTTCATTTCAACTCGACCATTTTAATTTGGTTTTATTTAGAAGCTCACATGTATAGCTATTTTCAGGGTTTAATTCCCTCACTTGAATTACGTAAACTGAACCTTAATCGGTATGGCACGTTATAGCCTTACAGGCTGGAAGTTTACGTTCAGCCCCAATATATAGCAATGCTAATGTAAGGACTGGTGAAGACAAGGTTGTGGGGATGACAGTTACCTTCTTCCTCTTGATCTGGTTCCGTGACGTCACTGACGTTGGTTGTGTTCTCTAAAAATTAACATCGAACGCTTTTAATCGGGCGAACAAGATAAAATCAAGTATGTTGATATATATAAACATGATAATGAACATCTAGCAATCACTCCATTAACTAATCACCACCTTGATGTTCATCTAAAACATGGTAACTTATTTATTTAGCACAGAGTAAATATTCACACAGTCAGTGTATGTGTCCCAAACATCTCTCAAACATAAATCACAAAATAAATGTAATATGCGCAGCTTTAAAAGATGAGTCACATCACACATTGTGTGCGTACTGTTTACAACTAAACCGAAAATAGCTTTTGTAAAATGGCCACAAATAATGCATATCCCGGCCGAAAGATTGTTGTGTCATAAAAGATCATAACATAACAGAAGTTCATACTGAATTGATTAATATTGTTATTAGTTCTTGGCATATCCCTACGTTGCCCGGACTACTTCCTTTACGCATTGGAACAGGACGATTTAGATATATCATTGACTTGAATAGTGGCAACATAACAATGTCAATCGATTAACGCGTGTGCCAGTTGTGCAAAGCGGGTAAAGTCAAAGACGACGTTCACATTTTGTGTGTGCAATAAATATGAAGGTTTTGAATCTCTGAATATTAGGGGGTAACGCTATTAGCGCTATTTAATTCGCATATAACTTTCGAAATAAAATGCTTAGCGCTTGCAAGTCTTCCCACATTTTGTGAGCCAGTCGCCTTCTTTGCACCATATTAGTATATATCACTATATCGTGACCAAGAAACGACACGCTTAGCTAGGCAACTAGGCAGCTAGGCGGGCTATATAAATCAATAGGGCTATAAAGTCTCGTTCGCCTAGACTTCCGGTTTACTCATTTTGGGGACAAACAAACGAAGCACGTGTTCGGAACGAGTTTAAAATCTCTGCGCACACTGGTATCCTGACTAACTGTGCTGTAGGCGTGACGTGTATGTTACGCAAACAGTGAGACTGGGAACCAGACTACCTGCGCAAGAGCCAGGCGCCGAGGGGTGGGTCATTGCGGAAGGCCTGGCGATATAATTAAGAATATTTAAGAAATATAGCTGCAAAAAAAACGGATAGACGACATATTTTTCATTCATTTGCGCCACCAAAATGACTAATATCTGCTACGACGGGACAACACGGCTGAGAAACTAACGTTTTCTTGCATTTCCTGCGAAAACGAGACATTATGACGTCACATGGATTCTCCCCGAGTGACAACGTTGGTGCAACGCTTCAAACAGAAAACTTACAAAAAATGTAGAACTTTGTCTTTACGTGATCCAAAAGTGATAGGAAAACATCCTACTTGTCTTAATTTACCTTTATCATGTTGTTTAATGACGCGTCCGTGTGTGGTTACTCCATGCGCTGCGCATTTTGACAGCGGAATTGTTTAGTCGATCACTTGCTCTCGCCATTTTTGTTAACGCGGAGGCACGTGAAACTCTGTGACGTCACTCGCAGTTTGGAGAACTCGCACTATTTTTAGCTTTCGAGCGTTGTGAAGACGGATTTTTCCTTGTATATTCCGAAAGTTCTGCGCTCAATCGCCTCCAAATATCTTAACGTCTATCTCCCATAGCCATGTTTAGTGAAATGGTACTCATAGTCTTTAGAATAAACCTGGAAAGAAATTGACTTATAGCTGCCTATAGTTCAACATGGAGCAAGTGTGTTTGTTTGTCCCCAAAATTAAAGTCTCGCTGCCCGATCGTGAAAACTGTATAGCCCTATAACCACGATTTTTTTTGCGTGACGTCATGTTTCATTGTTCTACGCCATGTAACTATAGCAACGATTTTTTATAGAAAGGGCCGAAGGGTGGTTTGGGTCATATTACAGGATTTTAGCTGCCTTCAGATTTAATGCTATTGTATTAGTTAACACGACGATCAGCTCGTAATAATCACTGTCTATCGCAGTATAGTTTTAATGTATTATTAAAAGTCATTTTGCGAAAAATTATGTGCCATGATATTCACTTTGATTTAACGTCACTTGTAAGCCCTAAGTGGTGGATACAATACACATTTTGTCAATTATTTATATTAGATTCATATAAGCCTGTATATATGTCTATATGACTATAACAAAAGAATACAATAAAGTCAAAATCATCTATATGTATTGGTTTACGGGACATATATGTCCCGCATCACCAGTGGTTATCACATAACAGGGTGTGGCAGGGTGTGGCAGCTTAGTAGATGCAAACAACGACGAAACTGATCGTGGTGTGACCGGGTTGTGATACTAACCTGCAGTTGGTGTGGCGCTGGTGGCCTCGGTGGTGGCGGCGGTTTTGGTGTTAGTGGCGATGGTAGTCGGTTCTGGAGATGGAGCCGCTGGCACTGGACCTGAAACAATTCGTTGTTTCGTTGTAGCATATTTGTGGAAAAACAATACTTTCACACATATTTTACCCTCTTTCACACCTACTTTACCCTCTTTCACACCTATTTACCCTCTTTCACACTTATTTTACCCTCTTTCACACCTATCTTACCCTCTTTCCACCGCCGGTTATTGATCGTACGTTAACGCTGCCCAATGCGCTTGCGCACGAATTCATCTAAATATCGCATAACGCCCAGTAATATGGTAGGATAGCCATGTTGCATGACATGTTGATGCTTCATGAACCGCTGGTAGTGGCGATAGTATCATATCTGTGCGGTGGTTACTGATCTGAAGCAGTGTGATTGGTTGGTTGTACATTCATGACGCTGTAACCATTTTTGGTCTTATCGCGTCAATGGGTGAAGGAAGGGAGAGTGGAGCCATGTCAACGGGGGGTAACCCCCTACTATTGGCGAAGTAGGGCAAGGAATCTTTATCATGCGACCACACAGACATGACCACAGCGGGGCTCGAACCATCGGCCCACGTGCCCGTTAGGCTCCTAGGTGGCCAGAACACTCAATGCGGGCGCTCTAACCCACTGAGCTACCGGGCCGGCCCCTGAAGCAGTATGATATATCAGCATGAGTTTGGTAACACCCGAAAGCCCAACTATTTGCCACATCTAAGCTATATTCATCCAAATGTCAAATACGCACTTACCGTCATCACAGATGAAAGAGTCTATCAGGGTATGACACACGGTGTCAATCCACACTCGGTCAGTGTTTGCCATGTTCACATAGATACACTTGTAGGCATCTACAACACCGTTGTTGGCACCAAAGTGATAATACTTCATGGGAGTACGCAGGCTGGACGATTGGCCGGTTCCTAGAATCAGATCACAAGGCACGACGACTACAGAGTAGGAGATATAAGACGAGGTCGGGTCTGAAAAGGGAGGTTCAGAGTCCACTGTCGATTTTATAAATTCTCAGTGTCGAATGTCGAATTTGCACAACTTTCCGTGTGGCTTTTGCGCTGGGTTTAGTGTCGCTCCTGGGCTAGGTTCAGTGTCGTTTGTGTTTGTGTTAAAGTTTGTGTCGATGTCGCTTTTTCAGATCCGCTGTGTCGGAATGTGAGGGTCAATGTCAAATGTCGATTTTTCAAATATGCCTGTGTCGCGTGTCGCCATTTACCCCTTCCTGATCCCTGTTAACAGGTAAGGTAAATTTGTTTCACATTACAATATACTACTGAAGAGTTAAGACATTTTCGTTGGAAAAAGATCCGTTATCTTTTTGAATTAAACTGAATCGGTTTATTGTTCTCTTAAATCAGTTACAGTTGTTCGACAAACGTACACAACATCAACAGGAAATAATATTAAACAGATTAACAGGCAAGGTCAATCTGTTTCACATTACCATATACCACTGAAGACATTTTTGTTGGAAAAAGATCCATTGTCTTACTTTGAAGTGAGGATGCAGAGAACATAACTAACCCTTTGAGTTATCACAAAAGAATGAGGGGAAAGCAATAAACGTGGATTGGCTTCAATGCCAATTGGTCGGATAAGCGAGAGAAATTGGCAGTTTCGTTGCAGCGCAAACGTGTCGGTGTCGCATGAAAGAACGTAATTAGCACCGGGGAAATCCTTGACTGTAACACCTACAGCTGCCAGTATCGCGCCTTATCTAAAGATATTACATACATACATATTACATTTATTATATTTATAGTGGTTTGTTATAATCCTCCAACTGTATACAAATATCGAGTTGGCGAGTTTGTCAGACACTTACCGATGAGAAATGCAGCGTAGAGCAGCCAAACTCCACCGGTATCCATCGCTGTGTGGTGCGTGGTGAGTCCTCGTCTCGAAAGAATAGGGTTAAGTGTCTTGATTACTCATACTTCCTGGTTCCCAGGCATTTCTCCTATCATACGATACCCAGACAGGGGATCTCTAGCACCCTATATAGAATGGGTGTTCCTACCTATGACGTCATTCGCATTTGTAGCATTTTTTGGGTCAATCCGGATCCTAGGGGTCCATTCAGGACATGAAAGGTCAGATCGGGATTTGAAGGGTCAAACCAGGATATGATGGGTCAATCTGGGTCCTAAGGAGCCAAATCAAGATCTTAGGGGTGAATCGGGATCTGAGTGTCAATCCTGATCCTAGGGGTCCAATCCGGTTCGAAAGGGTCAACACGTGGTTAGGTTTCACAGCCGTAGCTGTTGAGTTACGTACGTCCGTGAGAGATTTAACACAAACAATCTAAAAGACAAATTAATTAAGCTGAGAGAAGTTGTACTTTTGTCAGTAACAAGAAAGTGTAATCTATGTCATACCACCAGCCCACGCCGCACCCTCTGACAACCATTGAATGGTTTTCGAATATATGCAGTCCAAAATTAAGACACGCGATTAAGGATAAATCGTCAATTAAGACACGTCAGATATCATAATATGCCTTTTTTAAGGCAGAGTCTGGATCTCCCGTCTCGAGTCCTTACATAAAAAACACATCTATCAATTAACGATAATCATAATTACGATCATATCAGCCATTCGGAAATATGAACGAATAAACCTGTTAAATTTGTTTCCAGATCACTTTTAAATCCCTTTTCCATTTTGTTACATTACAGGGAAAAATGGTTGTTACAATTGTGGTTGACAACGTTTTTACTACATTAGAAGGATTTCTTTTGCATTTGCGGTTGTTTTTTTATATTTAGGGGAAATATGTTGTTACATTTCAAGGCCGTTTTACATTTGTGGGAAAAAGTTACTACATTTGAGGTTTTGCTACATTAATGGTGGAAAAGTTGTTACGTTTGTGGAGTTTTACAGTAGTGAGAAATTGTTACATTTGAGGGCTAAACAGGCTCCCTCTCAATCTGTTATAATAGCACCTTCATAATGTTCGCTCCGAACGTGTCTCGGGCCAAACTCCGCACCCGAATTTTACCCTGAACCCCTATCATGTAGTGTCCGTGGGTGGATGGGGGGTGCGGGGGGGGGGGGGTGGGCGTAGATAAGAGGAGAGTCATTGGTGAATGGGACTTCGCGTTATCACAAAAAGGAAACGGGTAAAACTTCCTGCCTCACTACAAGTCGGTTGTATAAAGTAGGGTTGCAAGTCACACGGCACTAGTACAGTGGTACCAGCCCCGGCCCCCTGTCATCCTCTTCTCCTGTCACCACCCCTAACCCTTCTGTTCCGCTTAACCCCATTCGGCTACTGTGCACTCAGCCCTATTTAACTCTACCGTATCCTCCCCCCCTCACCGCATATGCCCCCCACACCCCGCCTACGTGCCTCTACCAGCTTACCCACCACCATCACCACCCCCATACCCACTTCCCTTTATCCAAACAGTCTCATCCACCCCAACGCATCTGCCATGACAGATATAGTCGCTGAGGCCTACCTCTTCCCACCTGAACGCCCCCCCCCCCCTTCTCACGTAAGGGTGGTGTAAGTGCGAGAAAACAAACGCGTCCCACCCACCCAAGTGCGTGTGTAGTGCATTTCATATCGCCCCTCCTGACCCTCCTATTTTTCTCCCTCCTGTATGATCGATGTGCTTTGCCTACACTCCGCCCCCTCCCACCCTCATACCAGCGGCTGTTGGCTGTCTCCTACAGTCCCCACTAGGTGCCAGCACTTCATTCATCGAGAACCCCAGCAAGTGGGCTGGTCTAGCGGAGCACGCTCGACAATAGCCATGATAGTTATCTGCCTTTGGCGTAATAAAAACGGATTATATATACGCAGATAAAACATTGTAAATCCTCTCTGATCGCACATATCCGTATATGGTCGGGCGGGGTGGTCACGTTGGGATAGGTGGTCACGTGTGATGTGGCTGAGGCTTTTCAACATCACTCGCCTGCCGGTAGACGTCACTCGTTCATCAGTTTCAGCTGAACGCCAGATTGGATTTATATTAAAGACGCCCTAACCACTTTTGATTATATGGCGTCAATGGCAAAAGGAAGGGAGAATGGAGCCATGTCCCGGGGGTAATCCTTACTTTTTCTGGATAAGGGGGCCGTTTTTAGGGTCGGATCCAGATATGCTTGATAGGAGGGGCCGGTTTTAGTTTTAACCCCCCCCCCCCCCTCGGAACCGCCCCTGTACATGGCCACAGCGGGACTCAAACCACCCTTCCACCTGCGGTTAGGCGCTCAGGTGGCCAGAGCACTCAAGGCGAGCGCTCTAGCCCACTGAACTACCGGATCGTTCCTCTGAACGCCAGGAAATCCGTGTCACCATAGTGTTTTATGGTAATCTGTTAGATGCATACTATATGTAGTAGATATGCTGATTATGTATAAACTAGAGATACCGGACGTGTACCGGATGTCCAGTGAAGTACGTTCCCAGCTAACAATATAACGTTCGCGGAACGTTATGCGAACGTTAGCCCAGAGTTAGGAAAACGTTATTAAATCTCGTTCCAAGAACGTTATCTGGGAAAGTTTTCCTGACGTTCTGCGAAGGTTAGCAGATAACGTTATGGGTAACGGTCCCCTAACGTTCCGATAACGGTCCCCGAACGTTCCGATAACGGTCCCCGAACGTTCCGATAACGGTCCCCGAACGTTAGCCCAGAGTTAGGAAAACGTTATTAAATCTCGTTCCAAGAACGTTATCTGGGAAAGTTTTCCTGACGTTCTGCGAAGGTTAGCAGATAACGTTATGGGTAACGGTCCCCTAACGTTCCGATAACGGTCCCCGAACGTTCCGATAACGGTCCCCGAACGTTCCGATAACGGTCCCCGAACGTTAGCCCAGAGTAAGGAAAACGTTATTAAATCTCGTTCCAAGAACGTTATCTGGGAAAGTTTTCCTGACGTTCTGCGAAGGTTAGCAGATAACGTTATGTGTAACGGTCCCCTAACGTTCCGATAACGGTCCCCGAACGTTCCGGTAACGGTCCCCGAACGTTCCGATAACGGTCCCCGAACGTTAGCCCAGAGTTAGGAAAACGTTATTAAATCTCGTTCCAAGAACGTTATCTGGGAAAGTTTTCCTCACGTTCTGCGAAGGTTAGCAGATAACGTTATGGGTAACGGCCCCCTAACGTTCCGATAACGGTCCCCGAACGTTTCGATAACGGTCCCCGAACGTTCCGATAACGGTCCCCGAACGTTCCGATAACGGTCCTCGAACGTTTCGATAACGGTCCCCTAACGTTCCGATAACGGTCCCCTAACGTTCCGATAACGGTCCCCGAACGTTCCGATAACGGTCCCTTAACGTTCCGATAATGGTCCCCGAACGTTCCGATAACGGTCCCCGAACGTTCCGATAACGAACATTCCGATAACGGTCCCCGAACGTTCGTAAAAGACAAAAACAAATCAAATTGTTTTAAATTTGATGCTTTATTAACTCTAGAACTGGCAATATAGTGTGGGCAGCCGCGTGCTTGTGTGGGCAGCCGCGCCGGTCAGTGAGGGCAGCCGCTCCGTCCTGTGCGGGCAACCGCTCCGGCCAGTGTGGGCAGCCGCGCCGGCCTGTGTGGGCAGCCGCGCCGATCAGTGTGGGCAGCTGCTCCGTCCTGTGTGGGCAGCCGCGCCGGCCTGTGTGGGCAGCCGCGCCGGCCTGTGTGGGCAGCCGCGCCAGTCATGTGGCTAGCCGCTCCGTCCTGTGTGGGCAGCCGCTCCGGTCAGTGTGGGCAGCCGCTCCGGCCATTTTGGGCAGCCGCGCCGGCCCGTGAAGCTGCTCATGTGTAGGCAGCCGCTCATTCGACGGCAGCCGTGCCAGTCTGCGCAGCTGCTTTCTGCAAAATACATTACCCCTCGTATTAGTCTACGTTATAAAGACTACTAAGGCAGCAGACGAAAAGACAATCTGTAACCGAGGTTTTGCTACGGTTTACGGTTAGGGTATTTTAGAAAATTTGTATTTGGCTTACCTTTCTGCCTCTATGTGGGGCATATTTCAGCGTCTCGGCCACAATTTCTTCAATGTCAGCCGCGCTGGCATTTTTGTGGATATAGTTTGGGCAGCGGCGCCGGCCTGTGTAAACCACTAAATGCGAGGGACAGCAATTCAACGGACATTGAAATCTGAGAAAAACTAGGTACATGTAATACGTTGGGCGAATGATGAACAACGGTAACACAGTTCACAGCGTTGTTCTCATGTTCGTGTCCTTTCGCTTCGGATCTCAGTGGATAGTAGACCCGGAGTGCACGATACGTGATCAAAAACACGTGGTTGGCTAGCAAGCCGCACAACCTGAACTGAGCTCGAGAGCCAGTGCACTTGCTAGTCCTGCCAGCGCACCCGACTCAGGACTAGCCAATCAGAAGGTGTCTGGCGCTACCCGCCCGCCACCAACCTACTGAAGCCCCCCCCCCCCCCCTCCCCACCCCACACCGACCCCCTATCCCCTTTCTTAAGCAATTGGGATTTGAATGAAATGTTTTCATGTTTCAAATCTGTCACTTATTTCCATTGGGTTTCCCATATTCTTTGAGACCAGGGCCTTGACATCAAGGCCCGGGTCGGAGGATCGAGATGCGTTTCGGAGCCACAATGTATCCAGCCCAAGCCACTTCACCTCTCCGCAGGTGGCCTGTCGTTATCAGCCTATTAAGTTAAGTAGTATCGTAGTGCACTTTCCCCTGTCAGGCCATGTAGTAGTGCGCCGGGAGCCAGCCCGCCAACCAAGCAGCGCACGCAGGCTCACGGGCGCAGCCCGCTTCTCGATCCCAGCCCTGAATGCCCACGGGCCGCGCCCAGCCCTGCCTCGCCCGCTCACTGGCGTGATTTATGGTCCTTGTTCAAATTTACTAGGCGCGCAAATCCAGAATCCGTTCCGCTCACTGTGTGCTATACTTTAACATGGCGTGTGCTTCAAGGGTCAGCTCTTTGCTGTGATTAAGATTAGTCACAAGTCACTTAGTTACTTTGTTCTACTACAAATATTCCTGGAAGTTAAATCTCCGATATAAGCTATAGATTATGATATGAAGTATATGATTAATTCTGTTATGAGGTCCACAAGGGGTTAGATCCAGTTGTTTTAGGAGGACCACCGACTGAAAAATGAACTTCCATTGATTTACTTAACGATCCTAAGTTACAGTATTCTTGCAAATGGTACATAACCATGTCACTAATTATCTTGCGAATTCTTACATTCCTGCTTTGCGTATTGATTATTTTATTACCATCTAAAGTCAACCATCTAACACAATAGTGGCCTGGAGCCTGTCGAGCCATAGCTCGGATCCAAGCTGCCTCACGGTGCTCACCATAACGTCCGCGCTTCCTCTATAAATAAGGGCAACCCCCGAGCAACCGGCAGACGGTCCTAGAGAGACGCTTGGGAAATGTGTATTGTATATACTGATATGTTCATTTAATAAATAGCACGACATATTCAGCCCGGATGAGTGTTATCATTCCACTGACAAATTCACCGACCACAACTTGGTGGAGAATCCAGCTTCCCGGCCCTCATTGATGGGATAGGCCATAGCCATTATATTTTGGCCTAATGAAGTTTGGCCCAGCCTCCCACACCCGGAGTCAAGACGCTGACACCGAGCCTGAATCCGCTGACGCTGACCATCAAGCCGCTGACGCTGACCATCAAGCCGCTGACGCTGACCATCAAGCCGCTAACGCTGACCATCAAGCCGCTGACGCTGACCATCAAGACGTAGACGCACCAGCAGAAATGACCGCCCGTCAAGAGCCTCGGATAATGCCTCCAAAATTTTCTGGTCAGGACAACGCCTTTGCCTGGCTAGAACAGTTCAGAATGTATGCCGCCTTCAGTGGTATGAGCGATGAGGCAAAGCGTTATTGTCTCCCACTATTACTGGACAACGCCGCAGCAACGTGGTACCACGGACTGCCCGACACCGACAAAGCCTCGTTTGCAGCTCTTGAGGCTGCGTTCAAGTCCATGTATTGTGCTCCCGAAAGCACCCTGTGGGCAAGAGAACGAGCCCTAATGAATAAAACCCAAGCTGAAGGGCAAACCGTAAAAGACTTTGTAGCGTCAGTCAGATACGAAGCGTCTCAAATGAACACGCCGGAGGACCAACTCGTCCGGATCATCATCGGCGGCCTGAAACCGGCAATTAGGCCATTTATACTCCAGGCCAAGCCCACAACCGTGGCGAATATCCTGGAAGCCGCATCCAACTGCGGGGAGGGGCCCACACAGTTGCCATCGCCGCCCGCCGACGACTTCGCCCTGAGACTGAGTCTGTTGGAGGCTCAGATACAAGCCGTGAACATGACTCAGTCTCACGGCCATGATGACCACCGCCGTCCAGACCCCAACCAACGGCAGAGAGGAGCCTACCAGGCAGGACACCAGACCGGACACCAGACCGGACACCAGACGGCCTACCAGACCGGACACCCGACGGCCTACCAGACCGGACACCAGACGGGAGGACAGCGAGGACCCGAAGGCGACAGGACCTGCGCAAGTTGCGGTAGGTGGGGTCATGCACCCAGGTCTGACCGGTGCAGGGCAAAGCATGCCACGTGCCACAACTGTGGGAAACCAGGCCATTTTTATCGGATGTGCAGGTCAGGTAGAAGGCAATAGGATAAGGGGCCTATCCAGGGCAAAACTACCAGTCGAATGGGTAGGCGAAGATTTAAATCAAGCTCAGAGCATGCAATTGATACCAAAGAGACAACTGTAAATCTTACCCCTAACACTGAGGGCAACCTACTGCCTGTCCGCATTGGCAGTGCTCACTGCCGTGCATTGCTCGATACTGGGGCCAATATATCCTGTGTATCTGAGTCATTTCTAGAAAAGATTCGGCCACATGTTCCAAACGTATACAGTCCAGCAAAATTTCAGTGCGTCGTGGGAGTAGGCGGTGAAAAACATCCCGTACTGGGAACCGTAGATCTTGTTGTAAACATTGAAGGTCACGGGTTCAAGACTGTGTTTCATGTATTCAGTCATCTTCATTGTCCGGTTATCCTTGGCATTGACTTCATGTCCACCTCCGTCGGTGTACGTGCGACCTGGCCGCCGATTAAGTTGACGGCTGGGGGAGAGCGGTGGAGGAGGGGGGTGGATGGCGGGGGCGGCGGGTAGGGGTGTTTGTGCAGGGGCTTGGTCAGTTGGTTGGTCGGGCGATTAAGTCGATACAGGGTGTTAATTGAGTGGTTCCAGTTAAGCGGTTTAACATTCGATCGGGGTGGTCGCCGGTCGACATGGCAGGGAGGCCATTTTTTATTTCTTGGAAATACCACGCAAACTATATACAACGCTAAAGTTCTGGTCAAGAGAAAAATATTGGTGCTAAGCTTAATTTGAGTGATCTACGATGAATATTAACGAAGTTGTAACGATTTAGACCTTCTAACTTTTCTGCCGGTTTTGTGACATTTTTAGGAACAAACTGTTTTCTTTAACAAGCTCTCTCAACGCCCGATACACATAGAGATCGGTGAAGAAGCAAGGCACAGCTAGTTCAGTGTTACGTATTCTAATGCTATATCTCCCCATGCAAAAACATTTACTACAGGTTGGCCAATACAAGTACTTGAGGCGAGAGTGCAATAATCGTATGGTTGGGTAACTCACGCCAGAAAAATAAGTCCATGTGGCTTGTAGTACATTGTCTCAGAAGGCAAACTTCAGCCGGCGAAATCGTTTGACGTCGCTAGAGATGGTGTTAAGCGGCTTAACTTTCAAGACAAAAAAGAGATGATGTGAAAATTATTTATTAAGCTGACACTAACATTGGTAACAGGATGCACGATTACACAACACATTGCCTTTCAATTGCATCGTGCTAATGCTGCTAATACCAAGACCCCCCCCCCCCCCCCCTTCCCCTTCCCTTCACCGCCACACTTCTCCGCGGCCGACTTAATCGGCGGCCAGGTTAAAGCGCTGTCAGGGCATCTGGCAGCTGCGCCTCCTTATATACCCCTCCCACACTCCCGCCCCCCCCCCCCCTCTCCCTCCACAACATATCTGTCTGGACCACAGGCACAGTAAATCAGTGGAGGGGGAGGACGAGGTGGGGGGGGGGGGGGGGGTAGGGGGTCCCACAACGTATACTAAACACATAAGGTGTCCAACTACCGCTGGAATTGAGCGACAGGCACCCGCTTCATCCCCCAATATCGCACATTTACCGCGCTTGACGGGCCCCTTAAACGCCTAAGTCCGACTTCTAAGTATAATTTATTTATTTCATCCATAATGTAAGCGAGACCTGTACTGCCGTGTAGTCGCGACAAATAAAGAATTATGCAACCACAACAACCAACTCCGGAACAGATTGAGCAAGCATGGCTGACATCGCGAGAATTCGCCTGCGAGAATTTTGACCTCCCCCAAGCCTATGAAATGTGCCTGTTCGCCACTATAAACGCCTCGTTTTGGACAGGGTTTGATTGATAACTATGCCCAATTGACCAATTGGCGTGTAAGAATCAATATCGATCAGAACAATATCGATTGGAATCGGACACGATTTGACCTTGAGGAGTGAAAAATGGGCCAAAATTGAGAAATCAGTAACATGTTTTCGATCCGTTCGATAGGAAATAATGCTCGTCTGCGTATTATATATGCATTACCGGAACGCTAAGAAGGCGTACTATGTAACTGCCTATAGGGTACAACCCAAAAGTGCGAGGAAAAGACTTAAAATCAAGAATTTTCATTTTCCCGCCCAAACCTTGATTTTGGCGGGAAAGTAGCGTCTTTGCTATTTAAAGCTACATTAAAGATATTTTTGCAAATGTTTTCCTCGCTTATTGTAGTAGACAATGCCTTCTTACCTATTTGATGCCTTTCCGGGTGTTTTTTGGCTCATTTGAAGGTATTTGACCCCTCGGAAATGGGAACATATGTCTTTTTCTACGAACATTTATTGCCTACTTTACATATTAAGTGTTAAATGACAATGAGGAATAATATTATAAACATGGTATAGGGCCAGAACATGGCAATAGTGGTACAAGTCACATGAAGTCTCTGCCAGCAATATTAAGGGCGCTGTGGCTATTTACAGGAGACCATATGTTATGTAAACTTTCGATTTTGCCCATGTTTTAAGCCGTGTGACCCTCCAAATGACCGAAAATAGGTGTTGTGGATCTTAGGGAATAAAAATACCGTAATTTTGAAGGTAACACAGTTATCTTTTTTTATGTTCAAGATAGAACACTGTCTTTTCATGTTCCCATTCTGAAAATATGAGGTTTGATGAAAGATGAAAAGTCAAAGAGTCAAATTTTGTCACTGAAAATTGCCCAAAGAAAGTCAATTTTATTAATGGAAAATGCGTTATGGTAGCTAAAGCAGCCAGTTAAACAAGTAATTTCACGGTAGGTTCAATAATACTGTCTGACCGCCCAGTGTGAGTAGTTCAGCCCTTCTCCTATAACCAATGAGGTCACAGTCAAATGTAGAACATTAGTCCCAATATGCACAATGAACGATATTTGCAATGTTTTCTTACCCTTGCCATTGACGTTGACGGTGATCCTTCTAGTATGTCATCTAATAGGTCAAGGTTAATGATTGCTCGAAGATGAAGGTCATACACAGGTGGGAATTATTTCCCAAAATTGGTGACATTTGTTTGATGATTTGGCCAATTTTGACCTCCCCCTAGCCTATGAAATATGTCTGTTCGCCACTATAAACGCCTCGTTTTGGACAGGGTTTGATTGAGAACTATGCCCAATTGACTTGCGTGTATGAATCAATATCGATCAGAACAATATCGATTGGAATCGGACACGATTTGACCTTGCGCAGTGAAACATGGACCAAAATTGAGAAATCAGTAACATGTTTTCGATCCGTTCGATAGGAAATAATGCTCGTCTGCTTATTATATATGCATGAACAGAACGCTAAGAAGGCGTACTATGTAACTGCCTATAGGGTACAACCCAAAAGTGCGTGGAAAAGACTTAAAATCAAGAATTTCCAATTTCCCGCCCAAACCTTGATTTTGGCGGGAAAGTAGCGTCTTTGCTATTTATAGCTACATTAATAATATTTTTGCAAATGTTTTCGTCGATTATTGTAGTAGACAATGCCTTCTTACCTATTTGATGCCTTTCCGGATGTTTTTTGGCTCATTGGAAGGTATTTGACCCCTCGGAAAGGGGTACATATGTCTTTTTCTACGAACATTTATTGCCTACTTCACATATTAAGTGTTAAATGACAATGAGGAATAATATCATAAACATGGTATAGGGCCAGAACATGGCAAGAGTGGTACCAGTAACATGAAGTCTCTACCAGCAATATTAAGGGCGCTGTGGATATTTACAGGAGACCCTATGTTATGTAAACTTCGATTTTGCCCATGTTTTAAGCCGTGTGACCCTCCAAATGACCGAAAATAGGTGTTGTGGATCTTAGGGAATAAAAATACCGTAATTTTGAAGGTAACACAGTTATCTTTTTTTATGTTCAAGATAGAACACTGTCTTTTCATGTTCCCATTCTGAAAATATGAGGTTTGATGAAAGATGAAAAGTCAAAGAGTCAAATTTTGTCACTGAAAATTGTCCAAAGAAAGTCAATTTTGTTAATGGAAAATGCGTTATGGAAGCTAAAGCAGCCAGTTAAACAAGTAATTTCACGGTATGTTCAATAATACTGTCTGACCGCCCAGTGTGAGTAGTTCAGCCCTTCTCCTATAACAAATGAGGTCACAGTCAAATGTAAAACATTGGTCCCAATATGCACACTGAACGATATTTGCAACGTTTTCTTACCCTTGCCATTGACGTTGACGGTGATCCTTCTAGTATGTCATCTAATAGATCAAGGTTAATGATATACTCGAAGATGAAGGTCATACCCAGATGGGAATTATTTCCCAAAATTGGTGACATTTGTTTGATGATTTGGCCAATTTTGACCTCCCCCTAGCCTATGAAATGTGTCTGTTCGCCACTATAAACGCCTCGTTTTGGACAGGGTTTGATTGAGAACTATGCCCAATTGACTTGCGTGTATGAATCAATATCGATCAGAACAATATCGATTGGAATCGGACACGATTTGACCTTGCGCAGTGAAAAATGGACAAAAATTGAGAAATCAGTAACATGTTTTCGATCCGTTCGATAGGAAATAATGCTCGTCTGCGTATTATATATGCATGAACAGAACGCTAAGAAGGCGTACTATGTAACTGCCTATAGGGTACAACCCGAAAGTGCGAGGAAAAGACTTAGAATCAAGAATTTCCATTTTCCCGCTCAAACCTTGATTTTGGCGGGAAAGTAGCGTCTTTGCTATTTATAGCTACATTAAAGATATTTTTGCAAATGTTTTCCTCGATTATTGTAGTAGACAATGCCTTCTTACCTATTTGATGCCTTTCCGGATGTTTTTTGGCTCATTGGAAGGTATTTGACCCCTCGGAAAGGGGTACATATGTCTTTTTCTTCGAACATTTATTGCCTACTTCACATATTAAGTGTTAAATGACAATGAGGAATAATATCATAAACATGGTATAGGGCCAGAACATGGCAAGAGTGGTACCAGTAACATGAAGTCTCTACCAGCAATATTAAGGGCGCTGTGGATATTTACAGGAGACCCTATGTTATGTAAACCTTCGATTTTGCCCATGTTTTAAGCCGTGTGACCCTCCAAATGACCGAAAATAGGTGTTGTGGATCTTAGGGAATAAAAATACCGTAATTTTGAAGGTAACACAGTTATCTTTTTTTATGTTCAAGATAGAACACTGTCTTTTCATGTTCCCATTCTGAAAATATGAGGTTTGATGAAAGATGAAAAGTCAAAGAGTCAAATTTTGTTACTGAAAATTGTCCAAAGAAAGTCAATTTTGTTAATGGAAAATGCGTTATGGTAGCTAAAGCAGCCAGTTAAACAAGTAATTTCACGGTATGTTCAATAATACTGTCTGACCGCCCAGTGTGAGTAGTTCAGCCCTTCTCCTATCACAAATGAGGTCACAGTCAAATGTAAAACATTGGTCCCAATATGCACACTGAACGATATTTGCAACGTTTTCTTACCCTTGCCATTGACGTTGACGGTGATCCTTCTAGTATGTCATCTAATAGATCAAGGTTAATGATATACTCGAAGATGAAGGTCATACCCAGATGGGAATTATTTCCCAAAATTGGTGACATTTGTTTGATGATTTGGCCAATTTTGACCTCCCCCTAGCCTATGAAATGTGTCTGTTCGCCACTATAAACGCCTCGTTTTGGACAGGGTTTGATTGAGAACTATGCCCAATTGACTTGCGTGTATGAATCAATATCGATCAGAACAATATCGATTGGAATCGGACACGATTTGACCTTGCGCAGTGAAAAATGGACCAAAATTGAGAAATCAGTAACATGTTTTCGATCCGTTCGATAGGAAATAATGCTCGTCTGCGTATTATATATGCATGAACAGAACGCTAAGAAGGCGTACTATGTAACTGCCTATAGGGTACAACCCAAAAGTGCGAGGAAAAGACTTAGAATCAAGAATTTCCATTTTCCCGCTCAAACCTTGATTTTGGCGGGAAAGTAGCGTCTTTGCTATTTATAGCTACATTAAAGATATTTTTGCAAATGTTTTCCTCGATTATTGTAGTAGACAATGCCTTCTTACCTATTTGATGCCTTTCCGGATGTTTTTTGGCTCATTGGAAGGTATTTGACCCCTCGGAAAGGGGTACATATGTCTTTTTCTACGAACATTTATTGCCTACTTCACATATTAAGTGTTAAATGACAATGAGGAATAATATCATAAACATGGTATAGGGCCAGAACATGGCAAGAGTGGTACCAGTAACATGAAGTCTCTACCAGCAATATTAAGGGCGCTGTGGATATTTACAGGAGACCCTATGTTATGTAAACCTTCGATTTTGCCCATGTTTTAAGCCGTGTGACCCTCCAAATGACCGAAAATAGGTGTTGTGGATCTTAGGGAATAAAAATACCGTAATTTTGAAGGTAACACAGTTATCTTTTTTTATGTTCAAGATAGAACACTGTCTTTTCATGTTCCCATTCTGAAAATATGAGGTTTGATGAAAGATGAAAAGTCAAAGAGTCAAATTTTGTTACTGAAAATTGTCCAAAGAAAGTCAATTTTGTTAATGGAAATTGCGTTATGGTAGCTAAAGCAGCCAGTTAAACAAGTAATTTCACGGTATGTTCAATAATACTGTCTGACCGCCCAGTGTGAGTAGTTCAGCCCTTCTCCTATAACAAATGAGGTCACAGTCAAATGTAAAACATTGGTCCCAATATGCACACTGAACGATATTTGCAACGTTTTCTTACCCTTGCCATTGACGTTGACGGTGATCCTTCTAGTATGTCATCTAATAGATCAAGGTTAATGATATACTCGAAGATGAAGGTCATACCCAGATGGGAATTATTTCCCAAAATTGGTGACATTTGTTTGATGATTTGGCCAATTTTGACCTCCTCCTAGCCTATGAAATGTGTCTGTTCGCCACTATAAACGCCTCGTTTTGGACAGGGTTTGATTGAGAACTATGCCCAATTGACTTGCGTGTATGAATCAATATCGATCAGAACAATATCGATTGGAATCGGACACGATTTGACCTTGCGCAGTGAAAAATGGACCAAAATTGAGAAATCAGTAACATGTTTTCGATCCGTTCGATAGGAAATAATGCTCGTCTGCGTATTATATATGCATGAACAGAACGCTAAGAAGGCGTACTATGTAACTGACTATAGGGTACAACCCAAAAGTGCGAGGAAAAGACTTAGAATCAAGAATTTCCATTTTCCCGCTCAAACCTTGATTTTGGCGGGAAAGTAGCGTCTTTGCTATTTATAGCTACATTAAAAATATTTTTGCAAATGTTTTCGTCGATTATTGTAGTAGACAATGCTTTCCTACCTATTTGATGCCTTTCCGGATGTTTTTTGGCTCATTGGAAGGTATTTGACCCCTCGGAAAGGGGTACATATGTCTTTTTCTACGAACATTTATTGCCTACTTCACATATTAAGTGTTAAATGACAATGAGGAATAATATCATAAACATGGCAAGAGTGGTACCAGTAACATGAAGTCTCTACCAGCAATATTAAGGGCGCTGTGGATATTTACAGGAGACCCTATGTTATGTAAACCTTCGATTTTGCCCATGTTTTAAGCCGTGTGACCCTCCAAATGACCGAAAATAGGTGTTGTGGATCTTAGGGAATAAAATACCGTAATTTTGAAGGTAACACAGTTATCTTTTTTTATGTTCAAGATAGAACACTGTCTTTCCATGTTCCCATTCTGAAAATATGAGGTTTGATGAAAGATGAAAAGTCAAAGAGTCAAATTTTGTCACTGAAAATTGCCCAAAGAAAGTCAATTTTGTTAATGGAAAATGCGTTATGGTAGCTAAAGCAGCCAGTTAAACAAGTAATTTCACGGTATGTTCAATAATACTGTCTGACCGCCCAGTGTGAGTAGTTCAGCCCTTCTCCTATAACAAATGAGGTCACAGTCAAATGTAAAACATTGGTCCCAATATGCACACTGAACGATATTTGCAATGTTTTCTTACCCTTGCCATTGACGTTGACGGTGATCCTTCTAGTATGTCATCTAATAGATCAAGGTTAATGATATACTCGAAGATGAAGGTCATACCCAGATGGGAATTATTTCCCAAAATTGGTGACATTTGTTTGATGATTTGGCCAATTTTGACCTCCCCCTAGCCTATGAAATGTGTCTGTTCGCCACTATAAACGCCTCGTTTTGGACAGGGTTTGATTGAGAACTATGCCCAATTGACTTGCGTGTATGAATCAATATCGATCAGAACAATATCGATTGGAATCGGACACGATTTGACCTTGCGCAGTGAAAAATGGACCAAAATTGAGAAATCAGTAACATGTTTTCGATCCGTTCGATAGGAAATAATGCTCGTCTGCGTATTATATATGCATGAACAGAACGCTAAGAAGGCGTACTATGTAACTGCCTATAGGGTACAACCCGAAAGTGCGAGGAAAAGACTTAGAATCAAGAATTTCCATTTTCCCGCTCAAACCTTGATTTTGGCGGGAAAGTAGCGTCTTTGCTATTTATAGCTACATTAAAGATATTTTTGCAAATGTTTTCCTCGATTATTGTAGTAGACAATGCCTTCTTACCTATTTGATGCCTTTCCGGATGTTTTTTGGCTCATTGGAAGGTATTTGACCCCTCGGAAAGGGGTACATATGTCTTTTTCTACGAACATTTATTGCCTACTTCACATATTAAGTGTTAAATGACAATGAGGAATAATATCATAAACATGGCAAGAGTGGTACCAGTAACATGAAGTCTCTACCAGCAATATTAAGGGCGCTGTGGATATTTACAGGAGACCCTATGTTATGTAAACCTTCGATTTTGCCCATGTTTTAAGCCGTGTGACCCTCCAAATGACCGAAAATAGGTGTTGTGGATCTTAGGGAATAAAATACCGTAATTTTGAAGGTAACACGGTTATCTTTTTTTATGTTCAAGATAGAACACTGTCTTTCCATGTTCCCATTCTGAAAATATGAGGTTTGATGAAAGATGAAAAGTCAAAGAGTCAAATTTTGTCACTGAAAATTGTCCAAAGAAAGTCAATTTTGTTAATGGAAAATGCGTTATGGTAGCTAAAGCAGCCAGTTAAACAAGTAATTTCACGGTATGTTCAATAATACTGTCTGACCGCCCAGTGTGAGTAGTTCAGCCCTTCTCCTATAACAAATGAGGTCACAGTCAAATGTAAAACATTGGTCCCAATATGCACACTGAACGATATTTGCAATGTTTTCTTACCCTTGCCATTGACGTTGACGGTGATCCTTCTAGTATGTCATCTAATAGATCAAGGTTAATGATATACTCGAAGATGAAGGTCATACCCAGATGGGAATTATTTCCCAAAATTGGTGACATTTGTTTGATGATTTGGCCAATTTTGACCTCCCCCTAGCCTATGAAATGTGTCTGTTCGCCACTATAAACGCCTCGTTTTGGACAGGGTTTGATTGAGAACTATGCCCAATTGACTTGCGTGTATGAATCAATATCGATCAGAACAATATCGATTGGAATCGGACACGATTTGACCTTGCGCAGTGAAAAATGGACCAAAATTGAGAAATCAGTAACATGTTTTCGATCCGTTCGATAGAAAATAATGCTCGTCTGCGTATTATATATGCATGAACAGAACGCTAAGAAGGCGTACTATGTAACTGCCTATAGGGTACAACCCAAAAGTGCGAGGAAAAGACTTAGAATCAAGAATTTCCATTTTCCCGCCCAAACCTTGATTTTGGCGGGAAAGTAGCGTCTTTGCTATTTATAGCTACATTAAAGATATTATTGTAGTAGACAATACCTTCTTACCTATTTAATGTCTTTCCGGGTGTTTTTTGGCTCATTTGAACGTATTTGACCCCTCGAAAAAGGAAACATATGTCTTTTTCTACGAACATTTATTGCTTACTTTACACATTATAAGTGTTAAATGACAATGAGGAATACTATTATAAACATGGTATAGGGCCAGAACATGGCAAGAGTTGTACAAGTAATATGAAGTCTCTACCAGCAATATTAAGGGCGCTGTGGCTATTTACAGGGGACCCCTATGTTATGTAATTTTTTGATTTTGCCCATGTTTTAAGCCGTGGGACACTCCAAATGACTGAACATAGGTGTTGTGGTTCTTAAGGGATAAAAGATCCATAATTATGAGGGTAACACAGTTATCTCTTCATGTTCTGGATAGAACACTGTCTTTGTATATTTTCATTCGGAAAATATGAGGTTTGATGAAAGATGAAAGATGAAAAGTAAAAGAGTCAAATTTTGTCACTGAAAACTGTCCAAAGAAAGTCAATTTTGTTAATGGAAAATGCGTTATGGTAGCTAAAGCAGCCAGTTAAACAAGTAATTTCACGGTATGTTCAATAATACTGTCTGACCGCCCAGTGTGAGTAGTTCAGCCCTTCTCCTATAACAAATGAGGTCACAGTCAAATGTGTTATGGTAACTAAAGTAAGCCAGTTAAACAAGTAATTTCACAATATGTTTAATAATACTTTTTGGCCGCCCAATGTATTTGGGCCCTTATTCTATAACAAATGAGGTCACAGTCTAATGTAGAACATGGGGTGCACAATATGCAAAAAAAACGACAATCGTAACCCTAAATAGCGCGCATAGCGTGCATATTTTCGGCTGATAGCGCAATATATGACATCCCAGGTTTGCGTAGTCTATTGCTCTGTTATTATACGTTATGCTGACTTCCGTTTCAATATTGTTCTCGTGACTGGAGCAAATAGTGCAGTTGGTTCATTTTCACCTACTTAGGCAACAGCTACCATCACTATGATTTCATAAGTAGGTATAATAAAACCCATGCCGCTGATATAATTTCTCGGCCACGCCCTAATTGACGCCAAAACGACGCTTCTCTAAAGAAAGTATTCTCTTTCATATTTTGCTTAACTGATTGCAGCAATCACTGTAAATGAAAAACGGTAATATCTGGGATATCATATGCCACATATACTAAAATGTAACGATCGACGTTATGGACAGAGTATAAAAGTTAATAATGTATATCGAGAAAAGGTACATTCGCAAGGCCAAAAGCAATTAATTCCGTGCAGCACGTGCAGCTAATGAATATCCAATTAAAGAACCTGATAACCCTCCCTAGCCCCTTTTCTGTGCTTTGCCAGCCCGAATGTAATCCCCATAGACCCCGCTGTTAGTTGCTCCAGCCAGCCCGAACATCCACATATTTAAATGTCACCACCTGGCCACACACCCACACACCCACATCCGCGTAGTTTAAACGTATAGCAAGGTTCTTTCTCTGTCGCGGGTTGCGTGCTGTTCGTGTGCAATGCGTGTGCAATGTGTGCGGCAAAGTGTATACAAATCAAGGGGTGTATTAAAATCTGGCTAGGGCTCAAGTCACCAGGATCTTGGAGGCCTAGCTTGTGTGGCTTATCACCTTTTCTTTCAGCGTTGATGCACTCACTCTTGTAGTAGCTTGATCACGCCTGACACCCAGATCAGAGGAAACATAATCCAGCTAGACGCTCTCTTAGCCCCTCCCAACCCCGCCCCATTCCATACAACCCTTTATAATAGCCCCTCCCACCCGCAACTCCCCCATCTCTCCTTCGCCTGAAACCATACACACGCTATAATAGCTGCCCCCCGCCCCCCCCCCCCCCTCCAACCCGCCCCCCACGCCGCGCAGGGATTAAAGAAAGTGCTGCACGCATGAAACGCAGCCCGGTAGAGACCCCTGTGTCATGTAGCGTACTCTCTGTCCGGCGCGTCTGCCCCCGGCCGCAGGTCAGCCAGTGCAGAGGGGGGGAAACATTGGCGGGGGGGATTACCGAACGAAGCCCCAGCAAACGCGTACCAAAAAATGCTTATGACCGCATTAAATTTAAGCGAGACTAACTAATTATAAGTTATAATATATAAGTATCTATATAAATACATATCTGTACATGTGTTGGCTAAAGGCATGCTTTAATCTTTATTTTTATTTGATATCGTGCGACCGTGTTATATACATATTACAAATACATCAACACAAATATATAAACATATTGATATAACTTCAGTATTTAATTGAATACTTCAGTCAGGTGTCCTGATCTCTAATATAAGCGCCGGTCTAATATTTGCGAGGACACATAGCTTGTATTTTAAGCGAACAACACATACAGCGGAGCCACGGATCGGGGTAACCCCCTAATTTATAGCGAACACCCGGTCATAGCTATATTCAGCCCCCCCCCCCCCCCCTCTCGCCTTTTTCCTTAACCCACGTGGATCGATCGGTAATTCCAAGCTTAGCTAAGGGAACACTCGGTCATGGCTATATTCAGCATATGAGAATATGCCCGGAATATTAGGGATAAAGATCGCTTGCGTTAAAGTGATTATATGCAAGATATGTAGTCTTTTGAAATCGCAATGGGTGTATTATTTCAAGAACCACCTTAGTTCAGGACACCGACTAAACAATATGTGAGCGATGTGATACCCAAGCGATTGTCAGCGATTAGGTACCATTATCGCTGGAGACGGGAGGCAGCAGGGTCCAGATGTTTCTGTGGTATACCAGCGTACGCAGCAATGGGTGAGGTGTGCACATTTAGACATGGGCCGATTGAAGGATGTGCCGCGATCAGATAAGAGATGCGTACGGGCTGGCTAGCACGCTGGGCATTTCCCTTGGGAGTTGTAGCTGATAGCGCCTGTCGAGACCTACATGGACCGCAGAGGCCGGTTAGCCTACAGTTCATACCCCCGCCTTCTCCACCCCACTCGACGTACAACTTAATTGGTTTACCAGACATGTCGGACCAGCCGGCGGCGCCCTCCGAGGCTGTAGCGCACCGGTCATATGTTAATACCATACATAATATATCATAGAAATGACGACAGGGAGTTATTGCACTACGTTTTTGGCGTTTGAACGTATCCGTAAACGTAACCCGATGCGCATTACGTCACCAGAACAAACCTACATATATATCTATGTTTGCGGAACAGCGTATAAGTGGCCTTTCTAACATTTTGGCCGTCAGTTTCACAGCCCAAAGAATGACCTAAATATTTTCTTTCCGCTACGAATGCATATCTCAGATTTTGCAGTTATCGGGCGAGGATACGTCAAAGATGCTTGTGCACGGGAATTGAGCCTGACTCAATTGAGTATTGACTGTTCAGTTAATTGCTATTCGCTTTCTACGTTGATCGCATTTTTTTGAATTTTTCTTTTTTTATGTTTTGCTCTTAGAGAAGTGTGTATGTGTGAACAGATAGGGGTGGTGGGACAGGATGCTACCCGTCGTGTATCCCAAGATGTAGCGAAGCGCACAGAGGGAGGGGTTCGAGGCCGGCGGGGTCGGTTCGCGCCCAATGCAGTCAGAGAGTAAAGGACTTCCCTTGTCCATATACAAAGTTGGGGCGGAGGCAGGGTTTTATGACCCATACAGCGGTAGTGGGGCTGGCCGAACTAATGGGAGTTGTAAATGCTGGCGTCATGACTGGGCATGGTGAGAGACTTGCACAGATTCAAACTTGTGTCAGTAATTGTGCTCCATGCTTTAGGCTTGCCTAGTTGGGATTTCATCTACTGGATAGGCCTACATTCAGTTCTATCTTGGAATTTATCTATTAGAAAAAGAAAAAAAAATGGGTCTACCGGTTTATTTGAGTACATGTGCCGGTATCTACAACCATGTTATGCAATGTCATGATATATCATGATATACCTTTGCCAAAATACCATGGTATACCATGGTATGCAATGTCATGATATATTATGATATACCTCCGCCAAACTACCATGGTATATCATGATATACCATAGTAAATCATGGTATCAAATACCATGGTATAACATGGTATATACCTCCGCCAAAGTACCATGCCTATTTACCATGGTATACCATGGTAATTTTTCATAAGGGAGCTGTTTGGGGATATTTCTTAATCAAATCCTAAGTGGAAAGACCTCGTATTAGGGCAGATCGACGAACACATTTAACTATATGGAAAGGAATGTCGCAACAGTACAGGGGCAAAATTTGGGCCTGATGGGACGATAAATAAAGTTAGATATGGGACCCAGTGCAGCAACGTGGGCTAAATGCATCAACGCGGGGTCATTTGCGTTTGTTATCTTTTGTAATACGGTAAAACCTCCCTGCCCGACCACCTCCCTAACCTGATCGCCTCCCTAACTCGATCGATTTTTTCGAGTGCCGATGGTCGGCATATGTCTTAGCATTGCAACAGTATTCTATAACCCGACCACCTCCCTACTCTGTAAGCCGATCGATCATTTTGGTCCCAAAGCCCCATTTCATATTCCTGCAGTCGATCGGTTGTCGGCTGGCGGAAGGATTAGTGTCACCGGCTGATTGCAATTAGTAGAACACACACATTCAGGCCATAACGCCTGTGAACTGGATAACACGCTTGAAATGTGTGAAGTATGTTTGCATGTTCGGGCGATATACCGCCTGCGAACGGCATGAGCTTTGATGAACTTGTTCACAAAGCTCCCTCTTGTTTTCACACACACGTGAGATACAAGTAGCGGCTATATATGGTATGGATATTGTCTTATGAGAAAGAGTTTCCACTTTCACGGAAGGTAAAACTCAAACTAAAGGTCAATACGAAGGAACGCGAGGGCAAGATCTATCAAAACAGCTTGCTGATATCTTTGGCATCGGAAAATCAACAGTTTTTGCTATGTTGATTGGTTGATATTCTGTAACCCGACCACCTCCCTAAGTCGATCGATGAGCGGCAGTCCCGTCCTCGGTCGACTTAGAGAGGTTTTACTGTACCTTTTATAACCCTGAATTACAATCCGGCCCCAAAATGTCGAAACCTGAAAACTCACTTTCCCATCTTACCCATAATTTGCAGATATCTCAGATTTTTACTCTATACGCTTGTTTACAGTTTCCATCATAAAATATTTTATCTCAAATCGCTTTTCGCCCATTTTTACATATAGTATGTAATATATGAACAATAGTGTTACATTATAATCCTAAAATGTTTCAACGTTCTCAGAACGTTTTTGGAAGGTTACATTATAACCTAACATTATTCAT
Organism: Arenicola marina; assembly: GCA_964019135.1. Taxonomy (NCBI): domain Eukaryota; kingdom Metazoa; phylum Annelida; class Polychaeta; family Arenicolidae; genus Arenicola; species Arenicola marina. The sequence goes on from OZ025250.1 coordinate 55,395,375, forward strand.
CGTTCTAAAAACGTTTTTGGAAGGTTACATTATAACCTAACATTATTTATCGTTCCCAGAACGTTTTTAGAAGGCTACATTATAACCTAAAATTAGGCAACGTTCCCAGAACGTTTTTGGAAGGATGCATTATAACCGTAGAAGTTATTCAACGTTCCAAGAACGTTTTTAGAAGGTTACATTATAACCTAAAATTAATCAACGTTCTCAAAACGTTTTTGGAAGGATCCGTTATAACCCTTAAAATATTCACCGTTCCCAAAACGTTTTTGGAAGGAAAGATTATAACCTAAAATTAAGCAACGTTCACAGAACGTTTTTGGAAGGATGCATTATAACCCTAAAATTATTCAACGTTCCCAGAATGTTTTCGGAAGGTTACATTATAACGTAACATTATTCACCGTTCCCTGAACGTTTTTAGAAGGTTACATTATAACCTAAAATTAATCAACGTTCTCAATACGTTTTTGGAAGGAAAAATTATAACCTAAAATTAAGCAACGTTACCAGAACGTTTTTGGAAGGATGCATTATAACCCTAAAATTATTCAACGTTCCCCAAACGTTTTTGGAAGGTTACATTACAACCTGAAATTAATCAACGTTCCCAAAACGTTTTTGGAAGGTTACATTATAACCTAACATTATTCATCGTTCTCAAAACGTTTTTGGAAGGTTACATTATAACCCTAAAATTATTCAACGTTCCCAGAACGTTTTTGGAAGGTGACGTTACAACCTAAAAATAATCAACGTTCTCAAAACGTTTTTGGAAGGATCCGTTATAACCCTTAAAATATTCACCGTTCCCAAAACGTTTTTGGAAAGAAAGATGATAATATAAAATTAAGCAACGTTCCCAGAACGTTTTTGGAAGGATGCATTATAACCCTAACATTATTCATCGTTCCCAGAACGTTTTTAGAAGGTTACATTATAACCCTAAAATTATTCAACGTTCCCAAAACGTTTTTGGAAGGTTACATTACAACCTAAAATTAATCAACGTTCCCAAAACGTTTTTGGAAGGTTACATTATAATCCTAAAATTATTCAACGTTCCCATAACGTTTTTGGAAGGTTACGTTATAACGATAACGAAGTGATAACTTTCGGGTAACGTTAGCATAACGTTAGGTGTTTGCTGGGTTAGCAGGATCGGACCCAGATATGCTGGAAGGAAAAGGGGGCCGGTTTCGAGTAATGGCCTAGCTGTGTGGCTTTCCTATGTTAAATGGTATAAATTTCGGCCCTAAAGGGGCGGGAGCGATCGCTAGATCCACCATGAGAATTGCATTTATAATCTTCTTCCTCTTAGGAAAGGGCGAAGTATCATAAAATTTTATATATAGGTATATGAAGAACAAGCAGACGATATTTGGCTCATAATGTTTATTTATTACATGCTGGAATGGCAATAAATCTATATTTAGTGACTACCAAATCACATGAATTATTACTAGTTTTATTATTAATGGCAGCTCTACAACAAAATGTTGATATGTGTTATGATAAGTCTTTGATCTTCAAATGTAAGAATAATGTATTTCCGTTCTCAGTGTACAAGGTAGTTAAATAGGTATCTGTGGGAGAGGGGGCAGCCGAGAAAACATATGCCTGTGTGTTACTTTAACCGCTAAATTAAGTCCGCGTTATCGGCTGAATGTTATATAATGCTACACCATAGGAATGCAACATATCGTTAAACCCTATATATTTTTTTATTTTTTTCATTTCCTCCGCAGCAGGTATCGAGTACAAATATTTGAAGGCACAGGCATACAAATATACAATAAACTATAAAACTGATCATTCAAATATTGGTCTGAGTGGGCCCCACTTTCTATCAAATTTACACAAACTGGATCCCCCCTTACTGTACCCAATACATCGCTCTGTGAAATAATTGGCCTTTATAACCCTAAGACATACTTGGAGGTTTGGTGTCTTACCTTTCCATTTACATATGTAAATGTGTCTTTTTACAATAAGTATTAAGTGATTAAGTAAACTACTACACCGTGTGTCGGAAAGCCCGAAAATTATACTAATTATAGACAACAAAGGTGTTGTACTCACATGTATATACGGTTCTAGCTAATTAGCAAAAGCTATCCATACACCCTTAACATACGGACAGTCCCAGAAGAGATGGGTGATGGATTTTGTGGCCTTATTACAAAATGTACAAACATCCGTGTCTTTCACCTTACAATTTTTCAAATAGACATTAGTCGCGATCACGCTATGCAATATCTCAAACTGGAAACTTCTAAGCTTTTCATTTACCGTGGCGTCATACGACAATTCATAGTGACGGTGCCATTGATCAGGTGACCACGTGCATTCCAGCTCACTTTCCCATTTCACTTTAAACCCTATATATATGTGTACATGCTGAAAACCAGCAACAGAGTCCCATATGCAAGTCAATTATTTACTGCAAGATGAAAGAACGACGATTTGGTATTGAATAGTTCTTGGTAATAGTATAGTTCTTCGTTAAAGTTTAATGCATATATTACATGTATTGCTAACACTATTAAGACTCCAACGTTAATCTTGGTCATTTTTTTTATATATATAATATATTTGTACAAAATATATATACTCTGCTGCATTCCGGAGCTAAACACATAATTTTTTCTCTTGATTATTGGGACAAAAGCTAGCATCAAATATATATAATATAAATATCAGATATATAATATGAATATCATATGTATGATATGAATATCATATATATAATATGAATACCATATAAATATTATATAAATATTATTTAAATATGATATAAATATCGTGTAAATATCATTTAAGTATCATATAAATATTATATAAATGACGTATAAATATCATATATTTAATTTAAATATCATATAAATATTATATAAATGTCGTATAAATATCAAATATATAATTTAAATATCACATATATAAAATAAACTGCGCATGTGATTTACCCTTAAGCATAGGTATTCCTGCCAACAGAGACGCTCTCGCACACTGCACAACTTGTTACCACTCCCTTCGTCTGTTCTTGTTCTCATCGTTAACAAGTGATCACGATCTTACCCTAAAAGTAATCAAAAATCACAACGTTTATGGATGAATGAGGGGATGGGTCTTTTATGCCACATTCATGTACGCATGGCTTACACCGGGCCAAGACAAATAATGAGGACTTGACGGCATCGGACACAGGCGGGGTTTGAACCAGCAACATCTTGGTTTTATTGTGGGTGCGCATAGGACGTGCATTTTGTTCTGATATAAGTGAGAGATTGAAATAATCAATTGGGTGTGATGTAACTTAATCATATGCGCTGTAATTGAAATTAAAAAAAGGGAAAGAAAGAAACATACTGTGGAAGAACGTGGGCGCTAGGCTTCGGAAGTGTATGTGGGCCCGCTGTCCCGCGAGTTCTTGTGCCTCCTCGCGTTATATCGATGCTGAATGCAAAACATTATCATTCATTCCACATATAGATGTTGATCACATCAATAAAATAGCTTAGACTAAATAGATGTTGAATTAAATTACAGGGATGGATCCAGAAAATCTGGTTAGCGGGGGCCGCCACTGAATTAAGCAAAGTGTTTTAACTTTGTCGCCGGCGATATCAATGATACAGCGAAAGGCATAGTTAATGCACCTCATACCAAATAGAAACCTACATGGTCGGTTACAACTAATTTCTGTTCTTGTGTAGCAAGGACAAGTCGGATGGCATTTGACCTGTGGTAGACTAGAGGGACACAAGGGTTATCGGGCTGCCATCGGACGGTAAATTTAGTTTTTACCTTGTCTCACATAATATATACTTAAGTTACAAACCAGTTGTCAGCCTGTTAAAGCAGCCTACTTATATGCGTCATCTTAGATTTATTAAATTTTAGAATCAAGACTAAAAGTGTATCAAAATTATGATGCATATGTTTCAAAGGTCTTAGAGTTTGTAAAACAACAATTTCAACATAAACATAAACTGTTCCATATTCTATAGTATTAGAGCTACATAATTTTTTTATTGAGCCACAGGGAAATATTCAAAGCTTTTCTGGTGAAAATTAACGCATGAGCGGTTTCACTTTTGTGAGTTTTACCTACACGTGCTTTCGAGACAATACTCACCCTTGGCGGGGATCCCGCAAAGGAACTGAAATAAGGAATTGATGCCGTCAGCAGCCAATAGTTTGAAATAATTTGTCCCTTATGGTCACACTATCTTATATAAAAAAAGTTAAGAAACATACGTCGTATGCATACTGGCCATATAACGCTCACTCGAAGACTACTATCATTGTAGTCCAGACAAATCATTGACAAACTGAACACATATAGGTCAACATTCCTTATAGTGCTCATGACTTCATGTTGCGTTTTAAAATGTAGCAAACGAATAAAATTCCGCAAGCAAACTCGACATTGAGCGTAAGTTAATTCGATTCTCCAGTCCCGGCGCAATCCATCACACCCGCATAACATACCGACAAGCGAATGACGTCAGGCGGCACAGCAGCCAACATAAGCGACCGGCGAGCAGAAGCGACACAGCGAGCAGAAGCGACACAGCGAGCAGAAGCGACACAGCGAGCAGAAGCGACACAGCGAGCAGAAGCGACACAGCGAGCAGAAGCGACACAGCGAGCAGAAGCGACACAGCGAGCAGAAGCGACACAGCGAGCAGAAGCGACACAGCGAGCAGAAGCGACACAGCGAGCAGAAGCGACACAGCGAGCAGAAGCGACACAGCCCGCAAAAGCGACACATCCAGCAAAAGCGACCCGGCAAGCTGAATCTACATAGAGAGTAAAAGCTACCCAGCAGACGTCATTCAGAAGTGACATAGTAAGAAGCATAGCAAAAAGCGACATAACGAGCAAAATTGCTATAACGGGCAGAAGTGACATAATGAGCAAAAGCGACATAATGACCAGAAAAAAACAGAAGCACTCTCTTACCCTTAATCAGGTCTATTACTCTTAAGAAGTCACATTAGAGCATAGAAGCGCCACAAGAGAATGCGGAAGCGACATGGCAATGAGCATGACATGCTTTACAGAGAACAGTAATGGTGTGTTACAGATCAGAGCAGACATTAATTATTATTCGGACAGGGTGAGGCGAGGGTTGAGAAGGGAGACAAGTTCATCTTGGCGTGAAAAGGTTTTATTTGTACTAGCTAAAACTACACAGTAAAGTTAATTATATATACAGCAGAGATGCCAAATGTAGGGTTGTTTTTTATCACGCCAAGATGAGGAAGGGGTTGGGGAGAGGATCAAATGCTGGTTTGTTCATAGATTTTCTGCTAGGAGCATAGTACGGTGGTTTACGACTACTTGGTGATAACCGGCCCGTATCAGTGGTTCTATGCGTTTTGTGTACATGTCATCGGTATGGGCGCGACTCAGTGCATCGGCAAGTTCTAGTTCGGCTCCAGGTGTGTGTTTTACTTCGATTGTTATCGAAAACCTGGCTGACAGTAGCCAAATCTGTCTGGCGCATTGCAGGAGGAAGCGGTCGTGACTCCTGCCGTGTGTCAGCACAGACAGGTTGACGGTGTTGTCACAATCAATAACGACATGGGCGTTACGCTAAAGGTGGGTCCACGTCTTGACAGCTATGACCGCGTTCAGCATCTCCAAATGACATATCGAGAGGGGTTGCGTCCGGACAAAGGTGGGATATTCCGAAAGGTGGTACTCTTTGATGAGGTCGCAGAATCCGCCAAATCCAGTCAGGCAGCTGTCAATGGCGACGTTGACTTGGGTTCGTTCTGGTGTAATGAGTTCGATGCCGTTGTAGGTGGGGAGGAATGTTAGGAACCAGTTGACATCTTTCTTGGAATCTTCAGGCAGCTTTGTAGTGCCGGTCAGTGGTGCCCCGCGTAGTGTCTCCAGCATGCGACTGAGGAAGAGGCGGGCAGGCCTGCAGACGCGAGAGATGTACAGCAGCTTCCCGAGGAGTTTGTTTAGGTGAGTCCTGGTTGTTGTGGCGCGTGGCAGCCATTCCCGCAGCAGTGACACCGTGTCGCAGATCTTGTCTTGTGGTAACCTGATCTCCATGGCGACGGTGTCAAACTCGATGCCGATCCAGGTCATGCGTGTGGAGGGTGCAGTGGCTTTGTGGTGGGTCTCCTGGACGCGACTTTTTCTTTTCTGCCGGCTAATGGCCGCCCGTGCGCATGCACCACGCTAAATGAGCTATACATTATAACGTCATGAATATTCAGTACCAGCGCTGTGACGTTACTTGAAGTTACGCTGATCGCGGCTTACAGCAGGGTGGGATTCAGATATAGTCTGGGCAGCCTCGGCAGAATCAGTGGTCAACCCGTAACAAATGGCAATAGTAATCAAACCTGTTTTTTCTCATTCCTTATGTATCTGGTAATATAATTTCCAACATCGACCAAAATCTATTCATTGGAACATATTTTTTTACGGGCGTGGTTTACCCTACCCCCGTAACATAAGAATGGATTACGTATTTTTCCTAACACGAAGTGGCAGAGAAGCTTTGTAATTGAGACCTTTACTACGAATTTAGACCTTCGTAGACTACCTCTACTATATGTAATGGAGTGTTTTTTGATCTACCAAATGCAACAAACAAAAATAAAATATCTTTCATATCGACACCGTGCATTTGCACAGCGCGCCGGATGGGTCACAAGTGTGACGAACTGTAGTAACTTATCCATAAATTATCCCATTTCCACAATTTAATCGACTATGTACGCGTTTTATCTTTTGCCAGATCTACCGCCGTGCCGATCTAGATAGGCCGGGTAAAAAAATTGGGACGGGGGTGGGGGGGGGGGCGACTCTATCTGCAACGTTTCACACTTTTGATAAGTGAAACGTTATAGCTAGGTAAATGAGGTGTGCCTCACCCCCAATATCGGGGGGAGGTGGGGGGGGGCAGGGGAGGTATTTATGTTCCTCGGGAATGGGCTTTTCATTTGACCTTGACCTTGAACTGAGATTGATGAAAATAATTCTTCGTGAACTGGGAATGAGGTAGAAAGCGACCCGTCGTGATCAAGGGTTTTAATTAATCGTGAAATGGGAATTTGAATATTAAATAACGCTCGTTTAAATTCAACGTGACCTGGGAATCAAGAAAGTTATTTTTCGTTATCAGGGAAAACTATGCCCCCTTTGACCCCCCCCCCCCCCCGCCCCAACATGGTGTCTCCCCTCCCCAAACTTGGGGGTTCTACCCTCCCATAACTTGTGGTGTCTACGTTCCCGTAATTTAGGATACCACCCCAACCTGAGTGTCACCCCTCCCTTAACTTGGGGCGTCTCCCCTCTTCTAATTTAGGGTGTCTACCCTCTCCTAACTTGGGGTACCACTCTAACTTGCGGTACCACTCCAAGTTCGGGTGGTCCAACTTGGCGCGTCTCCCTTCACATTAGTTGAGGCCTCTCCCATCGCCAAACTTGATGCCTCCCGGTCTCCAAATATAGGGTGTCTTTCCTCCCCAAATATTGGGTGTCTTCCCTTCCTAAATATTGGGTGTCTCCCCTCCTCAACCTGGGGTGTATTCTCTCTCCTAATTCGGGGTGTCTAGCCCCCCCCCCCATAACTTGCCTCTCCCCTCTCTACACTTGCAGTACACGTTAAAAACCTGAGGTGTCTTTTCTCTCTTTATTAGGGGTGTATCCCCTCCCCTAACTTGGGGTATCTCCCATCTCCAAACTTGAAGCACCACCCATACTTGGGGTGTCTCCCCTCCCTTATTTTGGGGTATTTCCCCTCCTTTAACTTGGGATGTCTCCCCTATCCTAACTTGGAGTACCACCCCAATTTGGGTTGCCTCCCTTTTCCTAATGCATGGTGTCTCCCCTCCCCTAATCTGATGTGCCTCCCCTCCCCTAAGTTGGGATGTCTCCCCTCCCAAAACTTGGGGTGCCTCTACTGTCAAAACTCCTGTCTTCCCTTTCATAATTTAGGGTCTCTCTCCTCCCGAAACTTGGGGTACCACCCTTATCTGGGGGTCTCTCCCCTCCCGAAACTTGGGGTACTACCCGAACTTGGGGTACTACAACTTGCCAGAACTTGCGCACCACAACTAAATTGGGGTGTCTCCCCTTCCCTAAATTTGGATGTATCCCCTCCCATAACTTGGTGTACCACTCGAATATTGAATGTCCACCTACCCCCTAAATTAGGCTACCACCCCAACTCTTGGTGTCTTCCCTCCCCTAACTTAGGGCGTCTCCCCTTCCATAACAGGGTGTGTCCCCTCTCCTATCTTGGGGTAGTGCTCCATTTTGAAGTATCTTCCCTGCCCTATCTTACGGCATCACCTGAATTTTGAATGTCTCCCCTCCCCTAACTTGGGGTACCGCCCCAATTTGGGGTGTCTTTCCTCCAATAACTTGGAATAGCATCCAAACTTGGAATGTCTGCCCTCACTACTATCCCAATCTCGCCTCCCCTAACTTAGAGTATGTCCCCTCTCCTAATTCCTTAAAACCCCTAACCCCCGCCCCATCCCTTCCCCCTTGGATCCTGCTGAGTACCATCTGTACCGATGAAAGTTTACATTGACAGACCCCCAAATCCCCTTCCACATACATATCTTATTCATATATGATCAGGATGAAACGCCTTAACAATCGATTGAATTGCGAATATCGGACCATGTATGAAAAAGTCGGTCAAACCAGAGACCCATCCGGCTCGCCATGCAATTACACTGCATCGATCGACAGTCGGAAAACAGAAAAAGAGTTCTGAATGTAAAGATTCCTATATGATTTAAACAATATATTTTTATTTATGTTTGTTGTATTTTGCAGTTTAAATAAATTTCTATCACGAAAACTGGAAATGTGGGTATTGTAGATCACAATTCGTAGTGCGGGTCTCAACTGCCTCGCCTTCCTGTCATTTCGTTTATGTAAAAATACGTTGCTTCTTGTGGGGGATTAATAGGGTAAAGTAAGCCACCCCCTTAAAAATATCTTCCAATGAATAGATTTTGGTAGATTTTGGAAACACTACTTCTAGATACCTAAGGAATAAGAAATAACAGGTTTCATTACTATTGCAATTTGTCTTGGGTATATCCCTATTACTACTATACTAGACGATAGGCCGGTTTCGAGAGTTTCGAGAGCCCAGCTTTTGCTTTTCATATGTTGAATGGTATAAAGTTCGATCCTCGAAGGGGGGCCGGGGCCGGGTAGCGCCCCTCCCCACCCACTGGATCCGCTCTGCGCAGTAGGCCTACTTATCGTGCCGTTCAATTCCAAAGCTCAGCACAATGAAAGTAACTTGTTCCACTGAAAGTAAACATTAGATCGGCGCACAATTTTGGCGAGAAGAGTTTAGAACCAGGCGCAGTCAAACGCCGCCAGTCATTGCGAATCCCACTGGCGCCGTGGTGGAGCATCTTACTTTTTGATCGTAAGGCTGTGAGTACCGATGAATAAATTAAAAAAACATATATATATTTATTGATGGCTATGCTTACTATTGTTCCTGAAAATCAGTTTTTAAAGAAAAATCTGTTATTTTAACTATGACGCAGCGAATAATTGAAAGAACATGATTTTGACTTTTTTTAGCGCAAACGTGCTGAATGCTCAATCCAGCACATATTGAGCAGACTCTGAACCCGCCCCACCCCCCCCCCCCCCCCCAGTGGCGTGTGGAGGAATCTTTGAAAGGGGGGGCACAATAAAAAAATTGACGGCAGCGGGGGGGGGGGGCACAGTTATGCAATCTTGCGACCGGGGGGGAAGGGCTGAACAAAATTGCGTCCAAGGGTTCCATTATTTTTTGATCACCGTGGGGGGCACAGATTTTGCAAAGGGGGGGGGGCACATATATACTTTAGGGTCTGAAAGGGGGGGCACGTGCCCCCTGTGCCCCCCCCCCCCTCCTAGACACGCCCATACCCCCACCCCCTATCCAGATGGATCCGCCACTGGGGGGGGGGGCACAGTTATGCAATCTTGCGACCGGGGGGCAAGGGCTGAACAAAATTGCGACCAAGGGTTCCATTATGTTTTTTATCACCGTGGGGGACACAGATGTTGTTAAAGGGGGGGAAACAGATATACTTTAGGGTCTGGGAGGGGGGGGGGCACGTGCCCCCTGTGCCCCCCCCTTTCCGCATAATTCAACTGCGGACCACATTTGTCTTTCACTCTCTTTACATGTTTATCGTACTATCGACAAAGTGCGACTTAGACCTGTTTAGACCTGATTGCGTGATTATTGTCAGAAAGCAGCCCTGCGAGGTCTCGGCTAACTGGGTCAACTGTAACATATGCAAATCTGTGACGTCGTATCCCGCGGCGGCCATTACCCGGCAGAAAATAAAAAGTCGCTGGACGCGACTTATACACCTAGATCAGCCAGCAGACGGTGGAGGGCCGTGAAGCCTGCCTGAGCCGCAGTCTCGCCCTGGGCAGCACCGGCGAAGTCGTCTTCGTAGTTGAGCGTATCATGGCCGGCCTCTCCCATCATATGTGAGATGGCGTTGGTCACACGCTGACAGGCCATAGCGCCCCAGCGGCTCCCGCACGGTATGGCGACGTCAAAGAAATAGTCTCTATTCCATTTGATGCCGAGTAGTGGCCAGTCGAGAGGGTCGCATCTCAGTTGTCTGTAGCAGCGGGCGAGGTCTACCCTGAACAGTAGTGCGTCTTGTCCGTGCTTTGTGATGAGGTCGACAAGATTGTCGACAGTAGGCAGTTTCACTTTGTATGGTTTGCCAATATATGTGTCTGTTGGCGTGCCGGAGTTGACCGAGGAGTGGTGAGGCCAGGAGAAGTCAGTTATGACCCGGCGGTCGTCGGAGTTTCTTTTAGGGCGAGTCATGAGGAGGCTGGTCTGGAACCCGGGGCGGAAGGGCGGGTCGGTGAAAGGGCCGACGAGGGCGCTCTCGGCTAATTCCTTAGTGATATAACTCGCGACGTGGGTGGGAAAGGCGTCGGCGGATTGGTGATTTGACCTTAAGATGGGCGTGGCCGGGGGATGGTGGGCAGTGTAGTTGATAGGCCAGCCGTACTGTAGATAGTCACACAGCTCCCTATCTTCAGTGTAGTTAACGAGGCGAGTCCGCCACGCCTGCATGTTGAGAGCGTGGGGGAGGGGTATGCGCGCGGCCATAAAGTTAGGCACTCTAGTCTGTGTCACGGCTGTGTAGATGGTGCGCCATTCCCTGTTAATGAGGCGACCTCTGTGTGACCCCGGGAGGGGGGGGTGTCGGGGCGCTGATATCCGGGACGACTGGCCAGTGTGGGTCCGGTGAAGAGGAGGGGTTCTTCTGGGGGGGGGGGGGGGGGGGTGACTAAGTGGATTTCGGAGCAGTTTTGGCTGGCTGTATATGCAGCGGCGGCTGCATTTAAGGTTGAGAGCCCGGCTTTAGGTGGCTGTCCTCGTGCGGACAGGCTGTGCGGGCTTGGGGTGGTACCGTTGGGGTTGTGATCCACCGGCGGTCGGGGGATTGGGCTGGCTGGCAGCGAGTGGGTGGTCGAGTGGGTGGTAATCCTGGGATTGAGGCACACCGGCGGTGGTGTAGTGGTGCTGGCTGGCAGCGAGTGGGTGGTGATCCCAGGGCTGGCGCTGGGCTTAAGGCACACCGGCGGTGGTGTAGTGGTGCTGCCTGGCAGCGAGTGGGTGGTGATCCCAGGGCTGGAGCTGGGCTTGAGGCACACCGGCGGTGATGTAGTGGTGCTGGCTGGCAGCGAGTGGGTGGTGATCCCAGGGCTGGCGCTGGGCTTGAGGCACACCAGCGGTGGTGTAGTGGTGCTGCCTTGCAGCGAGTGGGTGGTGATCCCAGGGCTGGAGCTGGGCTTGAGGCACACCGGCGGTGGTATAGTGGTGCTGGCTGGCAGCGTGTGGGTGGTGATCCCAGGGCTGGAGCTGGGCTTGAGGCACACCGGCGGTGGTGTAGTGGTGCTGGCTGGCAGCGAGTGGGTGGTGATCCCATGGCTGGAGCTGGGCTTGAGGCACTCCGGCGGTGGTGTAGTGGTGCTGCCTGGCAGCGAGTGGGTGGTGATCCCAGGGCTGGCCGTGGGCTTGAGGCACACCGGCCGTGGTGTAGTGGTGCTGCCTGGCAGCGAGTGGGTGGTGATCCCAGGGCTGGCCGTGGGCTTGAGGCACACCGGCGGTGGCGTAGTGGTGCTGGCTGGCAGCGAGTGGGTGGTGATCCCAGGGCTGGAGCTGGGCTTGAGGCACACCGGCGGTGGTGTAGTGGTGCTGGCTGGCAGCGAGTGGGTGGTGATCCCAGGGCTGGAGCTGGGCTTGAGGCACACCGGCGATGGTGTAGTGGTGCTGCCTGGCAGCGAGTGGGTGGTGATCCCAGGGCTGGAGCTGGGCTTGAGGCACACCGGCGGTGGTGTAGTGGTGCTGGCTGGCAGCGAGTGGGTGGTGATCCCAGGGCTGGAGCTGGGCTTGAGGCACTCCGGCGATGGTGTAGTAGTGCTGGCTGGCAGCGAGTGGGTGGTGATCCCAGGGCTGGCGCTGGGCTTGAGGCACACCGGCGGTGGTGTAGTGGTGCTGGCTGGCAGCGAGTGGGTGGTGACCCCAGGCTTGAGCTAGGGTTGAGGCACACCGGCGATGGTGTAGTGGTGCTGGCTGGCATTGAGTGGGTGGTGATCACAGGGCTGGAGCTGGGGTTGAGGCACACCGGCGATGGTGTAGTGGTGCTGGCTGGCAGTGAGTGGGTGGTGATCCCAGGGCTGGAGCTGGGCTTGAGGCACACCGGCGGTGGTGTAGTGGTGCTGGCTGGCAGCGAGTGGGTGGTGATCCCAGGGCTGGCGCTGGGCTTGAGGCACACCGGCGTTGGTGTAGTGGTGCTGGCTGGCAGCGAGTGGGTGGTGACCCCAGGTCTGGAGCTGGGCTTGAGGCACTCCAGGGGTGGTGTAGTAGTGCTGGCTGGCAGCGAGTGGGTGGTGATCCCAGGGCTGGCGCTGGGCATGAGGCACTCCGGCGATGGTGTAGTGGTGCTGGCTGGCAGCGAGTGGGTGGTGATCCCAGGGCTGGCGCTGGGCTTGAGGCACACCGGCGGTGGTGTAGTGGTGCTGCCTGGCAGCGAGTGGGTGGTGATCCCAGGGCTGGAGCTGGGGTTGAGGCAAACCGGCGGTGGTGTAGTGGTGCTGGCTGGCAGCGAGTGGGTGGTGATCCCAGGGCTGGAGCTGGGCTTGAGGCACTCCGGCGATGGTGTAGTGGTGCTGGCTGGCAGCGAGTGGGTGGAGATCCCAGGGCTGGAGCTGGGCTTGAGGCACACCGGCGGTTGTGTAGTGGTGCTGGCTGGCAGCGAGTGGGTGGTGATCCCAGGGCTGGAGCTGGGCTTCAGGCACTCCGGCGATGGTGTAGTGGTGCTGGCTGGCAGCGAGTGGGTGGTGATCCTAGGGCTGCCGCTGGGCTTGAGGCACACCGGCGATGGTGTAGTGGTGCTGGCTGGCAGCGAGTGGGTGGTGATCCCAGGGCTGGAGCTGGGCTTGAGGCACACCGGCGGTGGTGTAGTGGTGCTGGGTGGCAGCGTGTGGGTGGTGATCCCAGGGCTGGAGTTGGGCTTGAGGCACTCCGGCGATGGTGTAGTGGTGCTGGCTGGCAGCGAGTGGGTGGTGACCCCAGGGCTGGCGCTGGGCTTGAGGCACACCGGCGGTGGTGTAGTGGTGCTGGCTGGCAGCGGGTGGGTGGTGATCCCAGGGCTGGAGCTGGGCTTGAGGCACTCCGGCGATGGTGTAGTGGTGCTGGCTGGCAGCGAGTGGGTGGTGATCCCAGGGCTAGAGCTGGGCTTGAGGCACACCGGCGGTGGTGTAGTGGTGCTGGCTGGCAGCGAGTGGGTGGTGATCCCAGGGCTGGAGCTGGGGTTGAGGCACACCGGCGATGGTGTAGTGGTGCTGGCTGGCAGCGAGTGGGTGGTGATCCCAGGGCTGGAGCTGGGCTTGAGGCACACCGGCGGTGGTGTAGTGGTGCTGGCTGGCAGCGAGTGGGTCGTGATCCCAGGGCTGGCCGTGGGCTTGAGGCACACCCGCGGTGGTGTAGTGGTGCTGGCTGGCAGTTTAGTGGGTGGTGACCCCAGGGCTGGCGCTGGGCTTGCGGCACTCCGGTGGTGGTGTAGTGGTGCTGGCTGGCAGCGAGTGTGTGGTGATCCCAGGGCTGGAGCTGGGCTTGAGGCACACCGGCGGTGGTGTAGTGGTGCTGGCTGGCAGCGAGTGGGTGGTGATCCCAGGGCGGGAGCTGGGGCTTGAGGCACACCGGCGGTGGTGTAGTGGTGCTGGCTGGCAGCGAGTGGGTGGTGATCCCAGGGCTGGAGCTGGGCTTGAGGCATACCGGCGGTGGTGTAGTGGTGCTGACTGGCAGCGAGTGGGTGGTGATCCCAGGGCTGGAGCTGGGCTTGAGGCACTCCGGCGATGGTGTAGTGGTGCTGGCTGGCAGCGAGTGGGTGGTGACCCCAGGGCTGGCGCTGGGCTTGAGGCACACCGGCGGTGGTGTAGTGGTGCTGGCTGGCAGCGAGTGGGTGGTGATCCCAGGGCTGGAGCTGGGCTTGAGGCACTCCGGCGATGGTGTAGTGGTGCTGGCTGGCAGCGAGTGGGTGGTGATCCCAGGGCTGGAGCTGGGCTTGAGGCACACCGGCGGTGGTGTAGTGGTGCTGGCTGGCAGCGAGTTGGTGGTGATCCCAGCGCTGGAGCTGGGCTTGAGGCACACCAGCGGTGGTGTTGTGGTGCTGGCTGGCAGCGAGTGGGTGGTGATCCCAGGGCTGGAGCTGGGCTTGAGGCACTCCGGCGATGGTGTAGTGGTGCTGGCTGGCAGCGAGTGGGTGGTGATCCCAGGGCTGGAGCTGGGCTTAAGGCACACCGGCGGTGGTGTAGTGGTGCTGGCTGGCAGCGAGTGGGTGGTGACCCCAGGGCTGGCGCTGGGCTTGAGGCACACCGGCGGTGGTGTAGTGGTGCTGGCTGGCAGCGAGTGGGTGGTGATCCCAGGGCTGGAGCTGGGCTTGAGGCATTCCGGCGATGGTGTAATGGTGCTGGCTGGCAGCGAGTGGGTGGTGACCCCAGGGCTGGCGCTGGGCTTGAGGGACACCGGCGGTGGTGTAGTGGTGCTGGCTGGCAGCGAGTGGGTGGTGATCCCAGGGCTGGAGCTGGGCTTGAGGCGCTCCGGCGATGGTGTAGTGGTGCTGGCTGGCAGCGAGTGGGTGGTGATCCCAGGGCTAGAGCTGGGCTTGAGGCACACCGGCGGTGGTGTAGTGGCGCTGGCTGGCAGCGAGTGGGTGGTGATCCCAGGGCTGGAGCTTGGGTTGAGGCACACCGGCGATGGTGTAGTGGTGCTGGCTGGCAGCGAGTGGGTGGTGATCCCAGGGCTGGAGCTGGGCTTGAGGCACACCGGCGGTGGTGTAGTGGTGCTAGCTGGCAGCGAGTGGGTCGTGATCCCAGGGCAGGCCGTGGGCTTGAGGCACACCGTCGGTGGTGTAGTGGTGCTGGCTGGCAGCGAGTGGGTGGTGATCGCAGGGCTGGAGCTGGGGTTGAGGCACACCGGCGGTGGTGTAGTGGTGCTGGCTGGCAGCGAGTGGGTGGTGATCCCAGGGCGGGAGCTGGGCTTGAGGCATACCGGCGGTGGTGTACTGGTGCTGGCTGGCAGCGAGTGGGTCGTGATCCCAGGGCTGGAGCTGGGCTTGAGGCACACCGGCGGTGGTGTAGTGGTGCTGGCTGGCAGCGAGTGCGTGGTGATCCCAGGGCTGGAGCTGGGCTTGAGGCACACCGGCGGTGGTGTAGTGGTGCTGGCTGGCAGCGAGTGGGTGGTGATCCCAGGGCGGGAGCTGGGCTTGAGGCACACCGGCGATGGTGTAGTGGTGCTGGCTGGCAGCGAGTGGGTGGTGATCCCAGGGCTGGAGCTGGGCTTGAGGCACTCCGGCGATGGTGTAGTGGTGCTGGCTGGCAGCGAGTGGGTGGTGATCCCAGGGCTGGCGCTGGGATTGAGGCACACCGGCGGTTGTGTACTAGTGCTGGCTGGTAGCGAGTGGGTGGTGATCCCAGGGCTGGAGCTGGGCTTGAGCCACACCGGCGATGGTGTAGTGGTGCTGGCTGGCAGCGAGTGGGTGGTGATCCCAGGGCTGGAGCTGGGCTTGAGGCACACCGGCGGTGGTGTACTGGTGCTGGCTGGCAGCGAGTGGGTGGTGATCCCAGGGCTGGAGCTGGGCTTGAGGCACTCCGGCGATGGTGTAGTGGTGCTGGCTGGCAGCGAGTGGGTGGTGATCCCAGGGCAGGCGCTGGGCTTGAGGCACACCGGCGGTGGTGTACTGGTGCTGGCTGGCAGCGAGTGGGTGGTGATCCCAGGGCTGGAGCTGGGCTTGAGGCACACCGGCGGTGGTGTAGTGGTGCTGGCTGGCAGCGAGTGGGTCGTGATCCCAGGGCTGGAGCTGGGCTTGAGGCACACCGGCGGTGGTGTAGTGGTGCTGGCTGGCAGCGAGTGCGTGGTGATCCCAGGGCTGGAGCTGGGCTTGAGGCACACCGGCGGTGGTGTAGTGGTGCTGGCTGGCAGCGAGTGGGTGGTGATCCCAGGGCGGGAGCTGGGCTTGAGGCACACCGGCGATGGTGTAGTGGTGCTGGCTGGCAGCGAGTGGGTGGTGATCCCAGGGCTGGAGCTGGGCTTGAGGCACACCGGCGGTGGTGTAGTGGTGCTGGCTGGCAGCGAGTGGGTGGTGATCCCAGGGCTGGAGCTGGGCTTGAGGCACTCCGGCGATGGTGTAGTGGTGCTGGCTGGCAGCGAGTGGGTGGTGATCCCAGGGCTGGCGCTGGGCTTGAGGCACACCGGCGGTTGTGTACTAGTGCTGGCTGGTAGCGAGTGGGTGGTGATCCCAGGGCTGGAGCTGGGCTTGAGCCACACCGGCGATGGTGTAGTGGTGCTGGCTGGCAGCGAGTGGGTGGTGATCCCAGGGCTGGAGCTGGGCTTGAGGCACACCGGCGGTGGTGTACTGGTGCTGGCTGGCAGCGAGTGGGTGGTGATCCCAGGGCTGGAGCTGGGCTTGAGGCGCTCCGGCGATGGTGTAGTGGTGCTGGCTGGCAGCGAGTGGGTGGTGATCCCAGGGCTAGAGCTGGGCTTGAGGCACACCGGCGGTGGTGTAGTGGCGCTGGCTGGTAGCGAGTGGGTGGTGATCCCAGGGCTGGAGCTGGGCTTGAGCCACACCGGCGATGGTGTAGTGGTGCTGGCTGGCAGCGAGTGGGTGGTGATCCCAGGGCTGGAGCTGGGCTTGAGGCACACCGGCGGTGGTGTAGTGGTGCTGGCTGGCAGCGAGTGGGTGGTGATCCCAGGGCTGGAGCTGGGCTTGAGGCGCTCCGGCGATGGTGTAGTGGTGCTGGCTGGCAGCGAGTGGGTGGTGATCCCAGGGCTAGAGCTGGGCTTGAGGCACACCGGCGGTGGTGTAGTGGCGCTGGCTGGCAGCGAGTGGGTGGTGATCCCAGGGCTGGAGCTTGGGTTGAGGCACACCGGCGATGGTGTAGTGGTGCTGGCTGGCAGCGAGTGGGTGGTGATCCCAGGGCTGGAGCTGGGCTTGAGGCACACCGGCGGTGGTGTAGTGGTGCTAGCTGGCAGCGAGTGGGTCGTGATCCCAGGGCAGGCCGTGGGCTTGAGGCACACCGTCGGTGGTGTAGTGGTGCTGGCTGGCAGCGAGTGGGTGGTGATCGCAGGGCTGGAGCTGGGGTTGAGGCACACCGGCGGTGGTGTAGTGGTGCTGGCTGGCAGCGAGTGGGTGGTGATCCCAGGGCGGGAGCTGGGCTTGAGGCATACCGGCGGTGGTGTACTGGTGCTGGCTGGCAGCGAGTGGGTCGTGATCCCAGGGCTGGAGCTGGGCTTGAGGCACACCGGCGGTGGTGTAGTGGTGCTGGCTGGCAGCGAGTGCGTGGTGATCCCAGGGCTGGAGCTGGGCTTGAGGCACACCGGCGGTGGTGTAGTGGTGCTGGCTGGCAGCGAGTGGGTGGTGATCCCAGGGCGGGAGCTGGGCTTGAGGCACACCGGCGATGGTGTAGTGGTGCTGGCTGGCAGCGAGTGGGTGGTGATCCCAGGGCTGGAGCTGGGCTTGAGGCACACCGGCGGTGGTGTAGTGGTGCTGGCTGGCAGCGAGTGGGTGGTGATCCCAGGGCTGGAGCTGGGCTTGAGGCACTCCGGCGATGGTGTAGTGGTGCTGGCTGGCAGCGAGTGGGTGGTGATCCCAGGGCTGGCGCTGGGCTTGAGGCACACCGGCGGTTGTGTACTAGTGCTGGCTGGTAGCGAGTGGGTGGTGATCCCAGGGCTGGAGCTGGGCTTGAGCCACACCGGCGATGGTGTAGTGGTGCTGGCTGGCAGCGAGTGGGTGGTGATCCCAGGGCTGGAGCTGGGCTTGAGGCACACCGGCGGTGGTGTACTGGTGCTGGCTGGCAGCGAGTGGGTGGTGATCCCAGGGCTGGAGCTGGGCTTGAGGCACTCCGGCGATGGTGTAGTGGTGCTGGCTGGCAGCGAGTGGGTGGTGATCCCAGGGCAGGCGCTGGGCTTGAGGCACACCGGCGGTGGTGTACTGGTGCTGGCTGGCAGCGAGTGGGTGGTGATCCCAGGGCTGGAGCTGGGCTTGAGGCACACCGGCGGTGGTGTAGTGGTGCTGGCTGGCAGCGAGTGGGTCGTGATCCCAGGGCTGGAGCTGGGCTTGAGGCACACCGGCGGTGGTGTAGTGGTGCTGGCTGGCAGCGAGTGCGTGGTGATCCCAGGGCTGGAGCTGGGCTTGAGGCACACCGGCGGTGGTGTAGTGGTGCTGGCTGGCAGCGAGTGGGTGGTGATCCCAGGGCGGGAGCTGGGCTTGAGGCACACCGGCGATGGTGTAGTGGTGCTGGCTGGCAGCGAGTGGGTGGTGATCCCAGGGCTGGAGCTGGGCTTGAGGCACACCGGCGGTGGTGTAGTGGTGCTGGCTGGCAGCGAGTGGGTGGTGATCCCAGGGCTGGAGCTGGGCTTGAGGCACTCCGGCGATGGTGTAGTGGTGCTGGCTGGCAGCGAGTGGGTGGTGATCCCAGGGCTGGCGCTGGGCTTGAGGCACACCGGCGGTTGTGTACTAGTGCTGGCTGGTAGCGAGTGGGTGGTGATCCCAGGGCTGGAGCTGGGCTTGAGCCACACCGGCGATGGTGTAGTGGTGCTGGCTGGCAGCGAGTGGGTGGTGATCCCAGGGCTGGAGCTGGGCTTGAGGCACACCGGCGGTGGTGTACTGGTGCTGGCTGACAGCGAGTGGGTGTTGATCCCAGGGCTGGAGCTGGGCTTGAGGCACTCCGGCGATGGTGTAGTGGTGCTGGCTGGCAGCGAGTGGGTGGTGATTCCAGGGCAGGCGCTGGGCTTGAGGCACACCGGCGGTGGTGTAGTGGTGCTGGCTGGCAGCGAGTGGGTGGTGATCCCAGGGCTGGAGCTGGGCTTGAGGCACACCGGCGGTGGTGTAGTGGTGCTGGCTGGCAGCGAGTGGGTCGTGATCCCAGGGCTGGCCGTGGGCTTGAGGCACACCGGCGGTGGTGTAGTGGTGCTGGCTGGCAGTGAGTGGGTGGTGACCCCAGGGCTGGCGCTGGGCTTGAGGCACACCGGCGGTGGTGTAGTGGTGCTGGCTGGCAGCGAGTGGGTGGTGATCCCAGGGCTGGAGCTGGGCTTGAGGCACACCGGCGGTGGTGTAGTGGTGCTGGCTGGCAGCGAGTGGGTGGTGATCCCAGGGCTGGAGCTGGGCTTGAGGCATACCGGCGGTGGTGTAGTGGTGCTGGCTGGCAGCGAGTGGGTGGTGATCCCAGGGCTGGAGCTGGGCTTGAGGCACACCGACGGTGGTGTAGTGGTGCTGACTGGCAGCGAGTGGGTGGTGATCCCAGGGCTGGAGCTGGGCTTGAGGCACTCCGGCGATGGTGTAGTGGTGCTGGCTGGCAGCGAGTGGGTGGTGACCCCAGGGCTGGCGCTGGGCTTGAGGCACACCGCCGGTGGTGTAGTGGTGCTGGCTGTCAGCGAGTGGGTGGTGATACCAGGGCTGGAGCTGGGCTTGAGGCACTCCGGCGATGGTGTAGTGGTGCTGGCTGGCAGCGAGTGGGTGGTGATCCCAGGGCTGGAGCTGGGCTTGAGGCACTCCGACGATGGTGTAGTGGTGCTGGCTGGCAGCGAGTGGGTGGTGATCCCAGGGCTGGAGCTGGGCTTGAGGCACACCGGCGGTGGTGTAGTGGTGCTGGCTGGCAGCGAGTGGGTGGTGATCCCAGCGCTGGAGCTGGGCTTGAGGCACACCGGCGGTGGTGTTGTGGTGCTGGCTGGCAGCGAGTGGGTGGTGACTCCAGGGCTGGCGCTGGGCTTGAGGCACACCGGCGGTGGTGTAGTGGTGCTGGCTGGCAGCGAGTGGGTGGTGATCCCAGCGCTGGAGCTGGGCTTGAGGCACACCGGCGATGGTGTTGTGGTGCTGGCTGGCAGCGAGTGGGTGGTGACTCCAGGGCTGGCGCTGGGCTTGAGGCACACCGGCGGTGGTGTAGTGGTGCTGGCTGGCAGCGAGTGGGTGGTGATCCCAGGGCTGGAGCTGGGCTTGAGGCACACCGGCGGTGGTGTAGTGGTGCTGGCTGGCAGCGAGTGGGTGGTGATCCCAGCGCTGGAGCTGGGCTTGAGGCACACCGGCGGTGGTGTTGTGGTGCTGGCTGGCAGCGAGTGGGTGGTGACTCCAGGGCTGGCGCTGGGCTTGAGGCACACCGGCGGTGGTGTAGTGGTGCTGGCTGGCAGCGAGTGGGTGGTGATCCCAGGGCTGGAGCTGGGCTTGAGGCACTGCGGCGATGGTGTAGTGGTGCTGGCTGGCAGCGAGTGGGTGGTGATACCAGGGCTGGAGCTGGGCTTGAGGCACACCGGCGGTGGTGTAGTGGTGCTGGCTGGCAGCGAGTGGGTGGTGATCCCAGGGCTGGAGCTGGGCTTGAGGCATACCGGCGGTGGTGTAGTGGTGCTGGCTGGCAGCGAGTGGGTGGTGATCCCAGGGCTGGAGCTGGGCTTGAGGCACACCGACGGTGGTGTAGTGGTGCTGACTGGCAGCGAGTGGGTGGTGATCCCAGGGCTAGAGCTGGGCTTGAGGCACTCCGGCGATGGTGTAGTGGTGCTGGCTGGCAGCGAGTGGGTGGTGACCCCAGGGCTGGCGCTGGGCTTGAGGCACACCGGCGGTGGTGTAGTGGTGCTGGCTGTCAGCGAGTGGGTGGTGATACCAGGGCTGGAGCTGGGCTTGAGGCACTCCGGCGATGGTGTAGTGGTGCTGGCTGGCAGCGAGTGGGTGGTGATCCCAGGGCTGGAGCTGGGCTTGAGGCACACCGGCGGTGGTGTAGTGGTGCTGGCTGGCAGCGAGTGGGTGGTGATCCCAGCGCTGGAGCTGGGCTTGAGGCACACCGGCGATGGTGTTGTGGTGCTGGCTGGCAGCGAGTGGGTGGTGACTCCAGGGCTGGCGCTGGGCTTGAGGCACACCGGCGGTGGTGTAGTGGTGCTGGCTGGCAGCGAGTGGGTGGTGATCCCAGGGCTGGAGCTGGGCTTGAGGCACTGCGGCGATGGTGTAGTGGTGCTGGCTGGCAGCGAGTGGGTGGTGATACCAGGGCTGGAGCTGGGCTTGAGGCACACCGGCGGTGGTGTAGTGGTGCTGGCTGGCAGCGAGTGGGTGGTGATCCCAGGGCTGGAGCTGGGCTTGAGGCACTCCGGCGATGGTGTAGTGGTGCTGGCTGGCAGCGAGTGGGTGGTGACCCCAGGGCTGGCGCTGGGCTTGAGGCACACCGGCGGTGGTGTAGTGGTGCTGGCTGGCAGCGAGTGGGTGGTGATCCCAGGGCTGGAGCTGGGCTTGAGGCACACCGGCGGTGGTGTAGTGGTGCTGGCTGGCAGCGAGTGGGTGGTGATCCCAGGGCGGGAGCTGGGCTTGAGGCACACCGGCGATGGTGTAGTGGTGCTGGCTGGCAGCGAGTGGGTGGTGATCCCAGGGCGGGAGCTGGGCTTGAGGCACACCGGCGATGGTGTAGTGGTGCTGGCTGGCAGCGAGTGGGTGGTGATCCCAGGGCTGGAGCTGGGCTTGAGGCACACCGGCGGTGGTGTAGTGGTGCTGGCTGGCAGCGAGTGGGTGGTGATCCCAGGGCTGGAGCTGGGCTTGAGGCACTCCGGCGATGGTGTAGTGGTGCTGGCTGGCAGCGAGTGGGTGGTGATCCCAGGGCTGGCGCTGGGCTTGAGGCACACCGGCGGTTGTGTACTAGTGCTGGCTGGTAGCGAGTGGGTGGTGATCCCAGGGCTGGAGCTGGGCTTGAGCCACACCGGCGGTGGTGTACTGGTGCTGGCTGGCAGCGAGTGGGTGGTGATCCCAGGGCAGGCGCTGGGCTTGAGGCACACCGGCGGTGGTGTAGTGGTGCTGGCTGGCAGCGAGTGGGTGGTGATCCCAGGGCTGGAGCTGGGCTTGAGGCACACCGGCGGTGGTGT
Organism: Arenicola marina; assembly: GCA_964019135.1. Classification (NCBI taxonomy): domain Eukaryota; kingdom Metazoa; phylum Annelida; class Polychaeta; family Arenicolidae; genus Arenicola; species Arenicola marina. The sequence goes on from OZ025250.1 coordinate 55,417,807, forward strand.
AGTGGTGCTGCCTGGCAGCGAGTGGGTGGTGATCCCAGGGCTGGAGCTGGGCTTGAGGCACACCGGCGGTGGTGTAGTGGTGCTGCCTGGCAGCGAGTGGGTGGTGATCCCAGGGCTGGAGCTGGGCTTGAGGCACAACGGCGGTGGTGTAGTGGTGCTGGCTGGCAGCGAGTGGGTGGTGATCCCAGGGCTGGATCTGGGCTTGAGGCACACCGGCGGTGGTGTAGTGGTGCTGGCTGGCAGCGAGTGGGTGGTGATCCCAGGGCTGGAGCTGGGCTTGAGGCACACCGGCGGTGGTATAGTGGTGCTGGCTGGCAGCGAGTGGGTGGTGATCCCAGGGCGGGAGCTGGGCTTGAGGCACACCGGCGATGGTGTAGTGGTGCTGGCTGGCAGCGAGTGGGTGGTGATCCCAGGGCTGGAGCTGGGCTTGAGGCACACCGGCGGTGGTGTAGTGGTGCTGGCTGGCAGCGAGTGGGTGGTGATCCCAGGGCTGGAGCTGGGCTTGAGGCACTCCGGCGATGGTGTAGTGGTGCTGGCTGGTAGCGAGTGGGTGGTGATCCCAGGGCTGGAGCTGGGCTTGAGCCACACCGGCGATGGTGTAGTGGTGCTGGCTGGCAGCGAGTGGGTGGTGATCCCAGGGCTGGAGCTGGGCTTGAGGCACACCGGCGGTGGTGTACTGGTGCTGGCTGGCAGCGAGTGGGTGGTGATCCCAGGGCTGGAGCTGGGCTTGAGGCACTCCGGCGATGGTGTAGTGGTGCTGGCTGGCAGCGAGTGGGTGGTGATCCCAGGGCAGGCGCTGGGCTTGAGGCACACCGGCGGTGGTGTACTGGTGCTGGCTGGCAGCGAGTGGGTGGTGATCCCAGGGCTGGAGCTGGGCTTGAGGCACACCGGCGGTGGTGTAGTGGTGCTGGCTGGCAGCGAGTGGGTCGTGATCCCAGGGCTGGAGCTGGGCTTGAGGCACACCGGCGGTGGTGTAGTGGTGCTGGCTGGCAGCGAGTGCGTGGTGATCCCAGGGCTGGAGCTGGGCTTGAGGCACACCGGCGGTGGTGTAGTGGTGCTGGCTGGCAGCGAGTGGGTGGTGATCCCAGGGCGGGAGCTGGGCTTGAGGCACACCGGCGATGGTGTAGTGGTGCTGGCTGGCAGCGAGTGGGTGGTGATCCCAGGGCTGGAGCTGGGCTTGAGGCACACCGGCGGTGGTGTAGTGGTGCTGGCTGGCAGCGAGTGGGTGGTGATCCCAGGGCTGGAGCTGGGCTTGAGGCACTCCGGCGATGGTGTAGTGGTGCTGGCTGGCAGCGAGTGGGTGGTGATCCCAGGGCTGGCGCTGGGCTTGAGGCACACCGGCGGTTGTGTACTAGTGCTGGCTGGTAGCGAGTGGGTGGTGATCCCAGGGCTGGAGCTGGGCTTGAGCCACACCGGCGATGGTGTAGTGGTGCTGGCTGGCAGCGAGTGGGTGGTGATCCCAGGGCTGGAGCTGGGCTTGAGGCACACCGGCGGTGGTGTACTGGTGCTGGCTGACAGCGAGTGGGTGTTGATCCCAGGGCTGGAGCTGGGCTTGAGGCACTCCGGCGATGGTGTAGTGGTGCTGGCTGGCAGCGAGTGGGTGGTGATCCCAGGGCAGGCGCTGGGCTTGAGGCACACCGGCGGTGGTGTAGTGGTGCTGGCTGGCAGCGAGTGGGTGGTGATCCCAGGGCTGGAGCTGGGCTTGAGGCACACCGGCGGTGGTGTAGTGGTGCTGGCTAGCAGCGAGTGGGTCGTGATCCCAGGGCTGGCCGTGGGCTTGAGGCACACCGGCGGTGGTGTAGTGGTGCTGGCTGGCAGTGAGTGGGTGGTGACCCCAGGGCTGGCGCTGGGCTTGAGGCACACCGGCGGTGGTGTAGTGGTGCTGGCTGGCAGCGAGTGGGTGGTGATCCCAGGGCTGGAGCTGGGCTTGAGGCACACCGGCGGTGGTGTAGTGGTGCTGGCTGGCAGCGAGTGGGTGGTGATCCCAGGGCTGGAGCTGGGCTTGAGGCATACCGGCGGTGGTGTAGTGGTGCTGGCTGGCAGCGAGTGGGTGGTGATCCCAGGGCTGGAGCTGGGCTTGAGGCACACCGACGGTGGTGTAGTGGTGCTGACTGGCAGCGAGTGGGTGGTGATCCCAGGGCTGGAGCTGGGCTTGAGGCACTCCGGCGATGGTGTAGTGGTGCTGGCTGGCAGCGAGTGGGTGGTGACCCCAGGGCTGGCGCTGGGCTTGAGGCACACCGGCGGTGGTGTAGTGGTGCTGGCTGTCAGCGAGTGGGTGGTGATACCAGGGCTGGAGCTGGGCTTGAGGCACTCCGGCGATGGTGTAGTGGTGCTGGCTGGCAGCGAGTGGGTGGTGATCCCAGGGCTGGAGCTGGGCTTGAGGCACTCCGGCGATGGTGTAGTGGTGCTGGCTGGCAGCGAGTGGGTGGTGATCCCAGGGCTGGAGCTGGGCTTGAGGCACACCGGCGGTGGTGTAGTGGTGCTGGCTGGCAGCGAGTGGGTGGTGATCCCAGCGCTGGAGCTGGGCTTGAGGCACACCGGCGGTGGTGTTGTGGTGCTGGCTGGCAGCGAGTGGGTGGTGACTCCAGGGCTGGCGCTGGGCTTGAGGCACACCGGCGGTGGTGTAGTGGTGCTGGCTGGCAGCGAGTGGGTGGTGATCCCAGCGCTGGAGCTGGGCTTGAGGCACACCGGCGATGGTGTTGTGGTGCTGGCTGGCAGCGAGTGGGTGGTGACTCCAGGGCTGGCGCTGGGCTTGAGGCACACCGGCGGTGGTGTAGTGGTGCTGGCTGGCAGCGAGTGGGTGGTGATCCCAGGGCTGGAGCTGGGCTTGAGGCACACCGGCGGTGGTGTAGTGGTGCTGGCTGGCAGCGAGTGGGTGGTGATCCCAGCGCTGGAGCTGGGCTTGAGGCACACCGGCGGTGGTGTTGTGGTGCTGGCTGGCAGCGAGTGGGTGGTGACTCCAGGGCTGGCGCTGGGCTTGAGGCACACCGGCGGTGGTGTAGTGGTGCTGGCTGGCAGCGAGTGGGTGGTGATCCCAGGGCTGGAGCTGGGCTTGAGGCACTGCGGCGATGGTGTAGTGGTGCTGGCTGGCAGCGAGTGGGTGGTGATACCAGGGCTGGAGCTGGGCTTGAGGCACACCGGCGGTGGTGTAGTGGTGCTGGCTGGCAGCGAGTGGGTGGTGATCCCAGGGCTGGAGCTGGGCTTGAGGCATACCGGCGGTGGTGTAGTGGTGCTGGCTGGCAGCGAGTGGGTGGTGATCCCAGGGCTGGAGCTGGGCTTGAGGCACACCGACGGTGGTGTAGTGGTGCTGACTGGCAGCGAGTGGGTGGTGATCCCAGGGCTGGAGCTGGGCTTGAGGCACTCCGGCGATGGTGTAGTGGTGCTGGCTGGCAGCGAGTGGGTGGTGACCCCAGGGCTGGCGCTGGGCTTGAGGCACACCGGCGGTGGTGTAGTGGTGCTGGCTGTCAGCGAGTGGGTGGTGATACCAGGGCTGGAGCTGGGCTTGAGGCACTCCGGCGATGGTGTAGTGGTGCTGGCTGGCAGCGAGTGGGTGGTGATCCCAGGGCTGGAGCTGGGCTTGAGGCACACCGGCGGTGGTGTAGTGGTGCTGGCTGGCAGCGAGTGGGTGGTGATCCCAGCGCTGGAGCTGGGCTTGAGGCACACCGGCGATGGTGTTGTGGTGCTGGCTGGCAGCGAGTGGGTGGTGACTCCAGGGCTGGCGCTGGGCTTGAGGCACACCGGCGGTGGTGTAGTGGTGCTGGCTGGCAGCGAGTGGGTGGTGATCCCAGGGCTGGAGCTGGGCTTGAGGCACTGCGGCGATGGTGTAGTGGTGCTGGCTGGCAGCGAGTGGGTGGTGATACCAGGGCTGGAGCTGGGCTTGAGGCACACCGGCGGTGGTGTAGTGGTGCTGGCTGGCAGCGAGTGGGTGGTGATCCCAGGGCTGGAGCTGGGCTTGAGGCACTCCGGCGATGGTGTAGTGGTGCTGGCTGGCAGCGAGTGGGTGGTGACCCCAGGGCTGGCGCTGGGCTTGAGGCACACCGGCGGTGGTGTAGTGGTGCTGGCTGGCAGCGAGTGGGTGGTGATCCCAGGGCTGGAGCTGGGCTTGAGGCACACCGGCGGTGGTGTAGTGGTGCTGGCTGGCAGCGAGTGGGTGGTGATCCCAGGGCGGGAGCTGGGCTTGAGGCACACCGGCGATGGTGTAGTGGTGCTGGCTGGCAGCGAGTGGGTGGTGATCCCAGGGCGGGAGCTGGGCTTGAGGCACACCGGAGATGGTGTAGTGGTGCTGGCTGGCAGCGAGTGGGTGGTGATCCCAGGGCTGGAGCTGGGCTTGAGGCACACCGGCGGTGGTGTAGTGGTGCTGGCTGGCAGCAAGTGGGTGGTGATCCCAGGGCTGGAGCTGGGCTTGAGGCACTCCGGCGATGGTGTAGTGGTGCTGGCTGGCAGCGAGTGGGTGGTGATCCCAGGGCTGGCGCTGGGCTTGAGGCACACCGGCGGTTGTGTACTAGTGCTGGCTGGTAGCGAGTGGGTGGTGATCCCAGGGCTGGAGCTGGGCTTGAGCCACACCGGCGGTGGTGTACTGGTGCTGGCTGGCAGCGAGTGGGTGGTGATCCCAGGGCAGGCGCTGGGCTTGAGGCACACCGGCGATGGTGTAGTGGTGCTGGCTGGCAGCGAGTAGGTGGTGATACCAGGGCTGGAGCTGGGCTTGAGGCACACCGGCGGTGGTGTAGTGGTGCTGGCTGGCAGCGAGTGGGTGGTGATCCCAGGGCTGGAGCTGGGCTTGAGGCACTCCGGCGATGGTGTAGTGGTGCTGGCTGGCAGCGAGTGGGTGGTGACCCCAGGGCTGGCGCTGGGCTTGAGGCACACCGGCGGTGGTGTAGTGGTGCTGGCTGGCAGCGAGTGGGTGGTGATCCCAGGGCTGGAGCTGGGCTTGAGGCACACCGGCGGTGGTGTAGTGGTGCTGGCTGGCAGCGAGTGGGTGGTGATCCCAGGGCGGGAGCTGGGCTTGAGGCACACCGGCGATGGTGTAGTGGTGCTGGCTGGCAGCGAGTGGGTGGTGATCCCAGGGCGGGAGCTGGGCTTGAGGCACACCGGCGATGGTGTAGTGGTGCTGGCTGGCAGCGAGTGGGTGGTGATCCCAGGGCTGGAGCTGGGCTTGAGGCACACCGGCGGTGGTGTAGTGGTGCTGGCTGGCAGCGAGTGGGTGGTGATCCCAGGGCTGGAGCTGGGCTTGAGGCACTCCGGCGATGGTGTAGTGGTGCTGGCTGGCAGCGAGTGGGTGGTGATCCCAGGGCTGGCGCTGGGCTTGAGGCACACCGGCGGTTGTGTACTAGTGCTGGCTGGTAGCGAGTGGGTGGTGATCCCAGGGCTGGAGCTGGGCTTGAGCCACACCGGCGGTGGTGTACTGGTGCTGGCTGGCAGCGAGTGGGTGGTGATCCCAGGGCAGGCGCTGGGCTTGAGGCACACCGGCGGTGGTGTAGTGGTGCTGGCTGGCAGCGAGTGGGTGGTGATCCCAGGGCTGGAGCTGGGCTTGAGGCACACCGGCGGTGGTGTAGTGGTGCTGCCTGGCAGCGAGTGGGTGGTGATCCCAGGGCTGGAGCTGGGCTTGAGGCACACCGGCGGTGGTGTAGTGGTGCTGCCTGGCAGCGAGTGGGTGGTGATCCCAGGGCTGGAGCTGGGCTTGAGGCACAACGGCGGTGGTGTAGTGGTGCTGGCTGGCAGCGAGTGGGTGGTGATCCCAGGGCTGGATCTGGGCTTGAGGCACACCGGCGGTGGTGTAGTGGTGCTGGCTGGCAGCGAGTGGGTGGTGATCCCAGGGCTGGAGCTGGGCTTGAGGCACTCCGGCGATGGTGTAGTGGTGCTGGCTGGCAGCGAGTGGGTGGTGATCCCAGGGCAGGCGCTGGGCTTGAGGCACACCGGCGGTGGTGTAGTGGTGCTGGCTGGCAGCGAGTGGGTGGTGATCCCAGGGCTGGAGCTGGGCTTGAGGCACACCGGCGGTGGTGTAGTGGTGCTGCCTGGCAGCGAGTGGGTGGTGATCCCAGGGCTGGAGCTGGGCTTGAGGCACACCGGCGGTGGTGTAGTGGTGCTGCCTGGCAGCGAGTGGGTGGTGATCCCAGGGCTGGAGCTGGGCTTGAGGCACAACGGCGGTGGTGTAGTGGTGCTGGCTGGCAGCGAGTGGGTGGTGATCCCAGGGCTGGATCTGGGCTTGAGGCACACCGGCGGTGGTGTAGTGATGCTGGCTGGCAGCGAGTGGGTGGTGACCCCAGGGCTGGGGCTGGGCTTGAGGCACACCGGCGGTGGTGTAGTGGTGCTGCCTGGCAGCGAGTGGGTGGTGATCCCAGGGCTGGAGCTGGGCTTGAGGCATACCGGCGGTGGTGTACTGGTGCTGGCTGGCAACGATTGGGTCGTGATCCCAGGGCTGGAGCTGGGCTTGAGGCACACCGGCGATGGTGTAGTGGTGCTGGCTGGCAGCGAGTGGGTGGTGATCCCAGGGCTGGAGCTGGGCTTGAGGCACATCAGCGGTGGTGTAGTGGTGCTGGCTGGCAGCGAGTGGGTGGTGATCCCAGGGCTGGAGCTGGGCTTGAGGCACTCCGGCGATGGTGTAGTGGTGCTGGCTGGCAGCGAGTGGGTGGTGATCCCAGGGCTGGCGCTGGGCTTGAGGCACACCGGCGGTTGTGTACTAGTGCTGGCTGGTAGCGAGTGGGTGGTGATCCCAGGGCTGGAGCTGGGCTTGCGCCACACCGGCGATGGTGTAGTGGTGCTGGCTGGCAGCGAGTGGGTGGTGATCCCAGGGCTGGAGCTGGGCTTGACACACACCGGCGGTGGTGTACTGGTGCTGGCTGGCAGCGAGTGGGTGGTGATCCCAGGGCTGGAGCTGGGCTTGAGGCACTCCGGCGATGGTGTAGTGGTGCTGGCTGGCAGCGAGTGGGTGGTGATCCCAGGGCTGGAGCTGGGCTTGAGGCACACCGGCGGTGGTGTAGTGGTGCTGGCTGGCAGCGAGTGGGTGGTGATCCCATCGCTGGAGCTGGGCTTGAGGCACACCGGCGGTGGTGTTGTGGTGCTGGCTGGCAGCGAGTGGGTGGTGATCCCAGGGCTGGAGCTGGGCTTGAGGCACTCCGGCGATGGTGTAGTGGTGCTGGCTGGCAGCGAGTGGGTGGTGATCCCAGGGCTGGAGCTGGGCTTAAGGCACACCGGCGGTGGTGTAGTGGTGCTGGCTGGCAGCCAGTGGGTGGTGATCCCAGGGCTGGAGCTGGGCTTGAGGCACACCGGCGATGGTGTAGTGGTGCTGGCTGGCAGCGAGTGGGTGGTGATCCCAGGGCTGGAGCTGGGCTTGAGGCACTCCGGCGATGGTGTAGTGGTGCTGGCTGGCAGCGAGTGAGTGGAGACCCCAGGGCTGGCGCTGGGCTTGAGGGACACCGGCGGTGGTGTAGTGGTGCTGGCTGGCAGCGAGTGGGTGGTGACTCCAGGGCTGGCGCTGGGCTTGAGGCACACCGGCCGTGGTGTAGTGGTGCTGGCTGGCAGCGAGTGGGTGGTGATCCCAGGGCTGGAGCTGGGCTTGAGGCACACCGGCGATGGTGTAGTGGTGCTGGCTGGCAGCGAGTGGGTGGTGATCCCAGGGCTGGAGCTGGGCTTGAGGCACACCGGCGGTGGTGTAGTGGTGCTGGCTGGCAGCCAGTGGGTGGTGACTCCAGGGCTGGAGCTGGGCTTGAGCCACACCGGCGATGGTGTAGTGGTGCTGGCTGGCAGCGAGTGGGTGGTGATCCCAGGGCTGGAGCTGGGCTTGAGGCACACCGGCGGTGGTGTAGTGGTGCTGGCTGGCAGCCAGTGGGTGGTGATCCCAGGGCTGGAGATGGGCTTGAGCCACACCGGCGATGGTGTAGTGGTGCTGGCTGGCAGCGAGTGGGTGGTGATCCCAGGGCTGGAGCTTGGCTTGAGGCACACCGGCGGTGGTGTAGTGGTGCTGGCTGGCAGCGAGTGGGTGGTGATCCCAGGGCTGGAGCTGGGCTTGAGGCACACCGGCGGTGGTGTAGTGGTGCTGGCTGGCAGCGAGTGGGTGGTGATCCCAGGGCTGGAGCTGGGCTTGAGGCACACCGGCGGTGGTGTAGTGGTGCTGGCTGGCAGCGAGTGGGTGGTGATCCCAGGGTGATCTTGGGAGTGGCAGTGTGACATGTAGCCAGTAGACCGGTTCACTGCCCCCCGTTTTTTTCATGCTGTAGGCGGTTGCACTGGTGTTCTGCGTGCCTGAATGCATTGCCTGTGCGCTTCAGGCAGTAGGCGGACACGTGGCGCTGCTGACCCCTTCCTGACCCGTGGTCCCTGGCGTGGTTGCAGGTTCCTTTTTGAAAGGGGAAGCAGGTCTGTGTAGCCGCCGGTTGACCCTGGTTGACCCCTCGATTGGTGGGTGCGATGGGCGCCCGCTGCGCGTAGGTGCGCCGCAGGTCCTCAATGCGGGTATTGTCTTCCCATGTCAGGCGGCCCATCTCCATTTGGTTGAGAATTATGCCGTGGAAGTTACGTACATTTTCCCACGGGTAGTCCATGGCGTCTCTCATTAAGTCTTTCAGGTGGCGTAGCATGATATCCCGGGTGTGGATATCCTGCGCGTCGGCGGCGACCAGGTACCCGTACATGAACTCTGCCGGCTGGGGCTCGTAGGTAGCTGGTTTTCGCGGTACACGTGGTAGTGCGGCCAGTCGACGTCATGCACCACCATGTCGTGGGCTGTGCAGTCGCGGCCAGACTTCTTACCTTTGGGTCTGGCTCCCCTTGCTGCCGGCTGTGGCGGCGGACTCTCGTCCTCGCCGGAAGAGAATCATCGTCGTCTAGCCGAAGTGTTGTCATTCAGGCGCGCAACTTGGCGGAGACGTCTTGGCTCGGGCTCGCGTTGCTTAATCTTATCGGACGGACTCATCTCAATGGCCGCCATGCGCTGGCTGACATTGTCTAACTGGGCCTGAATCTGACCGATGGCTGTCAGCACCTTGTCGGTCGCATTTTGTGGAGCCACTGGCGAGATCACCGCGGGCTCAGCTCTGCATTTCTTTCCTGTTGGGGGAGCGTGGCTGGCCTTACAGGATTTACAATAACGGTCCGACATGACTTAGAGATATTGGAACAAATTGACAAATCGAGAAACTGGAAATTGGAAACTGGGAGAGTCCGTGCAGTTCTGCGCTGGAGTGAGGAGTGGCGTCTAGATCCAGAGACTGGCTGCGGGGTCAATCGGCCGAGCCGGTGGTATTCGGCCAATCGCAGCGTCCGTTCGGCCGTGGGCGACAGGGATTGGCTGGGCAGCTCAAAGGACACGCGGGGCGCACGCCGTGATCTGGCGGGCGGCAGGGGTTAGGGGTCAGGCGAGGGTGAGCGGAGAGGATAGAGGGTGGGGGGAAAGGGGTCAAGATGAGCCGCTTTCCTTCATAATGCCATCCAATTACTACCGCGGTAGCAATTAGTACATATTTAACGGCATCAAATTATTGACTGGCAAAACTAAACATCATATAGAACAGAATGAAACCTGTGGCAAAATGGAGTAACGAGCGGAAACAGCGCGTAGAATGGACTATATGCATGCGACATACGCGGTGTTATGGGAATTAAAGGGGAGGTGGGGCGGGGGGTGGGGGGGGGGGGGTGCAAGGTGCAATTTCGTTCCCCGGGAAAGGGCTTTTTAATTCCACCGTGAACTGGGAATGAGGTAAATACTTCGTCGTTAACTGGGAATGGGGTATTAGCCGACCGCCGTGATCAAGTATTTCAATTAATCGCGAACTGGGAATTTGAATATTGAATAGCCGTGAAATGGGAAATCGCCAATTTAGTATCATCTATCCGCCCTTCATTTGTACGCGGGGGTTTTCATTTTATTTATCGTGACCTGGGAACCAAGAAATTTGTTCGTCGTGATTTGGGAACACGACAACCACTTCCACCGCCCCCCCCCCTCCCCCTACATGTCATGTCAGCATGGGCAATAATGTTAATGGTTTAGAACTCGTGGCAGGTATGATATGAGTAACAATTCCGATGATAGTGAACAGGGACTGCAACTTGAAGCAAAATGAAGCAACAAAAAAAACAGGCGATTTTGCACACAGACGGGACACAGAGAGCAATCCCACAGACACCACAGATACCGCACGTTCCTCACGGTAACTCCACTCAACGTACCAGCAGGTGAACGGGGAATTGAAAACACAGGTGTCTGGCTGGCTGCTTCCGGACGGCTACTTGTGATCGTTCGGTTGTTATCACGACGGACTCTGAAACATTTAATCATTTTGTTACCGTACCATCGTTATTAAAACGCTGAAAAACACTTGTTGAATGTATGACTGGGTCGCCGTTTCATTCTCCTGTATCGGATATATGTTGGAGGTTCCTGACAAGTTTCATACTTGATAATTGGTCCATTGCATTGGAACACTCGCAAATAGGTCATGCACTTCTAGCAAAAAATAATCTTTAAACGGTTCCTGCATTTCTAGGAAAAATATAATCCTTAAAATGTTCCATATATTTGTTAGTATTAGAGCTCCGTGGTCTATTGGGCCACAAGAAATATCCCAGAGCTTTTCTTGTGAGAAAAAATCTTTAATGATATGAGAGAATAATTACAATTATGTATGTCTACAGCTGAAAATTCAATTATGGCTTCTATGCTAACAAACTGCGGGTCACGTCAAAATACAACGATAATTTGACCAGATAAAGAATTTTGGGACCATGACAGCTCTATTAACACATGAGGGTATTTTGTGGGTACTGAAGTACATGATATATGATAATGACTTGATTGGATTTTATTGGGTTTTAACGGCACTTTCAGCCTGTAAGGCTATGAAATATTATAACGATCATATGTATGATGTATTTACTCTATACTACATTAGACATTAAACGTTCTACTCACCTGCTGGCTACTGATCGCCTGGTGGCTCTTTCTACAGCGATGAAGTTCATAAGATTAGGTGATTACACAGTGCTCGAATTATTACTTAACAGCTAGGGTGTATAGATAAACGTTAAGACAATTAAGCAATTCATCATCACTTGATAATAATGTTGATGATGCACATGAAAATACAGTTGATGCATTAATTTAAACTTATTCTGGTCAATTAGGCGTTGACCAGAAAATGTACATAATGCTTATACATAACATGTTGGTCACGTACCGCATAAAACAAAAGTCCGAATTGGCGATACATGTTGTATTGTGTGTCTGTTAAAGACAGTATATTAACCCGAGAACAGACAAATCGGTACTTGCACTGGCGAATCCAGGGGCCGGGGGCACCGGGGGCACATGCCCCGCCTTAAGCTGCGAAATGGGCGAAATAAAGGTACGTGCCCCCCCCCCCTTTTCTCTGAAGAAGCGGGCACTGGGGGAACAGCCACTACTCTCTCTGCACAACAACCCCTGCACCCCCTCCCCTCCCCGGTCACATGTTTCTCGTTAGATCCTCCCACAACCCCCCCCCCCCTCCTCCCTTGCCCCGGTGGCGTAGCCATACGTACGCACGTACGCACGTGCTCACACATTGGGCTGTGCCGGTACGTGCAATCCTGTTGTTCGGGAGTGTTTTCTTTTCATTTTATGTACAGCCAGTGCGCACACCTCCTGGATTCCTGGATTTTTTGTTTGCTTTGGTCCAGGCATTTATAACTATAAAATCATAATATAGTTAAAGGTATATTTATCTCTCCATTTGATAATGCATGTGGTCAGTTCCATGAGACTTGTATTTTGAAGCAAATCATCGATGTTTACAGAGCATCATTGTCCCTGGTCAGTCCATATCAGGAGCGTAGTTACGTAATCATAGATACCGTGCGCAGACATGCAAGTCATGATGCTTATTACGTCATATGACATGGAAAACCGCGCAGCACATTAGATCGCCTGACACTTACAGTCATTCATCAGGCAACCGAATTCTAGCCTAGCAACTGTCTAACCACTCAAATATTATATAACATATATTTTATGTACTCTGATGGTTATAATTCTGATATGCACAGAACTTCAGTGGTTAGTTGTGCAGCAAAGGACAGCTTTAGTCGATCTTGCGTATGGAGCGAGTGAAGGCAAACAACGGGAAGATAGGCTACCCATACAAGTCGTTGATGCTAGGCATTGACATAAAGCATAAGTGTCCCTGTCTCGTGAGTTCTCAGTCAAATCCCGTAGTGACTGTTCAGCCCCCTATATCGCTAGCTTCCGTCGTCATATCCTGGGCAGTCGGCGCTTATCAATTCCAATGTAGGCGTTGACACCGGTGTCTCTGCTTTGCTTAATCATAACGATTGCTTCCTTCCCGGAGAGGGGGGCGCGGGGGCACTGCATATAATTAGGTATATACTTATGTGCCGCCCAAATGACCCTTGTTTCGCCTTATGCCTGTTGATATCGAAAGTGTTCAAATAAAATTTCAGCTCTTAACTACATATTCAAGTTGATATCGAAAGTGTTCAAATAACTAACCTTATGACTGTCAGTGTCTATTTGGGATGCCTTTTTTGGCCAAAAATTCCTCTCTCGAGGACCAAAGAATTTCGCAATTTTCACTCGATCTCCATAAACCTTCTATAGCCTGGGCGGCACACCCCACGACGGTACTAAGTACTAAATTGTAGTGCCCCCCCCCCCCCCCCCGCCGGGGGGCTTCATTTTGTTACGACGGCGAGGCCCTGTCTGGCCGAGCTGTTGTTCTGGCCTTCCCTGCCCAACCATGCATCTGCCTTTCTCCAGTTCGCAGACATTAGTCCTATATGGGACATATACGCTGACATTTGCAGACTCCTATATATATGGCTTCTTTCAAGTATGGCTTCGACTGGTATATGTCGTATGCTATTAGTGAGTTCGCTACCAGCGTAGTCGGTTACTCAAAACTAGTGACCCACTGAGCGAACGAAAACAAGTATTCCTAAATAATGGTTCTAAATGATGGTCTAAAGATCTAAATGGTGGTTTACTGATCTAAATGATGATTTAAATATCTAAATGATGATTTAATATCTAAATGATGATTTGAACATCCAATTAATCATTTAAACATTATCATAATGATGATGTCCATACCTAGATGAACCTTAAAAGATTAAAATCGACAGATTAAAATCATTAAAATCGAAGTGTTATTTAAATTTTGGTGATTTTATTCTGCTGCTTTAAATCAACGAACCCGGCTTTGAAGACAACGACATTACACCAATGAAACTACGGCATTCTAATATTGAGGTTTTTTTATTGTACATACGTTGCAACATGTCTTGCTGGGTCAAATAAGTGTAATCGGACTGTGACATTCCTCTTTGTTTCGAAAGATGTCTTTAGTGAGAAAACAATTTCGTTGTATGACGCTATTTTTCGTTGTATGACGCTATTTTCGATTTGAATGTAGTATCGAATAAAGCGTATCACATTGTCGTGGCGTCTACCGTTTACATTTACATACAATATATATTCGTCACATTCGTGTATTAGAATTACCGCTCGTCTTATCAATAGTAGCTTGAGATGCACGTGGACGCTCATCTCGAATTTCGTAGAGAATCCCTCAAAAAACGTTTTACTTAATAATAAAAGAAACTTCCTTACCAAAGTAGGTGAATCGCTTGGCATGTTAGACTTGGAAGCGGTACATCTTTGAAGAAAACTATACTGAAAGCTTCGTTAAGCTCATCTACTGCGCTGTTCTTCAGAAGTAGATATATTCATGTCCATTTAGTAATGGTGACATAAGCACGGTCAACCTATTTGGGTCATTTAACAACATGACAATTCCGTAACCAAATGCTTCTAAATTGATTTACAAACTTCATTTGCAGTCTTGACATATGCAAGTCGGATACGACCAACTTGTTCAAATTTGTGCCATAGTATGATTTGCTGTATTTTATAGGGAAAAAAGTTCATTCCACATTTTTACCTGATATTCTTGCCAGCCAAGTAATAGACCGTTCCAGGGGAAATTCTGACAGGCGCGTGTTTCGGGTAACTCTAGCTCGTGTGTAGCACGCAAAAGGAGAGCACTGACTTAGAGCTGCATAATTTGCAACAGTTTATCATAGGTTAACTGGGTTTTCTAGAAACAAAAAGCCAGTTTCTACAGATACATATCTTGACCATCAAATGATAACAATTTAAGAACGAGATGCATGCATATAAGCCGAGAAAACAGCTGATATAAACGCCAACCGGTGAATGTAAGGCCTGTCACTACGCTGAGAGTAGCAGGTGGTCATATTCCCGGTTTGCTAATGCTCCAATGATTGTTTAAGCGTCTCCTTTGTCACGATATCCTAAACATCGAATTCAGTATTCCAAAATCTAATTCAGTATTCCAAAGTATTCCAAAATCTAATTCAGTATTCCAAAATCTAATTCAGTATTCTAAAATCTAATTCAGTTAATCAATATATACTGTACGGAATACAAGACTTGGTACACGATGTGTACCGATCATCAGCGTAGGAAGATTGTTGCGATTGGGGGGCACAACCAATACGTACCAGGTCCTATATAACTACTTTATCGTGAGGTTTCAGGGGCGGATCTAGGCATTTGCCAATGGGGGGTCACTCTCTGAAAACGTGCGACCGGGCGGGGGGGGGGGGGGTGTGCTCTCTGCTTTAACAGTATGTTCAGGTACATGTGAATTATTGGGGTGCAAGATACCTGTGCCCTCCCCCCCCTCCCCCCCCCCCCCCCAATATTTGTGCCGATTATAACTTGTTATAAAGCGATGATAGAGACCGATATACAAAATCTTTTAGTTTTTAGTGCACTCTAGTGACATGGGCCTTGTTGCGTAGCAACCAGGCATGTCGAACGGGGAGATAGTCCAGATAGGACTGTTAAACTGTTCTTAATCTAGTGAATTATGAGCTGTGATTCCATTCTATAATATAATACTCACAGGAGAGTTTATAGAGACATACTTTGTGTTTTTTCTGTGAATAACTATGCGATAGAACCAATTTACCCATAACAATAGAAACGTTGAAGACGGGCACCTGAACCAACTCCATACGTATGCATGGTAAGCACATCCGGGAATGGTTTTCCAACCCGCAACACGCAGTATCTATTTTTGACGATAGATGTCGCCAGGGGTGTCTGGAACGGTCTATTGACAGCGATAATATCGGCTTAATGCTATACCACTCCGTTTTCTGTCAACACAAGAGTTTTTAAGCTAGTAACATAAAATATATAATAATGAAACTAATATCGCTACAGCAACCTTCGATATAAGGTCCACTGGAGTCCGCGCAAGCTCGGCTATATTGGACAGGTTAACCTTATATATGGGAAGAGCGCGGGGCAACAGGTAAGAAATCATTCGATCGGCCAGTTTCCAGTCATGTTACATTTATAACGGTGCATTGTACTCATCAAGTTCTCCAATTTGCAGTTAAAGTTACACGTTCCTTCAGTCTGTCAGCAGAGGAAGCCTCGCGTTCCTCTCAACCCCACTGCCTCAATCTCACGGTTGACCTCAACGGTGCTGGGGTCTGGAACGATCTTAGACGGTTGTTTATGTTCAATTTTGTATTTTGGATGCAAAATTTGAACTTTGACTTTGACTGTTGCTAATCAAAAGAGTTACTGGATTTCTTTTTGTCAAAATAATACGGGCTCAAAGTTCAAAGCGCTTCACGCCTTTGACCTCGATCAAACCCAAAAACATACTTCGAAAGGAATGTAGCTCCTAATTAAACAAAATCGAATGAATTCATCCAGTAGGGTACCAGTGCCCCAGTAAACGCTAAACAAAGATATATTTGAAGTCAACCTGCGAATATATCTTCGATTAGATTTATTTTCAATTTTCGCGTATGAAGAATAATTCTGATAGTTAAACTTGGCGTGGGACTATAGCTTAAGCGGAACGCCCTCTGCCGGAGATCGACGTTCCTCCTCACTCACTTTTCACCCAGTAGATAAGGAACGTGATGCCACATGCCAGCAGAACTGCACACAATATAACGATCCCTGCTACACCGCCACCACTCAAACCAAACTGTTTGCTATCTGTAAAAAAGGCAAAAAAAACCTTGAGAACAATTTGCCGAACAGCACAACACCTTTCTATGTATGTCTATGAGTCCCTTTCGAAAGCTCCTGACAACATATGCACTGATATGGGACAAATAATTCATTAACGAGAGTTTAGCATGCGTACGTTGCCATGCTAGTGGTTTTGTCGATGGTATAACCATGGTTGCCCCATGCTTACATATCTTTTTATTTTGGGTAACAGCATATAAAACGGCATCCACCTTGCCACAATATGATAAGGTTCGATTCCGCTACTTCCAGCGAACATTATGTAAGTTGTTGCGGACATGTGATTGCGTCTATAATGATAGGCTGGTCCCGGTCCTAATCAAACAAGTTCATTGACTGGCTCCCGAAAGAACATGTGAGCTACGTCACTGTGATGACGTCACACTTTGTGGTGACGTCACACCATGTGGTGACGTCACACCAAGTGGTGATAAGGTAGCTCTTTTCTGCATATATCTTTGTTGTAACAATCTCTTAAATTATATTGGCTATATTTTGATTATCAATATAGATATCCTCGCAAGCAGCTGGAAACAACGCTTTTTTGGATCGCAGTTACCTTCCTCCTTTGGTTCCGTGTCGTCACAGTTGCCGGTCTCTGGAAAAGAGAAGCGAAGGCTTTCAGAAGGACAAGCTAAAAAATGCTTTATTTAACGTCGGTATGTATACGAAAACAAGGAATTTTGCCACAAATGTTATTGATCGACATGAGTTCATGAGGTATATGTGAATATGGTAATGAAAATATAACAACCACTACATAAACTCGTAAGCTATATAGACATTGATTGGCGGGGGGCGGGTGGGTAGGGGTGGGCGCAAGGGGTATTTTCATTCCTCGGAAAAGGGTTATATTTCATCCTGAACCAGGAATGAGGAAAATGATTCTTCGTGAACTTGGAATGGGATATTAGCCGACCGTCGTAATCAAGGATTTTCATTTTTCGTGAACTGAGGATTCATAAAATTAAATAACCTTAAATTGGAAAATCTTGATCATTTAAAATTTATGTCATGTATCCGACCCTTCCATTGTATGCGGGGAGTTTTCCCTTTGATTCATCGCGACCTGGGAATAAAAAAATGTCTTCTTGACTTGGGAACACGACCCCCCCCCCCCACTCCCCATTGCCCCCCCCCCCTCCCCCACCCCCCCACACACATCCTGCACATTATGCAATTATTACAATGACACGAACATTTCTGACGTCAACATCATTGTTCGATTAACTATGGTTTGTTGGGCGACAATTAGGGACGTTGACGTTCAATTTTATCTCATAATTATAGCAATTATCAAAAATTGCATCTCATAATAATAGTAATTATCCTGATTTTTTTATCTCATAATCATGGTAATTATCATAGATTTTAACTTGGTCAAAATTTTATTAATTATAAACGTTGTAGTAACTGATAGGGATATTAATTATTGGGCTTTTTTTAACTTATAATAATAATAGCGGTTGCAAATAACATAATAGTAAGTACAGATTATTAACTCATAATGATAATAATTGTTATAATCGTAATAATAGAGTATGCTTATTGTCTTAATAATGGAAATTGTTAAATCACAATAATAGCAGCTGTGGCTATACACAGAATATTAGAGCTCAATCTATCTGCAGTAGCCCACTATTCTGGGCCGATAATGGACATGGGGAACTGCAACAAATCCATGGCCATATAATTGCTTACCGCCGAGGCAACTCGCGCTATTTATATATTAAAAACCTTTGACATGTGGGTGGGTGCGGGTGGCTAGGACAAGGGGCATTTTCTTTTCTCGGGAGTGGGAATAATTCTTCGTGAACGGGAAATGGGATATTAGCCGACCGTCGTGATCGAGGATTTTCATCAATCGCCAACTGAGAATATAAACATTAAATAACCATGATGGGGAATCGCAAATGTATATCAGGTATGCGGGGAGTTTTGTATTTAATTCATCATGATATGGGCATACAGGGATTGGTTTCCCCTTGCTCCCCCCCCCCCCCCCCCCAACATGTGACATACGCGTTAATCGGTAACAAAACTGACCTGTGGTGGTTGAAGGTGATGGTGAAGAAGTAGTTGTCCCTGGAAACATTCGAAACGTGTTACATATAGCAGGTTAGGTGAACATACTTCGAATTTTACCCGGTAGCTGGGTAGTATTTCAGTACCAGTATAATAATATCCGATTTAGATTGTTTCATTACATTTACAATGGAGGTGCAATACACGTTCTGAGACAACAGAATGAATTTGGTTGAAACACCCGTTGAACTACTGATGCATAGCTCGCACTGCTTACTTACTGCTAACTGTCACTGGGTTAGGAAGGCTCCAAAGAATACCACCACGTGCTTTCCATTTGCTCTATTATTATTGCACACTTGTTAGTGTAGCTCGTCAGAAACGCGTGTGTAGATCTTCCTTGGCATTTGGTCTTGGCAGCTTATATTTCCTATTGATTTAGTGCTGGTAGAAAATGGATTATCAACCTTTCGATATCCCTAGATGCCAAATGCCAGATCCCTTACCGTCATCACAAAGGAAGGAGCTCAACATATCTTGACATGGGTCGCGCATATGTAGATCTTGCTTGGCACTTGCCACACTTATTGTTGGAGCCTATTGATTTAGCGTTGGTAGCAAATGGATTATCAACATTTGCACTCTCACAATATCCCTAGATGCCAAATGCCAGATCCCTTACCGTCATCACAGATGAACGAGTTCAACATATCATAACATGGGACGTCAATCCACGTGCGATCACTGTCCCCCATGTTGACGGAGATACACTTGTAGCTTTCGACAACACCGTTGTCTGCGTCGAAGTGGTAGTAATCCAGAGGGGTATGAATGCTGGACGATAGACCAGTTCCTGGAACCAAGAAAAAGACACGGATTATTGTGAAATAGATAATTTCCTGTGTTAAGATTCGGATTAATGTTAGTAATTTAGATGGTTATGCACACTATACTTGTGGCTTGACTTGAGCGGACTTGAGCTTGTAGTGGAGCAATAAATATCTTTATTCACAATAAACAGAAATTTTGGTATTAAATCACAGGGAGGAATGCAGATTAGAATATTTTCCACTTATTTCTATAAAACCGGAGGTGAACTGCATATGTATAGCAGATGACCTCAAATGTTTGACTCGTTAACATTCCTTTTATATTTCATATTTTCCACAAGACCGTTTGGGCGCATTTTTAGATTCCGACAAAAATTCTGGTTTGCAAGGATGTAACCTCACAGCAACACAACGTTATGATATTTGATTGAAACCTGATACAGCTATGGCACATCACGTTATTAACCGTTAAGACCAGATACAGAAGCAACACATCAAGGCCATAAGACCAGATATCATAATAACGAAGCATCATATTATGCGCTGGAACCAGGTGGAGTAATGGCACAGTGTGATATATTATTCGCTAAGACCAGATGCACTAATAGCACATATGATACGTACCAGAGATCCAGTGTCATTGTGAGGATGGTCAGGACAGTCACGTACCAGAAACTCATTGTTATTGTGAGGATGGTCATGACAGTCACGTACAAGAGACCCAGTGTCATTGTGACGATAGACAGGATAGTGACGTACTAAGGAAACAACGTCATTGTGCGGATGGTCAGGATAGTGTCGTACCAGAGACCCAGTGACATTGTGACGATGGTCAGGACGGTCACGTACCAGAAACTCATCGTTATTGTGAGGATGGTCAGGACAGTCACGTTTCAGAGACCCAGTGTCGTTGTGAGGGTGGTCAAGACGGTCACGTACCAGAGACCCAGTGTCATCGAGACGACAGTGAAGGTGGCATCGTACCGGAGACCCAGTGTTATTGTGAGGATGGTCAGGACAGTCATGTACCAGATACACAGTGTCAGTCTAAGGATGGTCAAGACGGTCACGTACCAGAGACCCGGAGTCATGGTAAGGATGGTCAAGACAGTCACGTGCCAGAGACCCACTGTCGTTGTGAGGATGATCAAGAAAGTCACCTACCTACCAGAGACCCAGTGTCGTCGTGAAGATGGTCAGGACAATCATGTATCAGAGACCCAGTGTCATTGTCAGCATGGTCAGGACGGTCACGTATCAGAGACAATGTGTCACTGTGAGGATGGTCAGGACGATCACGTACCAGAGACCAAGTGTCGTTGTGAAGATGGTCAGGACGATCACGCACCAGAGACCCTGTTTCATTGTCAGTATGGTCAGGACGGTCATGTACAAGAGACCCTGTATCATGGCGAGAACCGTCAAGACAGTCACGTACCAGAGACCCAGTGTCATTGTGCTGATGGTCAAGGCGGTCACGTGCCAGAGACCCGGTGCCATTGCAAGATAGTCAGGACAGTCACCTACAAGAGAAACAGTGTCATTGTGATGATGGTCAAGACGGTCACGTACCAGAGACCCAGTGTCATTATGAGGATGGCCAGGAAGGTCACGTACCAGAGACGCTTTGTCATTGTGAGGATGGTCAAGGCGGTTACGTACCAGAAACTCAGTGTCATCCAGAGAACGGTCAAGGCGGTCACGTACCAGAGACCCAGTATCATTGTCAGTATGGTCAGGGCGGTCATGTACAAGAGACCACGTGTCGTTGTGAAGATGGTCAGGACGATCACGTACCAGAGACCCTGTTTCATTGTCAGTATGGTCAGGGCGGTCATGTACAAGAGACCAAGTGTCGTTGTGAAGATGGTCAGGACGATCACGCACCAGAGACCCTGTTTCATTGTCAGTATGGTCAGGGCGGTCATGTACAAGAGACCACGTGTCGTTGTGAAGATGGTCAGGACGATCACGTACCAGAGACCCTGTTTCATTGTCAGTATGGTCAGGACGGTCATGTACAAGAGACCCAGTGTCAGTGTGCAGATGGTCTAGGCGGTCACGTGCCAGAGACCCGGTGCCATTGCGAGATAGTCAGGACAGTCACCTACAAGAGAAACAGTGTCATTGTGAGGATGGTCAAGGCGGGCGAGTACCAGAGACCCAACGTCAATATGAGGATGGCGGGAAGGTCACGTACCAGAGACGCTTTGTCATTGTGAGGATGGTCAGGGCGGTTACGTACCAGAAACTCAGTGTCATCCAGAGAACGGTCAAGGCGGTCACGTGCCAGAGACCCAGTATCATTGTGAGGATGGTCGGGACAGTTACGTACCAGAGACCCAATTCCACGGTCGCTTGTGAAGACCGACCCAGAGGTACATGTTGTAGTGATCGATACCCGTCTTGTCGGAGAGCTGAGCAATGACCTTGTCTAGGTCGTCGGGCAGCGAAGCAAGGTCACCGCCAGCGCCTAAGCACCTGTTCCGGCAGTTGTACCACGTGGCGTTTGGATTACTGCTCCAGATGCACTTATTTCCCAATAGGGCTTCGTCGAAGGCACAGTCAGGATCTACACACGAACGGAAACGTAATGGAAACAAATTATTGTGGCTAGCGGCAGGACCTCCAATACAAGCATGAGACTAATAGCAAGGGACGTAGAAAGCGGATTTGTTCGTATTTCGCAAGAATAGCAAAATATGTGCCAAAAGTACCCTGACATTAGCTAAATGTGGCCAAGTGCTATAACTTCAGCTAAAGGTGACTAAAGTGCCATTAATTTAGCTAAAGGTAGCTACAGTGCAAAATAGCTTGTGCTTTGCGACGCTGATCCTTAGTTTGATCTTGATCTCTGACCTTGTGTGGACCTTCTTTAAGCCTACATTATACCAAGTAGTAGTCCTCTCTATAGAAATTAAAAAAATCCCTATGCCACAGATATAGCTCTACAAACATATGTCAGTTAATTTAAATATTACATCCATGACCTGTGTCTGATCCCAGGTGACCTGACAGCATTTGGCCTTGGCCTCATCTGCTGTACCCTCAGTGTTACCTTGCAATTAACAACCCACCACCAATTGACCACCAATTGATCTTACCAAATCAATAGAAAATGTAAATATAACCATATAATGTTAATTTATACTATGGAATTCAACATACCCTGCAGTAGAAATATCGAGGTGAACATTAACGTGTAAATTCGCTATTGCAAACCTCCAGAAATAAATGATGTTTCAAACAAATATATGAATAATACGCATACCCCCTACTGAAAGCAATATATATATTCAAAATATATCTTTTGAATTATGAACAGTATGAGCACTTTTAGATAAAACGTGAACAAATAGACGGATTGCCTACCTTTGTCTCTCTCGCACAGGCAGGCGTTGGTAATGTTGCATTCTCGGGCCGCTGGGATGTTCTGATATGCATAGCCACAAGTGAAGTTAGATGCCAGTAACTCTGGAACGATTTAAAGGATACGGTATATTTCGGCCAGTAAGCAATCAATAATCGTGTATGTAACAGCGAATATGTTCTATATTAGCTAAAAATATATAATAATACATATTATGTCATTTATGTTATACTGATCGTGTTGCATAAATTATACATTAGTCAAAAATTAGTGGATCACCCGGTCGGAATTTGATCAGATCCCTCCCCCCCCCCCCCCCCGTCGCAAGTTTCAACGCCCCCCCCCCCCCCGCTTTTTCTAATTCCTGGATCCGACCCTGGTTATATATACCATAATATGTGTTTAGATCCGCACCTTCATCCACCTTGTTGAGCCACATGAACGCGTCGTTATCCGAGCGGCGACCCGCCAGCCAGGCGTTCACGGTATCGGCGAGAGGGGGCGCTGCGTTCACGGCATCCTGTATATCCTGGTCCCACACCGCCGTGAGGTGCAGTCCGTGGACCTCGCACTGCTCGTTGGCGATCGTCCACGTGTTACCAGTGACGTCGTTAAAGGTGTATAAATGGTAGCAGACACCGCTACGACACCATGTCAAAGTCTCGTGGCTCTTTCCTTGCTGAGCCTCAGCACCACCGAGTATCAGGACAACTGTGGAGGATGAGAGCAAACCAGAGACTCACTAAAAGATCGAACTGAAAATCCAACGACAAAAACAGCTGACACTGCATATTTCAAAACGACTGTTCAAACTATTCCATTGTAACATTATTTTTACGTTTCCATGATAACCATAGGGCTGTACAGTTCTCGATTTCCGATGTAGTCTTTTGGGGACCAACATTAAAACACGAGCTCTTAGAACGAGTGCGCATCCCGTTGGTGCCTTGCTGCAGCTGCGTGACGCGCACTCATTGTAGTCAACGTTTGAGTGTTGGGAACCGGCCGGCTGCGCGGTTTGCGCCTAAAGAATCGAGTGGGTGTGACACTATTTTTGTTTGTTTGGTCCAGGCATTCCTAACTATAAAATAATAATATAATTAAAATAAGACATTTATCTCTACATAATGCAAGTGGTCCTTTCGCTGAGACTGTTGAAAGCGTTGTATTTTGAGGCAAATTATCGTTGTTTACATTTCTGTGACAAAGGGAGCACCATTGTCCTCGCCTGGTCAGTCCATATATATCGCATTGTTATGTAACCATAGATACCGCGCTAAGACATGCGCATCATGAAGATTATTACGTCACACGACATGGAAAACCCCGCGCAGCACATTAGTTCGCCTGAAACTGAGAGTCACTCATGAGACAACCGCATTCTGATTTATAAACTGTCTAACCGCTCATATATTACATAAATCTACTCTGGTGGTTATAATTCTGATAGGCACAGAACTTTAGTGTGCATCCAAGGACAGCTTTAGCCGATCTTGTGTGTCATGCGTGTGAAGGCAAACAACCGGAAGGTAGGCAACACGTAGAGGCCGTTGATGCCAAGCATTGACGTATGGCACAAGTCTCGATAAGATCCCGTAGTTACTGTACAACACTATACACGGGTTTACACTTTGCCTTATGAGCAAGTTGCGCGACCGAATCAGAACGAGGCTTGACCCAGTTGTGAGTAAACAGTCCGCACGTGCCACATGCAGTAGACCTCCTCATGCCCTGGGCCTGGACATGTATTATCAAAGTTGTTTATGGCACAACCACACATACAATTTAGTCAAAAAGTATGAGCATGTCCCATTATGTATTTATATCAGATTAGGTAGGCATATGGTAGAAATCGCCAGACTATTACAGCCAAAATTAGTAGATTGGTTGAGGGGGGGGGGGGTCCTTTACAGGCGTAATTAAGTGGCGTGATAAAACTGGCTCTAAAACTGGCGATGGGGTTCCATGGGGAGTGGGTGTCTCGGGAAGTTGAGAAAAGTGACCACCTGATCAGAGGGGCCGTTCTTAATATATAAAATTAATATAATAAATTAATAAATATATACCTTCGCGAGACCGTTTCCTGAGTGGGTCTCCAGAGGCTAACACTGCCTTCGTAACTCCAAATTAAAGCTTAGAAATAGATAGATGGCTGTATATTTGTTCTGAAACCATTGGCAAAATGATGCAAAGGCACCCTAAACTGGTTCACATGCATAAGCACTTCGAAGCGCACTCACTTCAAGCTGACGATCAATGGCACACGTGCTCTTGTTTACTCTCCATCTAAAAGTAGGTCAAAATGGCCGCGGAAGTGTAAACCCGTGTATTGTGTCACAGGGCATAGTCTACCCATGCTGACATCATACCACGTCAAGAGTCGCCAAACGATCGTAGCAAACCATTAAAATATCTTCGACCCATCCTTTTTGCAGGCAATAGACTCACAGGTGTCATACACACCCACCCTCCCCCCACCCCAACCACCACCAGAAGACGGGTATAAATCGCGTCCCACCCACCCCAACCTTCACCATCCCTCTTTCACCCCCACCCCCCGGCCTCCCTTCACCCACACATCTACATCGCTCCAGCCCGTCCTACTTCACCCCTCCTCATTCAACTCCTCGCCCCGTCTCCTTTGCCCCACCCTCCTCCCCTCCCTCGAAGCCTGCTCATCCAAGTGGTGTATTGCACCATCACGGAGTGACGTCATGGGTACAAAAAGGGACCTTGTTAATGTTTCTCCATCCCTTCCTGCATAACCTAACGCACCCCCCCCCCCCTCCACCCCCACACACACACACACATGGGGGACAAGGTGTGCATGAAGATTGTGAGGAGGTGCAGGGGACCGGACAAGGGGTTGAAGGGGGAGGGGCGAAGTAGGACAGTGACCGAAGGAACGTTAACAACAAATCTTCTGCCACATCTTTACTCCAATTCCATAATTTCATCGTGGCAAGGTTGTAGTCTACTGTCATATTAATATTTCACTTTTTCCCAAAAGGCATATTATTTTGCAAAGAAAGTGTATCCTGAAACACATAAAAACACGTTGTATTTACTAACTAATAACTATAATACCTCGCCGTCTGTAACATTAAATAGCATGAGCCGCAGTGCGCGCGTTGAAAGTATCTGGCCGAACGAACCAAACCTTAATTCTGCTTACTGTCCTGGGTATCATTTTAATAATGTTTTGTTGGTTGGGAATCTGTTCTATAAAGGAGGAGAGGAAATAAGAAACTGTGGGTGACACGAAGATAAACAAAGTACCATTGTCCGAAAAAAATGCGTTTGTATTACGTTTGCAATGCCAAAGTCACTTTCTTTGCCCTCAGCGTTTAATTTTGACCGCATAATGCCGAAACATAGAAAGGGAAATTAAACTCTATATTATAGCAAATGGTGCACTCTTGTGTCGAACGTCCGTAACAGTCACTGATGATATTCAAATGTGCGTGACAGGCCCGTAAACACAATAATCTGGGGACTCTACAACTCTTGAATATTCAAATATCACGTCATGTACCGTAACAATTACTACACGAGGGTAGACGGGATATTTTGTCTGGCGATTTTTATTGCATCAGCAATGACAATGGTAACATGTACATGTGTAAACAGGTGCAAACCCGGCAACTGGCCATAGTTCACAGTAAAAAAAGACGTCATACCCGGCCCTCAATACAACAATTCCTAAAATTGTGAGAAACAAAATCTGGTTTAGTTTTTGCATATGTTGGAAGTAGATCTTCTCAAAGGTGAGAAGTAGTATCAATGCACGCATAAAACTTTTAAATCCGATTGACTACAAACGCCATGTGCACAGAACGCCATGCTTCGCGGGGTAAATTGTTATTAACGTATACACCTAATTAAAAGGAACGTAAGGTTGGGGCACACCGCTCAATGGTGAAAGCTTGTATTTGTCAGTGTACGGCTGAATGATACTGATTCACGGCTTGTAGATCCTGTAAGAGGTGTAGGAGTGGCCTCTCGAATGGTCTAGTGGTTAGCGCTCGGCTTTCTCCAGTGTACTCTAGATATCAGATCAGCCATACAGCGACCGTGCCGGAGGTCGGGGGTTCCCCCCACTGGGGCCACTCGAATGGCAAGGCGGTTAGCGCGCTCGGCTTTGTCCTGTGAACCCTAGATACGAGGTCAGCCATACAGCCATCGTGCTGGAGGCCGAGGTTCCCATCCCCACTGTGCGAATGCCACTGTTCGTGTCGTCGTAGTGTGTGCATCTCTAACCAAGCAGCCGATACGTTTGTCGAGTGGCCCTTCAATAAATCAATACCTCAGGAAACACGAAGAGATGTGAGGATATCGTGCAGCTTCTTTTGGGAG
The DNA here is from genome assembly GCA_964019135.1 of Arenicola marina. Taxonomy (NCBI): domain Eukaryota; kingdom Metazoa; phylum Annelida; class Polychaeta; family Arenicolidae; genus Arenicola; species Arenicola marina. The sequence continues at coordinate 55,444,466 of OZ025250.1, forward strand.
TAATATAACGTGGTACAACACGTTCTACCTGGCGCCAAGAGCCTCAGCGCGAGAATGAGAATATATAAATAATCAGATCTTTACAGATATGTAAAGTGGTATCAATGCTCGAAGCGGGGCTTTAACGAGCCGGCTGCTCATTGTTAGCGACTCAATTTTGCTACCCACGTGGGTCACTTGTAGCGAGTCAATGAGCCTTATACACATGGACTCGCTATTTATACTCATAGACTCGCTAAGCACCAATTGTATAATCCGCTGACGTGGTTTATTAAGGAAGGCGTGCAGGATGTTGAGAGACTCCTGCTGTCGCCTCCCGCATTTAAAGCATATATGTTCTGTAATGTTTACCAATCACTTCTCCATGTCAAATAAGTATATGCTGTCTTGGATTTGAATCCTGAAAGCCGTTGGGCTACCCGAAGAGAGGCACATTTGACCACCGGAACAGCAATTAGTGGCCGGCTTTATATCCCTGTGCGCCTGTTCGCTGTTCGATATTCTGTCAACTCCGGAAACTCCATCCGGAACCTGAACTTAACATGAATGGGGACCAAATACCAGTTGTGCCAGAAACAAAATTGCTGGGCCTTTTATTCGATAAATAAACTATTATGCCCCATATCAAACAATTAAAACAGCAAAGTACCAAAGCGCTTAATATACTTAAAGTGCTATCTAATACAGAATGGGGAACAGAAAGAGAGACATTATTAAATATCTACAGAACCCTAATTCGGTCACGGCTGGATTATGGGTCGATGATTTACGGGTCTTGGATTTGAATCCTGAGAGTCGTTGGGCTACCCGGAGAGAGGCACATTAACCACCGGAACAGAAGTTGGTGGCCGGCTTTATATCCCCGCGCGCCTGTTCGCTGTTCGATATTCTGTGTGTTGTCGATCGCGGCTCGCTAGGACGTCCGCGGGTGAGATAAACTCATCCGCGCAGTTTTATGTTGAAATTGTTGTTTTATATATGCATCATTAATTTGAGATACTTTTAGTTTTGATTTTAAAATGTAAAATGCTTTAAGTTTGCAAGAAAATAAAGTATCGTAAGCCGCTAAACCCCATCAACACATGGGCGATAAATAATACACCAGGACGCTAAGCAAAATCCAAGGATGTCAGACTATTTTTTGAGTTCCAGGCAACTTTCATATTCATCAGCAGCATTTAATGAAAAGGATGTGCAATATGTCATACTAGCGTCCTTAACTTTCTTTGCAGAGTGTACGTGATGAAATTAGCATTAGAGTTCCCGGATGTAGCATCAAAACGATTTTCTTGTTGTGTCGTTTGAACTTGGCCGAACGATCAAGTCCATACATATATCTGAGGGACATATACGTCGACCTAATTGGGAAAAAATCGGTTGAAGATCAAAATCAATTTGTTTCAACTATTTTTACCAAGGGGCATTTTCTTTTATTAAAGATGGTATAGTATTTAACTGAGGGTGCGATCATTAACCAAAAATGGGAAAGAAAATGGATGAAACGCTTCAAATACAAGGGTAATTTGCCGCTGTGGGGGGTGGGGGGCAAATACATTACGGGGATGTCAGACCGTGCCAGGGCAGAGGGAGGGGGTGGGGGGCTGCGCACTCTCTATAGCGATATTCCCAAGCTATATTTACCCTACCTTGCGTACAGATACATAGTTGTATTTAATGTATTTAAGTTATACTTCTTTGTTTCTTAATGTTATTTATTACATCGAGTTGACAACTAGTGACTTGATATACACTTACCAATAAGAAAGGTGAAAGACAGCAGCCAGACTGCACCCGTATCCATCGCTTTGTGGTACATTGTGACTACTCATCAGCATTAAGGATTATCGGTATGTTTATCAGCTTCTGCAATCTTCTGCCTGGTTCACAGGTGAAAAGCCACTTATGGGATGCCCTATCATCTATATAGTCACAACTTGTATATTTGTTCGAACAATGGTCATTTTATCAGCTTCGTGGTTCCAAGACAGGATGATTAAATCAGTTTCTTATTTCCTTTCCTCAATTGCATAACAAATTCAGCAACGAAAATCATTATTAAAATGACGCACAGAACAGCAAGCAGAATTAATGGTTTGGTTCGTTCTGCCAGAAACTTCCGACGTGCTCAATACGGCCATGCTATTTATGATAAAGACACAGGTATTATAGTAATTCATTAATAAATAAAACGTGTATATCGGTTTCAGGATGCACTTTTGTTACAAAATGATATGTCTTTTGGGGAAATTATCGACATTATAATAAAGACGTGGCAGAAGATTTGTTGTCAATGTTACAGTAAAAGTAGCACACGGTGAGCTTTTTGCTACCCCTGTTCACCCCCTACCACCCCCCGGCCCATCAGTCACTCCACCTCCCCCCCTTGCTTTACCCACACTCCTCTTTCGCCCCCCTTGCTTTACCCACACTCCTCTTTCGCCCCCCTTGCTTTACCCACACTCCTCTTTCGCCCCCCTTGCTTTACCCACACTCCTCTTTCGCCCCCCTTGCTTTACCCACACTCCTCTTTCGCCCCCCTTGCTTTACCCACACTCCTCTTTCGCCCCCCTTGCTTCACCCACACTCCTCTTTCGCCCCCCTTGCTTCACCCACACTCCTCTTTCGCCCCCCTTGCTTTACCCACACTCCTCTTTCGCCCCCCTTGCTTTACCCACACTCCTCTTTCGCCCCCCTTGCTTTACCCACACTCCTCTTTCGCCCCCCTTGCTTTACCCACACTCCTCTTTCGCCCCCCTTGCTTTACCCACACTCCTCTTTCGCCCCCCTTGCTTTACCCACACTCCTCTTTCGCCCCCCTTACATCCTTCGGTCACTTTCCTAATTCGTCTCTCTCCCTTCAACCCATGGTCCTGTCTCCTGCGCTTCCCCCTTCAACCCATGGTCCCGTCTCCTGCGCTTCCCCCTTCAACCCATGGTCCCGTCTCCTGCGCCTCCCCCTTCAACCCATGGTCCCGTCTCCTGCGCCTCCCCCTTCAACCCATGGTCCTGTCTCCTGCGCCTCCCCATTCAACCCATGGTTCTGTCACCTGCGCCTCCCCCTTCAACCCATGGTCCCGTCTCCTGCGCCTCCCCCTTCAACCCATGGTCCCGTCTCCTGCGCCTCCCCCTTCAACCCATGGTCCCGTCTCCTGCGCCTCCCCCTTCAACCCATGGTCCTGTCTTCTGCGCCTCCCCATTCAACCCATGGTCCTGTCTCCTGCGCCTCCCCCTTCAACCCATGGTCCCGTCTCCTGCGCCTCCCCATTCAACCCATGGTCCCGTCTCCTGCGCCTCCCCCTTCAACCCATGGTCCTGTCTCCTGCGCCTCCCCCTTCAACCCATGGTCCCGTCTCCTGCGCCTCCCCCTTCAACCCATGGTCCCGTCTCCTGCGCCTCCCCCTTCAACCCATGGTCCCGTCTCCTGCGCCTCCCCATTCAACCCATGGTTCCGTCTCCTGCGCCTCCCCCTTCAAACCATGGTCCCGTCTCATGCGCCTCCCTCTTGAACACATGGTCCTGTCTTCTGCGCCTCCCCCTTCAACCCATGGTCCCGTCTCCTGCGCCTCCCCCTTCAACCCATGGTCCTGTCTCCTGCGCCTCCCCCTTCAACCCATGGTCCCGTCTCCTGCGCCTCCCCCTTCAACCCATGGTCCTGTCTCCTGCGCCTCCCCATTCAACCCATGGTCCTGTCACCTGCGCCTCCCCCATCAACCCATGGTCCCGTCTCCTGCGCCTCTCCATTCAACCCATGGTCCTGTCTCCTACGCCTCCCTCTTCAACCCATTGTCCCGTCTTCTGCGCCTCCCCATTAAACCCATGGTCCTGTCTCCTGCGCTTCCCTCTTCAACCCATGGTTTCGTCTCCTGCGCCTCCCCCTTCAACCCATGGTTCCGTCTCCTGCGCCTCCCCCTTCAACCTATGGTCCCGTCTCCTGCGCCTCCCCGTTCAACCCAGGGTTCCGTCTCCTGCGCCTCCCCATTCAACCCATGGTCCTGTCACCTGCTCCTCACCCTTCAACCTATGGTCCCGTCTCTTGCGCTTTCCCCTTCAACCCATGGTCCTGTCTCCTGCGCCTCCCCCTTCAACCCATGGTCCCGTCTCCTGCGCCTCCCCCTTCAACCCATGGTCCTGTCTCCTGCGCCTCCCCCTTCAACCCATGGTCCCGTCTCCTACGCCTCCCCCTTCAACCCATGGTCCCGTCTCCTGCGCCTCCCCCTTCAACCCATGGTCCCGTCTCCTGCGCCTCCCCATTCAACCCAGGGTTCCGTCTCCTGCGCCTCCCCCTTCAACCCATGGTCCCGTCTCATGCGCTTCCCTCTTAAACCCATGGTCCTGTCTTCTGCGCCTCCCCCTTCAACCCATGGTCCTGTCTCCTGTGCCTCCCCCTTCAACCCATGGTCCCGTCTCCTGCGCCTCCCCCTTCAACCCATGGTCCTGTCTCCTGCGCCTCCCCCTTCAACCCATGGTCCCGTCTCCTGCGCCTCCCCATTCAACCCATGGTCCTGTCTCCTGCGCCTCCCCCTTCAACCTATGGTCCCGTCTCCTGCGCCTCCCCCTTCCACCCATGGTCCTGTCTCCTACGCCTCCCTCTTCAACCCATGGTCCCGTCTTCTGCGCCTCCCCATTAAACCCATGGTCCTGTCTCCTGCGCTTCCCTCTTCAACCCATGGTTTCGTCTCCTGCGCCTCCCCCTTCAACCCATGGTTCCGTCTCCTGCGCCTCCCCCTTCAACCTATGGTCCCGTCTCCTGCGCCTCCCCGTTCAACCCAGGGTTCCGTCTCCTGCGCCTCCCCATTCAACCCATGGTCCTGTCACCTGCTCCTCACCCTTCAACCTATGGTCCCGTCTCTTGCGCTTTCCCCTTCAACCAATGGTCCTGTCTCCTGCGCCTCCCCCTTCAACCCATGGTCCCGTCTCCTGCGCCTCCCCCTTCAACCCATGGTCCTGTCTCCTGCGCCTCCCCCTTCAACCCATGGTCCCGTCTCCTACGCCTCCCCCTTCAACCCATGGTCCCGTCTCCTGCGCCTCCCCCTTCAACCCATGGTCCCGTCTCCTGCGCCTCCCCATTCAACCCAGGGTTCCGTCTCCTGCGCCTCCCCCTTCAACCCATGGTCCCGTCTCATGCGCTTCCCTCTTAAACCCATGGTCCGGTCTTCTGCGCCTCCCCCTTCAACCCATGGTCCCGTCTCCTGCGCCTCCCCCTTCCACCCATGGTCCTGTCGCCTGCGCCTCCCCCTTTAGTCTATAGTGTCTATAGAACTCACTGGTCGGGTCTGGTTTAGGCTCTAACTCTGGACCCCTATCGTGCGGTGTGTAGATTTGTGTGTGTGTGTGGGTATGTGTGTGTGTGTGGATCTGTGTGTGTGTGTGTGGGGGGGGATAGATAATTGGCGGGTTAAATTCCATGGCGTGTTATCACACATGCATGTGACTTCAGCGACAGGAAAAAAGAGGAAACACTATTCACTACGAGTCAGTCGTATCAGACTGATAATGACTGACGAAGGACTGCTGAATGACGGATGATTAACTGATAAGTGAACTCGTACGGCAAAAACCCAAGTCGGTCAAACATCCTGATATGACGCCAGGACTTACATTTTCTTCACAAGGATCGGGTGCGCGCATTAAATCGGCAGGCCGATTGTGTCGCGTTGATAACAGCACAGGGCATTCGGAAGAAGATGGCGGCTGATTCAAAAGTGACTGTCTGGGCTGGTTCTTGCCCAAGTTCTTGACATGTCCCAACGTAGATAAGATTGAGATCAGTCGACAGCGGCCGGCGGGTATATAAGAGAAGACAATAGTATAACATTGATTCCAGTAGCAGTCAGGCAGGTCTTTCAGAGCGGGGCCAAAGATACGGATGGATCCGCGCTAGTTATTATTACCAATGCGTATCTCCGCCTTCGAAAACGTTTAACTCTGTGTTGGCCGTTGGTGCCAAGGAATTATATTAATTAATCCATAGATTATGTGGTGGCCGCCACTTAGATTTATCTGTGGCTGCCGCCAGACAATCTATAAATAAAGTAATGTTATCCTTTGGCACCAACATGCTTCCGTAGATACGAGTAGTTAAGGCGGGAGTGCAACAAATGGAGCAGCCTGGAATGTAGTTTGCATAGATGAAGTATGATGTCACGTGGTGTATCGGTCCGTACCCGCGTAGGCTTGAAACCAGCCCAGATGCTAGCAGACTAATAGGCCGCACTCTCCCACCAGAAGGAGCTCGTTCCTCGCATCGACTTTGTTCTACGTAACCGCCAACCTCACGGTTGACCTCAACGGTGCTGGGGTCACGAACGGTTTTCGAGGGTTTTTTAAGATGCATTTTGCATATAATATGCAGAATGTATACATGAAAGCATTTTGTGGTCGTACGATCACAATGAAGGAGTTATTAAAAACAATATTTCAAAATAACACGGGAACAAAATTCATTTTTTGTCTAATATATCATTTATTGTGCAGGGGGTTTCAGCAACGAATACACATGTAAATGGTCACCTACGAGCATACAAGTGCTGCCTGTTTAGTTAGTTGTCGTTGGTGCTTCTTGATGCTTGGTACATTTTTCTACGTGATCATTTGATCTAATAATTTGACATTTGACAACATAGTAACATTCGCGGCTTAGCCAAGTAAAAAGGGCACAAAAAGGAAGTAACAATCAACAACACACCGTTTAGAAAAGTTAATTATAAATGCAAAACTGTGTATGAAGCTTGTATAAGTACAATTTATGAACATATGACTTAGGACTAATAATTACACAGATAGGAATCAGCATATAGGGCGTAAGAATCTAAGTCTTGGAATTTTTGCCCCGATCCCCTTCCATGATTATGCGAGACAACGTATCTTATATTGATAGCAAGACGTTTGGGGGAAAAATCCTACATGTATATGTTATCTGTTAATGACAAATATTGAGATATTACATTTACTATAATACATATAGCATATATAGCATATATAGCATATGTCTTAATCCTAATAAACTGAATATATTTTGCAGATTACAAAAAATAAAGCCATCACAAGAACCCCCGGCAATTTCTTGGGTTCATGCCAAATGCCATAGCTCTCCACTGGATATCAAATGATCCGTCCCTTCATGTCATGTGGATGAATGACGTGGCGTCGCGGTATTAGAAAAGGCGGGAAGGTAACATATGCATCATGGGCGATTTTAATACCAGAATGGAATACCGGACTTTTTCCATACGCATACCAAATGAATAGTTCTAATAAATTATGCATATTAAGCAGCTCTCATTTCTATTTATCATCATTAAATACTCGGGGAAAGCTCAAAATGAAAGTAACGTTTCATACCCTCATGTATTTCGCCATTTCATTGTGTGTAGCCAGCATGCCTAGCATATACTACTACTACTAGGGATACATACCGGCTCAGCGATGGCGATGTGTGTCTCTCACTTGTTGAAATAGACGACATACTTTTAAATGTTATTGTTAGATTTCTTATACAGGACGCTAATGCTACTACCTGTGAAACCCTTGGGGCGGCCTCGGCAGAGACAAACTGACAGATTGATGACGGCCGCCGCAAGGACCACGAATGCCACTGCCAGACCTGTCGCACCGCCTACAGACAAGCCTAAGTGGTGGTCATCTGTGTGGAGGCAAAAGATAAATCATAATAAAGAAAATGGAGGAATAGTTTTTCATTAATTTTTGTAGCTAAACCTTCCGTATATTAGTAAATATATCTATCTTGTTCTTATATCTCACATAACATGTTTCTTATCGACTTTCTCGCCAGAGTATACTAGTTGTATTAGAAGAAAACTCCAGGGCTTCTGCCTGTTTTTTATTTTTTGGAATTTTGTCCTTCTACCTAAGCATTTTCTACTTCTATCGTTGAAGAAATACGCATCTGCTAACAGGAATCTAGGTGAATGAGCTATTTCTTGGTTACAAGGTTAGTTGCCCACCTGATCATAAGATCAACAACAACAAGCTAGGAATCAATGGGTTGTTGACAAAATATGAAGTAAATACGATATGATATAGGGTCACAATGATAATGCTAACCGATTGGTGTCGTTTCATCCGCTATAACTTGTACAGAACCTGAAACAGATAGATCACTTATAACGTCGTGACACATTTCACAATACATATCCATGTCTATTAGAGTTCATAAAAATAAAATAACTAAGGTTTTGATGCACAAGTTGAGCATACCATAGTCCAGTCTATTATATTTATTAGTGTATTATAGCGAAAACAATATGGTATCCCATTAAATACATATTAGACTTGCTATCAAGTCACTTAAATATGGGGTTTTATGTCACGAATAAAATATGTGATATAATGTCACAGTAATAATGCTAACCGGTCAGGGTCGTTTGTTCAGCTACGACTGGTTCAGGACCTGAAACAGATGAATCACTTTTAACGTCGTAAAGGATTATAGGAACCAAGGGGTTGTTGATAAAATGTGAAGCAATTACGATATGATATAATGTCACAGTAATAATGCTAACCGGTCAGGGTCGTTTGTTCAGCTACGACTGGTGCAGGACCTGAAACAGATACATCGTTTCTAATGTTGTAAAGGATTATAGGAACCAACGGGTTGATAAAATGTGAAGCAATTACGATATGATATAATGTCACAGTAGTAATGCTAACCGGTCAGGGTCGTTTGTTCAGCTACGACTGGTACAGGACCGGAAACAGATACATCACTTTTAACGTCGTAAAGGGTTATAGGAACCAAGGGGTTGTTGATAAAATGTGAAGCAATTACGATATGATATAATGTCACAGTAATGATGCTAACCGGTCAGGGTCGTTTGTTCAGCTACGACTGGTACAGGACCTGAAACAGATACATCACTTTTAACGTCGTAAATGATTATAGGAACCAAGGGGTTGTTGATAAACTGTGAAGCAATTACGATATGATATAATGTTACAGTAGTAATGCTAACCGGTCAGGGTCGTTTGTTCAGCTACGACTGGTACAGGACCTGAAACAGATACATCACTTTTAACGTCGTAAAGCATTTCAAAATACATATATATATACAGCCTTAAGATTATAGCATCGATCTTAATCCATGAATCCCTATTTAAATGACACAGCACACAAACTAATATTTCTCCTTAGCCCCGGTCTGTGAATCTAAAGATTATGTCACAATTCGCCTGAATATACAAACATATGGTCGTGGCTTCGTGAAATCAATGTGTTGCATAATAAACTAATGCATTTTTGCTGATTTTTGTTAGTACACAGATAGCGACACAGTAAGTATAACACTAATATTATACATACTCTGCGATGTCAAGCATCGACAATTTATAGACAGTATATCATTTCACTGACCGTCATCACACATGAAGGCCCCAAACTTGGCATGGCAAGGGGCATCAACCCATGTTCGGTCGTGAGCCCCCATGTTGACAAAGATACACTTGTTGTTTGGAGAAGAGCCGTTGTTTGGGCCAAAGTGGTAGTACCCCATTGGGGTATACACACTAGACAACTGTCCAGTCCCTGCAGATTAATAAAATAACAACAAATGGCCTTGGTTAAATGGATAAATTCCTAATTCAATTAAACGGCGAAGAATATCACAAACACTGTTTATGGAGACAAATCAATATGGAAACAGAAACGATCAATTATTAATGTCCATTAAATATGTATATAATATATCTGCTAATCTATATATACATTGATGGAACTAAATAGGTTTCAGAAATGTATGCGTTTTAAAACCTTAAAATATGTTTTTATAATAAATAATATTTTTATGACGCAATACACAAGAAAACCCCACTTTTCGAAAACAAGATATAGCACTCCGGAACATCGTGGCCTTAGTTTTACCGGACAGTATATAACGCCGTTTTCGTTACACACAGGTACTTAAACACCTTAAACAACTTTTCATTTGTACAATTAAACTGGTTCTCAGTGGCAAACGTGCCGGGACAATTGAGCGATTTATATCAGCTTCCACCATAAATGTTCAGTAAAATCACCACTAAAACCATTTGGCACTCTTGTCCACAACTTTACGAACGTTTAGGAAAATGCATATCTGACTTCTGGAAGTTTTTGCCAAGAGTGAATATATCGCGAAAGCATATTATATATAAATATACACCACGAACAATCATAATTAATTGCAAACCAGTCTCGTCTGTGGGCTGTACCGAATAGCCAGACACTAAACAGTACCAGCCAGATTAGCTGTAATCTTGTCCTTCAATACATTACAGTAAAAGTTGTGATCGGTTTTTTTCTTGGTGGAAAGAGGGAGAACTCTCGCCAAAGGCGAGCTTTCTACTAGGACCACAAGGCGGCCCAAAACGCCACTTATTCCGTTATTCGTCATGACCATCTCCTACCTGAGACCCAGTGCCACGGCCACCTGTGAACACCGACCCAGAGGTACATGTTGTAGATGTTCAATCCTGTCTTGTCGTTAAGCCCCTGAATGACCTTGACCACGTTGTCGGAGAGGGAGGCAAGGTCACCGCCGGCCGCTATGCACCTGTTCCGGCAGTTGTACCACGTATCGGCAGGACTACTGCTCCAGATACACTTGTCTCCATGGAGGACTTCGTCGAAGGGACAATCAGGATCTGGACCCACAAGGAAACTGTGACATAAATACTGTAAACCAATGCCGCTAAGGGTTGTGCCTCTAATCGTTAGGCCTGATATCCATCTTTACAACGCAGGGGGCGCTGACAGTCATGGGTCGCAATCTTTCACCGATCGACGCTCCGCGACCTGGAACTTGATTGCCCTATGACCTTACTTAACAGCCATGTCATCTCTGTGACAGCCATCACCTCCGTGACTCCCTGTAAACGCTGAGGTCGTCATCTCTCGTGAAGCCATTTTTAAAATAGCTTGACGTTTGACACACCACTGCCCTAGTACCTGTAAATGGACCCAGCACCGCTGCACATGGTAGAAATAAATATTACCTGGTGACTATACTTTCAATACTAATTACAATCAACCCCCTGCATTCACAAAGACATGCACAACATGGCAGAATGTCACTAGTTCCGGTTCCAGTTACAGGAATGGTAATAATGTATTCATGTACGATCTTATGGTCAGTCCTTTCTGTAAAAATGGTATTTAAAATTAAAAGTGGTATTTTCAACAATAAATTGGTTCACCAAGTATAGTTCAATGCTTATCGAGCAGGGCAATTTAGATCCACTGAGGCAATATCGCTAAAGTTACTCAAACAGAAACGTTTCCTCGAATAACCATTTTTAATCTTTGAACGAAAAATTTTACCTTTAGGTCCTTATTGTTTAACACAAATATGTAATGTGCACTAAACAACAGTTCTTGCTGCCCCGTCTGTCGGCATGTTTATACTTTGTCATATTATGTTAATGCCACTTATTATTTCGGCCGACAAACACATGTTAAATCTAAAATCACATCTAGCTGATTAAAAACCCGTCTTACTAATTAATTTGCATCGGGGATGAAAGTTCGTACACCCGAGATGCAATGACATTTGTTTACCTTTTTTCCTCTCACACAGACAGTTGTAGTGAGTGCTGCAAGACTGGATGGTTGTCTTGTACCTATAGGTGCAGCCACAGGTACCGGACCGAGGTACTGATCCTTGATAACCTTGAGGAAGTGACAAGGTGTACTTGAAGGAGGGATCAACAAAACCATTTTCATGTTGTACTATGGGACATGAACTTTATATTTACTGTAACACCCGCATGTATATGAATCAAGAATCAAGGGGGCCACCTCGATAGCTCAGTGGGTTAGAGCGTTCGCATTGAGTGTTCAGGCCACACGAGAGCCTAACGGACACGTGGATCGGCGGTTCGTGCCGCGCTGTGGTCATTTCTGTGTGATCGTATCATAAAGATCCCAAGTCCTTCTTCGCAAACAGTAGGGGGTTACCCCCGGGGGCATGGCTCCACTCTCCCTTCCTTCTCCCATTGACGCGATATGACCAAAAGTGGTTAAAGCTTTGTGAATATAAAACCCAACCCAACCAAGAAAGTGGCCACGTTCCTACGAAGTCAGTTGAGATTACACCTTCTTGTCGTTTAGCCCAGGTGTCCAGTACAAAGAACTGGGCCCCGTCCACATCTTACCTGGGATACAGTCACATTGACAAAGGGCAACTTTGCCCAGAGACGTAACAAACATAATTTAACCATTAATATTTGTTCTGTATAGGTGCCGTACCTGTGACCAGCTGGCCGTTGAGCCACATGAGCGCGTTGTTATCCGAGCGGCGACCGGCCAGCCAGGCGTCCACGGTATCGGCGAGAAGGGGCGCTGCGTTCAGTGCATCCTGCGTGACCTGGTCCCACACCGCCGTGAGGTGCAGTCCGTGGACCTCGCACTGCTCGTTGGCAGTCGTCCACGTGTCGCCAGCGGTGTCGTTGAAACTGAACACGTTGTAGCAGACGTTGCCATGACACCACCGCCAGGTCTTCTCGTTGAACAAATAAGCATCTGCCATAATGGATTAAACGAAATTTAGGTGAATGAATTCTTTATTGGCAGCACCAATTAGTTGCCCACCTAATCATGAGATCAGCAACAAAAAATTACTAATCGCTGAATACCGCTAAATTGTAATGGTAAATGGTTTACCCACTAACATAAGCCAAACGTGTTAACTTGAATCAGTGTTACCATGTTATATGTCATTAATGCACATGTTCTGTGGACCTGATGGCCTTGAAAACAATAAAGGTATATATCTTACACCAGTGGCATCTAAACGGTCTTCTATTTCACTTATATGCTGGAAACCTATAATCGGCGTACGTACCAATGACGCGCAGAAAAATAACATTTTGTTTACGGGTTAATATCGCTACATTATGGGAACCAATGGGTTGTTGATAAAATATGAAGCAACGGCGATACGATATAATGTCACAGTATTAATACTAACCGCTTGGTGTCGTTTGATCAGCTATAACTGGCACAGGACCGGAAGCAGAAACATCACTTTTAACGTCGTGAAACATTTCAAATTGATTGGCGTAGCGCCAGCAGTCGTGCAGATGCTTTGGCATGCACAAGTTTAATTTAATAGAATATTTGAATACAGGCAAAATACATACAACTCATGGTGTAGGAAATGGACAAACATGTCTGCGGGACATATTGTGGATAAACCATCAATATATTGGTAAATATATAACGTTGCTCACTTGTTATATGTCTTAGAGACTTTCACGAACGATAGTTTCCAGAATGTTAGTCAACACATCAGTTATTAGCTGTTTTACAAGAACACTGTTCGTCGTGTTTGTATTTTTGTCTTTTTCCCCTGTATTTTCGACTTCTGTCGTTGAAAAAATAAGTATCTGCTAAAAGGAATTAAATGGATTCTATGTCAATGATGTCAATACTGGCTACAAAAAGTAGTTGCCCACCTGATCATAAGATCAGAAACATCAAGTTATTACCAATAAATAGGTAATTACTAGTCAATTAATATCGCTAAATGGTCAAGATATAACAAACTCGCACGATTAAAAGGAGAAGCGGCATTTTTTTAACCATCTTCAATTTCACTTATATGCGAGAAACATACAATCGTCTCTCTTTATTTGGCGTTTAAATTGAAGCGTGAATTCCAATAACCGAGTTACGTACAGATATATATCCTATTTTACAGATAAATATAGCTGCATTATTGGAACGAACGGATTGCTGACAAAGAATGAAGTACATATGATATGATATAATGTCAGAGTAATAATGCTAACCTCTCGGTGTCGTTAGATCACCTATACCTGGAGCAGGACTTGAAGCTATAACTGGTACAAGACCTGAAACAGATACATCACTTCCAACGTCGTGGATCATTTCAAAAAACATACATATATATACTGCTTTAAATTTATCGGATCGATCACCATCCATGAATCATTATTTTAGACGTCTCAGCGCACACACTTAGATTTCTCCTTGGCCCCCAATCTAAAGATTATAACGCTTGAATATCCAACATTTAGTCTTGGTTTAAGGGAAATACATGTGTGCACAAAGATGGCCATAAACACTAATTCATTTTTGATTTTTTTTTATAAATACAAGGATAGCAACACAATAAGTCTAATATTATACATATTCTGAGACAGCAAACATCTGGTTTAACGAAGATGCTAATGATGCAAAATCTATTGAAAGCATATTATTTCACCAACAACAAAAAATAAAAATATATATATATAATTTCACTGACCGTCATCACACATGAAGGCCCCTAACTTGGCATGGCAAGGGGCAGCAACCCATGTTCGGTCGTGAGCCCCCATATTGACAAAGAGACACTTGTTGTTTGGAGAAGAGCCGTTGTTTGGGCCAAAGTGGTAGTACCCCATTGGGGTATGCACACTGGACAATTGTCCGGTCCCTGCAGATCAATAAGTAACAACGAATGATTTTGGTTGAATGGAAAAATTGCGAATTCAAATAAAAGGCGACGAATATCACAAACACCGTTCATGGAGAAGAATAAATATGGAAAGAGCAGTGTGCAATTGTTAATGTTGCATGAAAAAACACCAAGTTGAAACAGAAATATGTTGATATTAATGCTGTTTCTGGTATATATATATATATATATATATATATATATATATATATATATAATCTGTATCAAAAAGGATTGAATAATGCCCGCGATATCCGAGTTTTGATGAAAAGGCCGCAGGTTGCAGACAGGTCACAAAGTTATGCCATCTGTAGTTGATCGTATCTGCAGTTATGGGCCGCCGTTTCCTTCAGTGCACACGGCGGCCGAAAACGCCCTTTTTCTGCTGTTTGTCATGACGATTGCCTACCTGAGACCCAGTGCCACGGCCGCCTGTGAAGACCGACCCAGAGATACATTCTTGAGTGGTCCAATCCGGTCATGTCCTTCAGCCCATCATTGACCTTGGCCACGTCGTATGAGAGGGAGGAAAGGTCACCGTCGCCCTCTCTGCACCTGTTCCGGCAGTTGTACCAGCTGGCGGCCGGACTACTGCTCCAGATACACTTGTCCCCGTGGAGGACTTCGTCGAAGGGACAATCATGATCTGTACTCGTAAGGAAAGTGTGACATGGGTATTGTACAGACCAATGCCGGGTGGGGGTGATATTTGCGAGCAGTTTGCTGCAAACCGCCATCTAGTATCTTATAGCAAGTACTACAGGTCTGTGATTGACAACTCTCAAAACAATTAACATAAAAATGTATCTAAATATTGTTAATCCGAACTACTGATCGAGCGACGTATTCCCACGCTCAAATACTTGATCGTCGACGAGGTATAATATAAACCAATAATTCCGATTTACACATTCATTATCGGACCATCAACACATAGATAATACGAAGTAAACTCATACATGTACTATAAATATGTAGATGGCGGGTGGGCGTTCAATTCCGCTTCTCACTTAGACATTTGTATGTAAAATAGAGGGTTGTGGAGGTAATGCTACAATTACAACACGTTTTGCGGGAAAATCTTCAAAGTCGGCCGATCAGTATGAAGCCCGTCAATCTTTCTCTCGGGGATTCTGCTATATTCGGGAAACTTACCACCGTCTTAAATTGTTCCTCAAACATATAGTTTTCGATTTTAATGTTATACACAATTGTCAAAAATTCAAAGACTGTAATTCTGAGGAACATACTGAGCCAACTTCACTTTCTGGGGCTCTGACAACTACTCTCAAACCTTGACCCTGAGTGCGGGTACATCGCCTTGGTCAATAGAGTCCCCCGCGTTCAAAGACTAATGCTATTTCGCATGCCAGTTGTCCTTTGTCTGATTTGTTCCATTCATGGCGACATGAGGGAGGTTATTTTCCCACCAAAATGCTCTAGTAGGGTTAATTGTTGCAGAACAACTATTCGGGCTATTCAAAATAGACAAATTGGCCAATGGTTAAGCAAACAAAACGTCCTTAACCTTTGATCTACATCGCCCACCTGAATGAATTGGCCTGAAGATGGCCATTTGGAATCGGTTGGGGAATGTAAAACTCGATATCTGAAGGCGTTCGATAGTTATCGTGTTACGTTACAAAGTGACAAACACACACAGACATACTGCACACACCGACATATAGGTGCAATTCCATTACCTGTTTGCCTCTCGCACAGACAGTTGTAGCGTACACTGCAAGACTGGAAGGCTGTCCTGCCTCCTTGTGTGTAGCCACAGGTACCGGACTGACCATGTGACACAACACCGTAGAAACCCCGACGTTCCGAATTATCTGGAAAAAGTGAAAAGGTGTTGCATTACGCAATAATTCATTTCAAGGCTATGGACAAGATGTGAACCGGGGATTTCCCATGAGCTGCAGATTGATAGCTTATTGGTTTATCGCCTGGTCACAACGTTTATTCGAAACCCAATCAAATCAAATCCTGGTTCCGGGAAGCTGTCTGTTACATTTTGGCGTGCGTGCGCACGAAAGTAATCGGAACCCCAAACATTTTTCATTTTTCTTTTATAATTTCAAGGCGAACGCACGTGCATTTGTCTTTGTCATTACCGTTTGACGTAAATTTCATGACTCTCAACATGCAGCCAGGAAGCTGTGGGAATTACGCAGAAAAGTACTTTGGCCTACCACTTGCTCAGGCAATATGCCTGAAGAATGTCAAGGAGTACAAAAAGGAGGCTTAGATCAGAGATTATTAAGTAGTATTAATTATTGAAGTAGTATTGATTATTGAAGCATTATTGATTATTCACGTGTGACCGAAAAAATTTGACCATGCTGTTTTATGGCTACCTCTGCTTGGTGACAACCCTTTTCTTTCGCTTGCACCAGAAAGAAAATGAATGAGGCAAACCGTTGTTTTGCTGTGATGCTGAAATATAGGTTAACTAACTGTTTTCATCTAACAAAAACCGCTTTACACAGATAAATATCTTGACTGTCAAAGTATAGCATTTAAGAAGGACCTGAATGCTAAGAAGCATGCCAACCGGATAATATGCCTGAAAATCCCTTGCGCGGCGTGTACCACGAGAGCGTTAGATCATGATTATTGATCCTAGGCGCGTATCCAGGCGTTTGAAATGGGGGGAGGAGGATACCACTTTATACCAAAACAGGGGGGTCCGCAAGATAAGCTCAGGTTTCCAGCACAGACTGGGCCACCATGCACCCACATCTTATATGGCATACGTACATACCATTGACACAGAGAAACTTCGCTCCGAGACGTAACAACTATAATTCAATTATCCTAATTTGAGCTAATGAACAAAACTGAAGCTGTATCTTTATAGGCGCCGTACCTCTGAAGAGCTGGCCGTTCAGCCTCATAAACGTGTCGTTATCCGAGCGGCGACCGGCCAGCCAGGCGTTCACGGTATCGGCTAGAGGGGGCGCTGCGTTCACGGCATCCTGCGTGTCCTGGTCCCACACCGCCGTGAGGTGCAGTCCGTGGACCTCGCAATGCTCGTTGGCAGTCGTCCACGTGTCGCCATTGGTGTCGTTGAAGCTGAACACGTGGTAACAGACGTTGCCATGACACCACCGCGAGGTCTTCTCGTTGAATAAATAACCATCACCTAAAAGGGATTAAAAGGAATATATCTGAGTGAATTGTTTATTGGCAAGACAAATTAGTTGTCAACCTGATCATGGAACCAGCAACAACAAGTTAGTACGATAAATTCCTAATCAAGTAATCCCGCTAAATGGTAATGACAAATTCGCACCAGTTCCATCTAAACAGTCTTCTATTTCACTTATATGCTTTAAATGTAATAATCGTCATACGTACCAATGACATACAGAATATAACACACTTTGCTGATGAATATGGCTGGATTATAGGAACCAACGGGTTGTTGATAAAATGTGAAGCATCTACGATATAATATGATGTGACACTAATAATACTAACCGCTCGGTGTCGTTTGATCAGCTATAACTGGCACAGGACCGGAAGCAGAAACATCACTTTTAACGTCGTGAAACATTTCAAATTGATTGGCGTAGCGCCAGCAGTCGTGCAGATGCTTTGGCATGCACAAGTTTAATTTAATAGAATATTTGAATACAGGCAAAATACATACAACTCATGGTGTAGGAAATGGACAAACATGTCTGCGGGACATATTGTGGATAAACCATCAATATATTGGTAAATATATAACGTTGCTCACTTGTTATATGTCTTAGAGACTTTCACGAACGATAGTTTCCAGAATGTTAGTCAACACATCAGTTATTAGCTGTTTTACAAGAACACTGTTCGTCGTGTTTGTATTTTTGTCTTTTTCCCCTGTATTTTCGACTTCTGTCGTTGAAAAAATAAGTATCTGCTAAAAGGAATTAAATGGATTCTATGTCAATGATGTCAATATTGGCTACAAAAAGTAGTTGCCCACCTGATCATAAGATCAGAAACATCAAGTTATTACCAATAAATAGGTAATTACTAGTCAATTAATATCGCTAAATGGTCAAGATATAACAAACTCGCACGATTAAAAGGAGAAGCGGCATTTTTTTAACCATCTTCAATTTCACTTATATGCGAGAAACATACAATCGTCTCTCTTTATTTGGCGTTTAAATTGAAGCGTGAATTCCAATAACCGAGTTACGTACAGATATATATCCTATTTTACAGATAAATATAGCTGCATTATTGGAACGAAGGGATTGCTGACAAAGTATGAAGTACATATGATATGATATAATGTCAGAGTAATAATGCTAACCTCTCGGTGTCGTTAGATCACCTATACCTGGAGCAGGACTTGAAGCTATAACTGGTACAAGACCTGAAACAGATACATCACTTCCAACGTCGTGGATCATTTCAAAAAACATACATATATATACTGCTTTAAATTTATCGGATCGATCACCATCCATGAATCATTATTTTAGACGTCTCAGCGCACACACTTAGATTTCTCCTTGGCCCCCAATCTAAAGATTATAACGCTTGAATATCCAACATTTAGTCTTGGTTTAAGGGAAATACATGTGTGCACAAAGATGGCCATAAACACTAATTCATTTTTGATTTTTTTTTATAAATACAAGGATAGCAACACAATAAGTCTAATATTATACATATTCTGAGACAGCAAACATCTGGTTTAACGAAGATGCTAATGATGCAAAATCTATTGAAAGCATATTATTTCACCAACAACAAAAAATACAAATATATATATATAATTTCACTGACCGTCATCACACATGAAGGCCCCTAACTTGGCATGGCAAGGGGCAGCAACCCATGTTCGGTCGTGAGCCCCCATATTGACAAAGAGACACTTGTTGTTTGGAGAAGAGCCGTTGTTTGGGCCAAAGTGGTAGTACCCCATTGGGGTATGCACACTGGACAATTGTCCGGTCCCTGCAGATCAATAAGTAACAACGAATGATTTTGGTTGAATGGAAAAATTGCGAATTCAAATAAAAGGCGACGAATATCACAAACACCGTTCATGGAGAAGAATAAATATGGAAAGAGCAGTGTGCAATTGTTAATGTTGCATGAAAAAACACCAAGTTGAAACAGAAATATGTTGATATTAATGCTGTTTCTGGTATATATATATATATATATAATCTGTATCAAAAAGGATTGAATAATGCCCGCGATATCCGAGTTTTGATGAAAAGGCCGCAGGTTTCAGACAGGTCACAAAGTTATGCCATCTTTAGTTGATCGTAGCTGCAGTTATGGGCCGCCGTTTCCTTCAGTGCACACGGCGGCCGAAAACGCCCTTTTTCTGCTGTTTGTCATGACGATTGCCTACCTGAGACCCAGTGCCACGGCCGCCTGTGAAGACCGACCCAGAGATACATTCTTGAGTGGTCCAATCCGGTCATGTCCTTCAGCCCATCATTGACCTTGGCCACGTCGTATGAGAGGGAAGAAAGGTCACCGTCGCCCTCTCTGCACCTGTTCCGGCAGTTGTACCAGCTGGCGGCCGGACTACTGCTCCAGATACACTTGTCCCCGTGGAGGACTTCGTCGAAGGGACAATCATGATCTGTACTCGTAAGGAAAGTGTGACATGGGTATTGTACAGACCAATGCCGGGTGGGGGTGATATTTGCGAGCAGTTTGCTGCAAACCGCCATCTAGTATCTTATAGCAAGTACTACAGGGGTGTGATTGACAACTCTCAAAACAATTAACATAAAAATGTATCTAAATATTGTTAATCCGAACTACTGATCGAGCGACGTATTCCCACGCTCAAATACTTGATCGTCGACGAGGTATAATATAAACCAATAATTCCGATTTACACATTCATTATCGGACCATCAACACATAGATAATACGAAGTAAACTCATACATGTACTATGAATATGTAGATGGCGGGTGGGCGTTCAATTCCGCTTCTCACTTAGACATTTGTATGTAAAATAGAGGGTTGTGGAGGTAATGCTACAATTACAACACGTTTTGCGGCAAAGTCTTCAAAGTCGGCCGATCAGTATGAAGCCCGTCAATCTTTCTCTCGGGGATTCTGCTATATTCGGGAAACTTACCACCGCCTTAAATTGTTCCTCAAACATATAGTTTTCGATTTTAATGTTATACACAATTGTCAAAAATTCAAAGACTGTAATTCTGAGGAACATACTGAGCCAACTTCACTTTCTGGGGCTCTGACAACTACTCTCAAACCTTGACCCTGAGTGCGGGTACATCGCCTTGGTCAATAGAGTCCCCCGCGTTCAAAGACTAATGCTATTTCGCATGCCAGTTGTCCTTTGTCTGATTTGTTCCATTCATGGCGACATGAGGGAGGTTATTTTCCCACCAAAATGCTCTAGTAGGGTTAATTGTTGCAGAACAACTATTCGGGCTATTCAAAATAGACAAATTGGCCAATGGTTAAGCAAACAAAACGTCCTTAACCTTTGATCTACATCGCCCACCTGAATGAATTGGCCTGAAGATGGCCATTTGGAATCGGTTGGGGAATGTAGAACTCGATATCTGAAGGCGTTCGATAGTTATCGTGTTACGTTACAAAGTGACAAACACACACAGACATACTGCACACACCGACATATAGGTGCAATTCCATTACCTGTTTGCCTCTCGCACAGACAGTTGTAGCGTACACTGCAAGACTGGAAGGCTGTCCTGCCTCTTTGTGTGTAGCCACAAGTACCGGACTGACCATGTGACACAACACCGTAGAAACCCCGACGTTCCGAATTATCTGGAAAAAGTGAAAAAGTGTTGCATTACGCAATAATTCATTTCAAGGCCATGGACAAGATGTGAACCGGGGATTTCCCATGAGCTGCAGATTGATAGCTTATTGGTTTATCGCCTGGTCACAACGTTTATTCGAAACCCAATCAAATCAAATCCTGGTTCCGGGAAGCTGTCTGTTACATTTTGGCGTGCGTGCGCACGAAAGTAATCGGAACCCCAAACATTTTTCATTTTTCTTTTATAATTTCAAGGCGAACGCACGTGCATTTGTCTTTGTCATTACCGTTTGACGTAAATTTCATGACTCTCAACATGCAGCCAGGAAGCTGTGGCAATTACGCAGAAAAGTACTTTGGCCTACCACTTGCTCAGGCAATATGCCTGAAGAATGTCAAGGAGTACAAAAAGGAGGCTTAGATCAGAGATTATTAAGTAGTATTAATTATTGAAGTAGTATTGATTATTGAAGCATTATTGATTATTCACGTGTGACCGAAAAAATTTGACCATGCTGTTTTATGGCTACCTCTGCTTGGTGACAACCCTTTTCTTTCGCTTGCACCAGAAAGAAAATGAATGAGGCAAACCGTTGTTTTGCTGTGATGCTGAAATATAGGTTAACTAACTGTTTTCATCTAACAAAAACCGCTTTACACAGATAAATATCTTGACTGTCAAAGTATAGCATTTAAGAAGGACCTGAATGCTAAGAAGCATGCCAACCGGATAATATGCCTGAAAATCCCTTGCGCGGCGTGTACCACGAGAGCGTTAGATCATGATTATTGATCCTAGGCGCGTATCCAGGCGTTTGAAATGGGGGGAGGAGGATACCACTTTATACCAAAACAGGGGGGTCCGCAAGATAAGCTCAGGTTTCCAGCACAGACTGGGCCACCATGCACCCACATCTTATATGGCATACGTACATACCATTGACACAGAGAAACTTCGCTCCGAGACGTAGCAACTATAATTCAATTATCCTAATTTGAGCTAATGAACAAAACTGAAGCTGTATCTTTATAGGCGCCGTACCTCTGAAGAGCTGGCCGTTCAGCCTCATAAACGTGTCGTTATCCGAGCGGCGACCGGCCAGCCAGGCGTTCACGGTATCGGCTAGAGGGGGCGCTGCGTTCACGGCATTCTGCGTGTCCTGGTCCCACACCGCCGTGAGGTGCAGTCCGTGGACCTCGCAATGCTCGTTGGCAGTCGTCCACGTGTCGCCATTGGTGTCGTTGAAGCTGAACACATGGTAACAGACGTTGCCATGACACCACCGCGAGGTCTTCTCGTTGAATAAATAACCATCACCTAAAAGGGATTAAAAGGAATATATCTGAGTGAATTGTTTATTGGCAAGACAAATTAGTTGTCAACCTGATCATGGAACCAGCAACAACAAGTTATTACGATAAATTCCTAATCAAGTAATCCCGCTAAATGGTAATGACAAATTCGCACCAGTTCCATCTAAACAGTCTTCTATTTCACTTATATGCTTTAAATGTAATAATCGTCATACGTACCAATGACATACAGAATATAACACACTTTGCTGATGAATATGGCTAGATTATAGGAACCAACGGGTTGTTGATAAAATGTGAAGCATCTACGATATAATATGATGTGACACTAATAATGCTAACCGCTCGGTGTCGTTTGATCAGCTATAACTGGTACAGGACCTAAAGCAGATACCCAGATACATCACTGTTAACGTCACGAAACAGATCAAAGTACACAGATGTCGTGCAGATGTTTAGGCTGGAACAAGTTTAATTTAATAGAATTATTTGAATACAGGCAAAGATAACTCATGGCATAGAAAATGGACGAACATTTCCTCGGGACATTTTGTGGATAAACGATCAATAAATTGGTAAATATATCTTATGTTACTCACATGTTATTCCTTTTTAACGACTTAACGTACGATGGTTTCTAGAATGTTAGTCAACACAAGACCACTGGATGGCCTCTGCTTGTTCTTCGTGTTTGTATTTATATCTTTTTCCATTGTATTTTTTACTTCTATCGTTGAACAAGTAAGCATCTGCTAAAAGGAATTAAACGGATTCTATGTCAATGATGTCAATATTGGCTACAAAAAGTAGTTGCCCACCTGATCATAAGATCAGAAACATCAAGTTGTTAACAATCAATAGGAAATCACTAGTCGATTAATATCGCTAAATGGTCAAGATATAACAAACTCGCGTGATTTAAAGAAGAAGCGGCATTTTTAAACCATCTTCAATTTCACTTATATGCGAGAAACGTACAATCCTCTCTCTTTATTTGGCGTTTGAATTGAAGCGTGAATTCCAATAACGTACAGATATATATCGTATTTTACAGATAAAGATACCTGCATTATTGGAACCAACGGATTGCTGACAAAGTATGAAGCACATGCGATATGATATAATGTCAGAGTAATAGTGCTAACCTCTCGGTGTCGATTGATCAGCTATATCTGGTGCAGGACCTGAAACAGATACATCACTCCCAACGTCGTAAATCATTTCAAAAGACATATATATATACTGCTTCAAAATTATCGGATCTATCACCATCCATGAATCACTATTTTAGATGTCTCAGCGCACACACTTAGATTCCTCCCTGGCCCCTAATCTAATGATTATGTACATAACGCTTGAATATCCAACATTTAGTCTCGGTTCCGGGGAATAAGTGTGTGCCAAAAGGTGGCCTTAAACCCTAATGCATTTTGACGTTTTTTATAAATGCAAGGATAGCAACACAATAAGTATTATACTTGTCTAATATTATACATATTCTGATACAGCTGCCTTCTAGTATAACGAAGATGCTAATGATGCAAAATCGAGAATTAATCGAAGGCGTATAATTTCACCAACAAAAAATAAAAATAAAATTAAATATGCAGATAATTTCACTGACCGTCATCACACATGAAGGCCCTTAACTTCGCATGGCAAGGGCTATCAACCCATGTTCGGTCGTGAGCCCCC
This sequence comes from Arenicola marina, assembly GCA_964019135.1. NCBI lineage: Eukaryota > Metazoa > Annelida > Polychaeta > Arenicolidae > Arenicola > Arenicola marina. Next base: position 55,468,723 of record OZ025250.1, read on the forward strand.
ATGTTGACAAAGAGACACTTGTTGTTTGGAGCAGAGCCGTTGTTTGGGCCAAAGTGGTAGTACCCCATTGCGGTATACACACTAGACAATTGCCCAGTCCCTGCAGATCAATAAATAACAACGAATGACTTTGGTTAAATCGATAAATTGCGAATTCAATCAAAAGGCGACGAATATCACAAATACCGTTCTTGGAGAAAAATAAATATGGGAAGAGCAGTGTGCACTTATTAATGTTCATAAAGAAATCCCATTTTTGAAACAGAAATATGTTGATAATAATGCTGTTCCCGATATATATAAGCTTATATATATGTACATTGTTGGAACTAGACAGTGTTCAGAAATGCATGCCCTTTAAAAATCTATGTCTTAAAAAGGATTTAATAACGCCCGCGATGTCTGAGTTTTGATGAAAAGGCCGCAGGTTGCCAACAGGAGGTCACACCGCCATATTTAGTTGATCGTATCTGCAGTTACGGACCGCCGCGTGCGTACAGTGCACAGGACGGCCTAAAACCCCACTTATTCCGCTTATTGTCCCGTCGATAACCTACCTGAGACCCAGTGCCAAGGCCGCCTGTGAACACCGACCCAGAGATACATTCTTGAGTGGTCCAATCCGGTAATGTCTTTCAGCCCATCAATGACCTTGGCCACGTTGTAGGAGAGAGAGACAAGGTCACCGCCGCCCTCTCTGCACCAGTTCCGGCAGTTGTACCAGCTGGCGGTCGAACTACTGCTCCAAATACACTTGTTCCCATGGAGAACTTCGTCGAATGGACAATCATGATCTGGACCCGAAAGAAAACTGTGACATGGATATTGTAAAAACTAATGCCGGATGCGGGGCACTTTTGTGACCAGTTTGCTTCAATCCGCCATCTTGTATCTTACCATTAAACCAGTACCACGGGCCAGTGATTGACAACTCCCGAAACAATGAACCCAAAAATGTATCTAAATACTGTTAATCGGAATTATCGATCGACCTGGTTTGTATTAACACCTATAATCCCGATTTGCGCATTCATTATCGGATCATCAGCACATAGATGATGCGAATCAAACTCCTGATTATATTATACAATATAGTATACAATGTACATAGTATTTCGTACGCAAGTTGTCCTTTGTCTGATTGTTCCATTCATGGCGACATAAAGGAGGGCATTTTCCCACCAAAATGCTCTGGTAGGGTTCAATGTTGAATTTTTTTGCAGAACAACTATTTGGGCGATTTGCAAAATAGACAATGGTTAAGCAAATTTAAAAAACAAAAATACGACCTTGAGCCTTTGATCTACATCGCCCACCTTTGAATTTGCCTGAAGATGGTCATTCAGAATCGGTTGGGGAATGTAAAACTCGATATCTGAAGGCGTTCGATAGTTATCGTGTTCCGTTACAAAGTGACAAACACACACAGACACACCGAACACACCGACATATAGGTGCAATTCCATTACCTGTTTGCCTCTCGCACAGACAGTTGTAGCGTACACTGCAAGACTGGAAGGCTGTCCTGCTTCCTTGTGTGTAGCCACAAGTACCGGACTGACCATGTGACACAACACCGTCGAGACCCGGATATTGCGAATTCTCTGGAAAAGGTGCAAAAGTGTTGCATTACGCCATAATTCATTTCAAGGCCATGAAGGGGATGTGAACTGGCGATTTCCCATGAGCTGCAGATTGATAGCTTATTGGTTTATCGCCTGGTCACAACGTTTCTTCCAAATCCAATCAAATCAAATCCTGGTTCCTGTCTGTCACAGTATGGCGTGCGTGTGCACGAAATTAATCCGAAACCCAAACATTTTTCAATTTTCTTTTATAATTTCAAGGAGAACGCAAGCGCATTTGTCTTTGTCATTACCGTTTGACATAAATTTCATGACTCTCAACATTTAGCCAGGAAGCTATATCAATTACGCAGAAAAGTACTTTGCTCAGGCAATATTTCAGAAGAATGTCAAGGAGTACAAAAAGGAGGCTTAGATCAGACATAGGTGTTTAGATTTGACATCTATTGCAGTTTAATATTTTGACCCCTACAAGTTTATGGAACTCAAGTGGCGATTATTATTCGAAGTATTATTGATGTTTGAAGTGTTATTGATTATGAAGTAGTATTAGTTATTGAAGTGGTAGTGATTATTGAAACATTATTGATTATTCACGTGTGACCAAAAAAACGGTGACCATGCTGTTTTATGGCTACCTCTGCTTGGTGACAACCCTTTTGTTTCGCTTGCACCAGAAAGAAAATGAATTAAGCAAACCGTTGTTTTGCTGTGATGCTGTTATTTGTTAACTAGCTGTTTTCATCGAAACAAAAAACGCTTTACACCGATAAATATCTTGACTGTCAAAGTATAACATTTAAGAAAGACCTGATGGTTAAGAAGCATGCCAACCGGATAATATATCTGAAATTTCATGCTCTGCGCTTGCCATGAGAGCGTTAAATAGTGATTAATGATCTTAGGCGCGTATCCAGGCTTTTGAAATGGGGTGATCCAATTTAGACCGAAACAGGGGGTCCGCAAGATAAGCTCAGATTTCCAGTACAGACAACTGGGCCCCCACCCACATCTTATATGGCATTCATACATAACTGGCAAAGGGCAACTTTGGTCCGAGTCGTAACAATCATAATTTATATTATTCCCAATTGTGGTTAATAAACAAAACGGCAGTTGTAAATTTATAGGCGCCGTACCTCTAAACAGCTGGCCGTTGAGCCGCATGAACGTGTCGTTATTAGAGCGGCGACCAGCCAGCCAGGCGTCCACGGTATCGGCGAGAAGGGGCGCTGCGTTCACGGCATCCTGCGTGTCCTGGTCCCACACCGCCGTGAGGTGCAGTCCGTGGACCTCGCACTGCTCGTTGGCAGTCGCCCACGTGTCGCCAGCGGTATCGTTGAAGCTGAACACGTGGTAGCTGACGTTGCCATGAGACCAACGCGAGGTCTCCGCGCTGCCCTGAGCCGCGCCGCCATCGAGCATCAGAACAACTGCGGACAAATGTAACTGTAGTATTACGTATTCAAGGGTATTTGCCAGGATTTGGAGTCCATTTGGAGTAGCAGATGTGAATCCCGAGCGGGGCCGACCCGCCCCCGGCCCCGGCGTCGTCCGGGGCAGATTAAGATGTTCTGGATAGAGGGGGACCGGTCTCGAGGGATGGCCAAGGTTTTATTTTTTGTGTGTTTGTCAAATGGTACACTGTAGTGCCGTATGACACCATTTGAAAAAGAGGGGGTTGGGGGAGGGGTGCGTTTCTGACAACACGGAAATATTGGTGACGCGTTCAGCGTAATTTTTGCAGACCGACTAATAACTCTTTATGCCGGTATGTTTTGCTATACCAATATTTTACATGATATTATAAAGAAATAGATATTATATAATCTATGCGAATAATGCAGTTCTTATTTAAATGATTGTTGCTATTTTAGACCATGTTGCCATTTCAATGCAACGTTGACAACACTTGGAAATGAACATTTTCAGAAACAAATTAACTACCTTTGGACATGTCTTGCACTCACACATGTCTTGACGGAGAGGGCTAGTTTCATGCCACATATTAAATTCCATCAGAAATGCTTCAAAATTGGCACATCCTTTATTCAATATCACCTCATTCTTTTAAGAATAAAATAGATATGATCTTGTTGCAAATATTCGACGCGAAGATCCGTTCACCTTCTGGTACAGACATATAATCCTAATGTACCACCCTAGCATTCCAAATCGGTTCCACATCGAAACGAGATCAGCGAGGGAGTTGTTATATTACTTAAAAGAAAATACCGGGGGGCTGCCATGTGATACAAAAATAAAACTCTGTTAGTATAAAATCTATTTGCCCTTAATCGTTCTTTTTAAAAAGAAAGCATTATCGAGAAAATCGCACATCAACAGTATAAAATACACATTTTCGCCCATCACGCGGATGTCGACATGTGTTGAACACGTGACCAGAGTTAGCCAATCATACGCAAGACCTCTCATGAATAGTGACAAGGGAATTTGACTCATAAACTTGAAACCTCGATACATTTAGAACAAAATGGTGTACGGTTCAGCTGTTGATTGTAACAATTCAAGTGCAAAAAAGGACAGCAAAAACAAGATTATTTTGCCACCGCTGTCTACTAGGCGACCAGCAGCTTTTGCGGCAATGGCTACGCAAGATTGCTTGTGTTAGTTTTAAAACAAGCAAACATTCACGAGTATGTTCCGACTTACTATGAGAACAAATGCTTTGAGTCGACCCGGCTGAGAGCTTCACGCACCACTCTTCCCCCACCCCTACCCACCACCCCGATAGACCGCCACCCCACCCACCCTAACCCATACGGCCGTTCTGTAGTACGGCAGTCCTGTCCATACACTCTTCAGTGACAGTGAGTTTCTCAGACAGCAGCTGTATCATGTTACACACTGCCACTCCCGGGGGGGGGGGGGGAGAGAGGGGCACTACATATAGTTAGGTATATACATATGTGCCGCCCAAATCACCGCTTTTTCCTCTCAATCACCGAAGCAGAAATCAACAATTTCTCTCGATATGCCCATCTGGGACTGAAGTTTTTTCAAACTTGCAGTTCTTGTCTATATAATCTAATTGACATCGATAGTGTTCAAATAAGTATCCTCCAGAATAATGAATGTTAGTGTCTATTTTCTATGCCTTTTTAACCACAACAGTATCTATTTTAGATGTCATTTGTAACCAACAAATTCTCTCAGTGACCACAAAAAATCGGGCACTTTACTCTCACTCTCTAAATTCTCTCTACGGCATGGGCGGCACATCCCCACCACTGTAGTAATGCATTGCCCCCCCCCCCCCCGCCCCCACCCCCCACCCTCTGCGACCGCTTCCTGAACCATGGCCCGCCACTCTACGAGTCAAAATTGGGCACCCTGCCAACAATGACGATGAACCCCCACCCTGCCCCCAACCGCCCCCACCCTCCCCTCTGATGCAACACGGCTTCACTGACCACGCGATGTGTCGTCAACGACCTGTATAAACAATGCCTGATGCACCATCGTCAATCCCTAAAGGTCCAAACTGATCCCCGATTAAATCAGCAGTTGGTTTAAATTCGGTGTTTACTTTAACTTCTTTGTCCGACTCGCAAGAAATGATAGCTTCCGGTGGTAGTAGTCGTCTAAACCTACT